>JAYESA010000004.1:244665821-245110821 GCA_036927795.1 Iris macrosiphon | reverse complement strand
TTTTCGTGCTCTGGATTGGTCGAAAAATCGACTGAAAGTTGGTCGAAAAAATGACCATGAACAGTCCAAAAATTCGACCCAAACCCCCATGTTCATGCCCAATTTGCCACCAACCCGTTTAATATTTTCAAAATCTAATTGAAATGTTTTCTTCTCAATATAACCAAGAATTTTACTGTTCTTTTAGTTTTTATTAATTTATTTTATTTGTTAAATTATTTGGCCGCCAAAATGACCAAAAACTTGACTTTTTAAAACAAAAATTTTGTGACACGGAGTGCGCCCCGCCAAACGGGACCGCCTCATCGCGTACCAATTGCATCAAAATACGCGTACGGTATATCCTGACATATGGGCTTTCGGGGAAGTTGATTCGAACATGTGTGCGCATCAGAATCAACCCGTATCCGCAAAAGTTTCTATATCTTGACTTTTGCAAACAATCACCCCACTTTGTGTACGCTCGTCGAAATGCGACAAAATTTGCGTCATTGGATTCGTGGTATCACGCTGGTCCTGTGATCCAAATTTCACGCGATTCCGAGACAGTTGACCGAGCCGCCTATTCGCGGGTCCCACGATTTGACTTGAAGGACGAATTTATAATCGGCTCACCGGAATCTAAAATTGGACATACCGTTGAGTTCGTATCGTCGTTTAGAATTTGTTTGACCAATAATTTGTTCTATTTAGAGACCTTTACCTCTGGCACTTATTTTGGTGCGAAGTGGGCCACACATGGACCCCACTTTGACCCAAAATTACCATTTTGCTCCTGTGTCCAAAATGGATGAAAGGGAAGTATTTTCTAGCTATCTTGCTGATTCCGGAGGCTTTGTTGATGTTTATTTCAGCATCTGGAGACGTTCATTCGGATGCCATAGTTTCTGATCCCTTGTGCTTGACGTCTGGACGCTTACACTACGTAGCTTTTTTGCCAGGCAAGTATACCTTGCCATTGTACTGTGATTTACATTCCATATGGTGCATACATTTTATTTTTGTTATTTAGTTCATATATTTTAACTACTATATAAACTGCGCGTCCAAGAATAATTTGGGTGCAACGACAGCGGCATCGTATTTTACCTTTATTATATATTATGCATGTTAACGTAGTTTTACGAGACCACCCCATTATCATGAGGCATTCTTATATTTTATTTGGCCATGACACATTTCTTACACAAGCTATGAGTCTCATATATAGATTACGGACTAACGTATTGACTGATCATCAGTACGTATGGGACGTGCGATAGGAAATAACTGTTAATAGAGATATGTTAGAAGACTTGGCAGTTATTAGAGGTCTCATCGTGTCATAGATATGGCATGAATAGAGCATGGGATAGGAAGAACAACAAGTAAGGCGTTTGGGCTCCATTGTACTTTTCTTGTGTAACCCGCACGCTCCGCCGGAGATGTATGGTCAGATGACCCATATATTATTATCTACAGGCGACCTCTGACATTCAAAAGACGTCATGCTTTTTAGGCCCCTGATTCTCCGAGAGAATTATGCCAATCCTATTTTAGCCAGATAGCCCACGTGTTGGAAAGTTGTTCTAATAGTGCATTCACATAGGCGGTTAGATGACCCTTTGGGTGTTTATTTTTAGTATTTTATTGGCATACTTCTATGTATCTTGTTACGTCCCTCTGAGAACCTGGTCCCTTTCAAGGTGTAGACGATCATGACTATTCGTAGGAGCACGGATCGGGACTTGCTATTTCGTTCTCTTTCGAGGAGGTCTTTCCTTCGAGCCTCTCTGATCATTAGATGATGTACTTATTATATTTACTTATTCTAGTTCGGTAGTGGATTTGTCTCCATCCAACTATTAGTTCTTCTCGACTAGTTCATTTTTGGTTCATTGACATATTTAATCATTTATTTCTTTATGATTTTTGTGGATGAAATTTAGTTATGCCCTGTGACTTGTGACAATTATATACCACTTATGAATTATTGTTCATAATACAACGTATATATGTATTATAGTTTCCATATATTGGAGTCTCCATATACATACGGTTACATGTTTAAGTATTCATAGTCCTACGTATTTTGGGACTGGGGCATGACAGAAAAAAGCAGAATTTTGCTTGTGCAAAAGCGGTCAAAGGAGACCTTTTTAGTCTGTCACACCTTTCTTCTGTAGGTGTGAAGTAACGCACGCCGACCCTAGAAAGTGCACTTAGCCATCAAGCCGTCTCGTCTGTAGTGCGCATATCTTCGGAAGGTGCCCCGCTAACTCGTATGGAAAGGGATATTTCTATCTTAACTTCCTCCAATCATCCAGTTCGACCCCATAGGCAGGACTCTAGTCAGAGATGAGGTTTTTAGGCACAAAGCTACTCCAGGAAAGAGTCGACACCAGGGATTTCGGACATCACTTTATGCTAATTCAAACTAGACCCTTCAGTGGATCTTGAATTGTGTTAGAGTTAAAAGAGATGCCTTCCTTGTTTCTGAGTTCTTGAGTTATAAAAGAGACGAGACGACAGCGAATTCATATGAGTTATTCTTGTTTGAGTTGCTTTCCCTTTTGTTGTTAAGAAATGATGCTAAGGTTGTTAAGGAGTAAGGAGTGATGCTACGGCCCTGAGGTCTAATCTCCCATTCCTAATGCTGTCTCTTGGCTAGCCCTCGGGAATTTTGTTAGATTAGTAAGCTAAGCCTATAGAGTTGCATTGGTAAACTAAACCCCTGGAATTGCTTGACTTCTGCCTCTTATTACTTCAATTGGCATTGTATCACGTGTGTAGGATTCCTTTCATGTTACAGGTTTAGCATTCCCCATAGCTTTAGTCCCCGTATGTTTATTGGTCGAGTGAGGAGAGGATAATTTAGCAGCAAAGATAGAAGCTGGAGACTGGCCACAAAAATCTCTTCTCTTTCTCAAGGAGAAAATCAAGAGAAAGGAAAAAAAAGAAGTCGCATCTGCTTCCTAGGGAAAGTCAGTAAGCCAATTTCTTAGAAAGTTCTTTCGATCTGGAAGGTTGATTGACAAAAGAGATTAGGGATAGGTAAGATTTTTTCCATGATTAGAGAGATGAGACTCGAGCTATTTTTCATGCCAGAAAGGCAGTCGGGATAGATAGGACAGGATAAGCTAGGGCCAGGGCCAGTTTTCAGTCTCCTTGTGCTATAACAAGTATTGGAGCGAAAGACTGAAAATTCTTGTGTCACTGGTTCGATTCCGCTTCTAAGCTAGGGTCGAAGGTCTGGGCTTATCGTCGGATTGAAAGAGTAGAAAGGAAACCTGAAAGAATGATTTCTTTTTTTTCATAACCTCGCTAGAAGTACGATTTGAAGGCAACGTAAACCGGTAGCAAGCTAGGGCTTTTGTCTATCCTTATCCCAAGAAGCCAGTTGGTAGAATTGCTTTTTTTGAAAGTCAGTGCTTTATTTAATAGATAACTATAATATAAGGAAGAAAGCCCTGAAAACGACATCTTCCAAGGAAGTGCAGGATCCGTCCAAGTGATCAAAGCAAGCCAGTTTGAGAACAGGCTGTGAGCCCTTGGCGACAAAGAGTAAAATAAAAGATCTCAAACTAGCTCCTTAAGAGAGAAGATAGATGCCTTGAATGAACCAAAGCAAGTGTCCTTTCCTGATCTATTAGCTTCCCCTTATCAAGTCAGTCAAGCAATAATATGGGGCGGGACTAGCTTGAAAGCAGTCCGAAAGCATGACATGAATTCAAGACAGTATGCTTCGGAGAATCATATTCGACTTCCTTTCGTGCCACCTTTCCTGACTTTGATTCTACCTTTAGCTTAGGCCTTGCAACCAGTCCATCTTTCATTCTCTTTCCCAGTTTAGTGCACTAGAAGCTATTAATGAATTAGGGCTATGGTCTCTCACTTTCCCTTTCCCTTTCCCTAGTCTCATAATCAAACAACTAACCAATCCATCTATGTGAATCGCTTAGGTGCCGTGAACTATGTTGCTTACCATAGACTCCCCCTTAATAAGCCATCATGGGCTCTTAGTCCCCTAACTAAGCCGTAGCGCTAGACTGAAGTCTTTCTTCTATCCACTGAGGAAATAAACTTCTCGTTGGAAATGCCCTTGTCCTCTTATCTCCTTTCAGTCTCCTTCTGGAGAGAAATGGCTCAGTGGCTTCTCTAAAGATGCCTTATAGACCTTTCTAGTGGCCTTCTTGAGCACGAGATAGAAAAGGAAGAATATAGATCCTTTATTTCTAAGACAGAGAAAATGCATGCATGAAGGTCTAGTACTATAGTAGATGCTCTTAAAGTACATACATGACTTCGAAAAGCATAGTGCTTTGACTATCCTTCATTCCAGTTTGAGATTCCTTTTTTTCTCCACTAACGAAAGACATTACTGAAAGTCAGGGTATTGATGCTACGAGGGTGACCCTTTCCTCACCTTCTAGTCTAGTCCCTAAGGAATCTCAGGAGGCGAATCTAAACTAGGGTAGATGAGATTTCATTAGCCTTGGCACGACTCGAAATATTGGCTTCCATTTCTGGAAAGTGAGATATTATCCCAAAACAATCCAAGGACCATCCAAAAGCACATGGTAATAATCCTCCTTAGATTGAAAGCTGGTGAGGTCATAATCATGGCCTATATCCACTGCTTCGAATTCCCCTTGCAAATTCCACCTTTGCTTCATTCGCTGGTAAAGGAATCTGTAGCCCGTCGATCGTCCTAAGAGCATGACAATTAAGGCTTTCTTCCAAAGGATCCATAACTTCTTCATCTCCTTATTTGAAAGCACAATATGCCTTTGATTACTGAGGGGAGTCTAGATCAGAAGGCTCCATGAACTCCTATGGCAGATCTGCCATGTCGAACTCTTCCTCCCCATCCTCCACAGTCAAATACCTGAAAAAGGGTATCTTTAAGGAAAGACCCTTCCACCCCTCTCCCGTATTAGTTGTATCGAAGGTTTCTTTGGGCATTTCATCAACAACTTCTATCGCGATATTCTTCCCAGATCCCACACCAAAGGAAGAAGAAGTAGAACCAGAGATCTCCGAATATCTCTGTTTGAATTTCTTAGTACTTCGCGTGAGGTTATCCGCTTCCTCCGACGACTGTCCATCGGCGGCGGCTAAGGTAGGTTCGCAGTCTATCTTCTATGAAGCTAGGTTTTATTAAAATTGGGAACCAAGTATTTGGGTTCTTATAAATAATGAGTTAGACAAGTAATAAACGTTTAGAAATACATCTGTGTTAAGAAGAAAAATGAACCATCCATGGCTTAAAAGCAAAGCCAGTTGGCTAAAGAAAGAGACAAAGACTACACTAAAAAATCCTAAGGTTTCCTTTGAAAGGCAAGACCTGCTGCATCCGCAAGCAGCAGCCATTCCATCCGGAGTTACTTCAAGGAAGACAAAGGGGCATTTTTGTTCGGCCCCTTCATTCGCGAGAAAGTCGCACAAAAGTTCCCCTGCCTAACCTGTGTTGGAGCTCGCAACCATGAATTTGAAGCAAAGTTCTAATGTCTTCCAACAGTCCTGCCATATGGTGTCCTTCATCTCTTGGGGCTTTGGCAAGGTTTACTGCTATTCTAGAGTCAGATTCTACAAGGACAGTATTTCGTTGATCACTTCTGATGAGTTCCAGACCAACCAAAATGGCATGCAGCTCGGCCTCAAGACTGTTGCACTGGTTGAGCTTCCAGTAGTATCCTCCAAGCCACTGTCCCTTATCATCTCGGATGACTCTTCCATACCCATATCTGCCACACTCTTCTTTGACGCTTCCATCTGTGTTGAGCTTGATCTTACCTGCAGTAGGATATGACCAACTAATCAGTCGTCTTTCTTTAGTTAATCTACTCTGGGAGTTCAAAGAGAAGGAAAAGGCAACTTCCCTTGCAAAGCTTCTGATTTGATAGCATAGTTTGGCTGTGTTTGGTTCTTCTCCATTAAGAACTTGATTATTTCATTCTTTCCAAATGTGCCAAACTATAGAACTGAACAAGTATTCTCTGGGGAGATCCTCAACATGTTCATCTCCCTCATCCACTAAGTTTGGCATGACAACTACTAATGTCAGTGAGCAAAGACGGAGGATTCCTACCCCAGCCACACCAATTGTTTTTATTGCAGCCCCAAAAGGTGGAAAGTCTAATGCCAATCCAAATTCTAGTAGCAAGTGCAAGTCCCAAAACCACTCTAAGTCTTATCCTAAATCCATTAATGGTAAGAATACTATGGTTTTTGCCACTTCTACCCCCATCTTGCCCAGTTTAGGTAATTCTTGCCAACAAATCTGCCGATTCGGATCACCACTCCGTGGGCTTCTTCTGGAGCAACTGATACCAGAAATAGTAATCCAGTCTCTCATCCTCTTGCCCACATACAACTCAACCAATCCTACTCCCTGGCCTAGCTAAACCATAATTCAACTTCTCGTGGTCAAGAATCACTACCTACGGTATCACCTGGCGGCGGAGTTGTTCTTGGGGCCAATGGAACAATCACTACAACTAGCAACCCCAGACCACCGGATCGACGAGATCGAGCTCTTATTTTGTCGGACAATGGAGTTGAACGGGTTAGAGTTACTACAAGTGAAAGTACCATTGCAAATACAGATAATGCATCAATTGATGTCTTGGAAGAAGCAGGTTCGAATGGAACCATCCCAGGTATGTTAATCGCTCATTTTGAGTAATTCAACTACTTTTTTCAATAAAAGTACTTAAGTGGAATTTTAGGGGGCTGCTAGTAAGAAATTCTTGCGAACCCTCAAAGAATTATTGAGAACTCATAAGCCGTGTATGTTGGTGTTAATGGAGACTAGATGTAATGGTCTTCGTGCTACTGAAATTTTGTAGCATACCTTGTTTTCTAATGTTGAGGTTGTAGAGACTCAAGGCTTTGCTGGTGGTATTTGGCTATTCTGGCGGCGTAATCTTTTGGAAGTTGAAATTTTAACCCGTCATTTTCAGTTTATTAATGCAATTATTAGACGAAGGAATGAGGTTGATTGGGTATTTATTACCACTTACACTTCTCCAAATCCGTCTTTGAGAGAGAAACTTTGGGATTATGTTCCTAAACTTGGCTCAATTATATTTATTCCTTGATGCTGGCGATATGAATGATATTACTTCTGCAAATAAGAAAAAGGTTGGAGACAACCCTCTCATCGCGGGTGTGAAATAACCTATGTTACCCATAAGTAAATAAAGGGAAAAACAGTGGCCGATCACCTGTCTTCGCACCAATTGCCAGATTACGAGCCACTCAGAACGGATTTTCCTGATGAAGAGATATTCTTTGTCACAGAAGAAAAAGTGCCTATGTCTGATGACTGGACGATTCATTTTGATGGCACTAGATGTAAGAGTTGTGCTTATATCGCCAGAGATGACCAGGATCCCATTGGCCTGAAAGTGGAGTTTTCCATGTACGTACGAACAATGTCACTTAATACGAAGCTTGCATTGCTAGCCTGAGAGCAGCAAAAGAGCTATCAGGAAAGCATTTTCAAGTAATTGGAGATTCTGGTAATAGGCCTTAGGAGCGGGCAGGGCAAATGGAGATTGGAGAACATAATCTAAAAAGCTTTTATCAGACCATGAGTACTTAGAAAAGCTCATGGAGAAAGAAAGTTTGACTATCTCTCGAGGGAGTAGAGCCCAGGAAAGAGGGAAGCTAGGCCAGCCCAGCTGCACCTCCTTCCGCCGCCCGCTCTAGCTCGCTATACCTACCAGCACCACTTCCTCGTTACCAGCAGCCACTCCTGCAGCAGTACCTACGTAAGTCAAATCGTCTCATGAGTCACTTTTCTCATCCCCTGTGTAATGAACTCGTCGTATGGATCAAATGGATAGGAGTAGGACTGAACCTCGGGTTTGCCTTTTGCTTGCCGAAAATCCTACCCGATAGGCAAAAGATGTAAGAGCTTCCATTGAACCAAGTTATAGACAAGAATATTTGATAAATTTAGGGGCTCCTAATACCTCGACTTAGGGATGCCGAGTAGGACTTTTCCTATTTAGTAGTCAAATGACCTTCGATTCATTGACTTTCTTATTATTATTCGGGTAATGGCCCGGATCGAATATTGATGAATATAGTTTCTATGCACACTCTTCTTTCTCCACTTCCCTTCCGGGAATTAGACCAACCCTTCCTGAAAAGAGAGATTCACTCACCTAGCCGGGACGGGAAAGAGAGGGTATTTGACCTTGACCTGCCATGTCATCTCGGATATCGAATTGGTTTTGTTGCCTAGCATGGCTAACAGGGTCGAAATAGTAATGATGGTTGAAGCCGACGAGGCCTAAGATCAAGTAGAAGGAGGATCGGGAACCTGCATCGTTGCATCCCCTAAAGGCGTAACTAACAAGTTCTGTTCTAGCTGCCCATCCGAGTCATCATGTACTCCAAAAAAGCAGAGGTGAGGTCCGGATAGTGGGATGGATCTACCTGGCCAAGGTGCCAATGTAAAGTAGTTTTCCGAAATGTTGGAATATGCTCTACTTGCGGTACCTAACTAGCCTTTCACTACAGGGTTTCATCAATTATAGCAATATTCGATGCTGTGCATTCTCCCTCTTTCGCATATCTCCTATTTTGCATATCTTTACTACTGTCAGATAGCTAGTAAGTAGTTCTAGCATTTTCAGTTGTGATAGTTGTTGTCCAAGCTCTTGTCCTTCCTCTGTGATTCAAGACAAAGAATATAGGCGTCAGTGGCTTTCCTGAGTGAAAAGGGTATAGTCGAATCTCCGAACGAACACTATGAATCTGTATGCTCGTGCTTTCAGGTAAGGCAGGTCCGGTCAGCTTGTCTACACTATCTTGCTTTCATCTAGATTGGTTGCTTTGTCAACATTGATTTCTCAATAGGCATTGAGTCGGGCCCTTAGGTTCGAACATTTGTCATCTTGCGCTCCATCCGACTCTGACCGTTCTAAGTGGTGATCGGTTTATTGGGTGTGCTCCCCTTGTTTAATACCAAGACATACCTAGCACCTGAAAAGCCTATGCAACTACCAATCCAAGCAAAAGCAAAAAAAGAAAGTCAACTAAGGCGAGCGAACCCATGGGGCGGTGAACGCCACCCACTCCGCGGTGAAGCAAGAGGGTATTCAAAAAGGGCAAGGCTTCCTCGATCCGGTTCGTGCCCTTCCATGCTAGAGGCTTTAGCTCTTTCTCATCAGTTGTGATGAGCGGAGCGTATCGCTCTGCTTGTGAAGGTGAACGCTTGTCCTACATCGAAGTCTGATTCTGAGGAGTCTCTATTTCTCCATTGGTGGTACTAAAACATGTATCTTATGGATCAGTCCCTGTTAAGGTTACCTTGTCAAAGTCGTTGAAGCTTCTGTCATAGTTGTTTGAGCTGGGCTTGCTGCTTTCAGACAGCTTGCAAAGTTGTCTGATTCTCAACCTATTTTGATTTGGCACTGTAAACGGTTCAGCAAACGGCAACATTGTAGACTCTTTCAAAATCTTGAGTGAGTGATTGAGAGGAAGAGTTGGAGGGTCACGACCATGACTTTGGTAGAGTTTCAAAGTAGAATGAATCGGAGGAGCCTTCGGACAAGAAAGAGCGGTCATTTGGTATATTATTTGACCTTGCCTTCGGAATCGAAACTGAACAATTGATGAAAGCCTTCAATTCAAACAAAGGGGCGTAGCAAGGAAGATCAAAAAAATCAAGCCTACCATTTATCAACATTTGACGAGAGCCCGAGATTGTCGAATGCCAGTCCATTTTGACTCTTCTCTGAATATTCGAACAAAATGGTTGAGCTAGAAGGGCTCTACAACATCGTGCTAACATTCCACTTTGAGTCAACTTCAATAAAGTAGTTTTGGTGTGTTTACGAGATGGATTAGTTCTCTTATCCGGATCAGGCATAAGTAGGACCGGAGCAGGCAGACAAGACAGATGACCCAAAGTTCTGCAAATACCACAGAACTATTGGTCATACCTTAAAAAAGTGCTTCGTGTTTAAGGCAGGAAATTCTTAAGAACAATGAGGTTACCCTCAATGACTAAGAAGAGACCACAACAGCTGAACCGGTGTTCGTGGGCTTTGATAAAGAGGTACACTCCTCAAGAAAAATGGAATATGACTCCAATCCTCAGAATTTGAAGTCATAAGTTTAGACTCTGAGTTCATCGAAGAGGCGATAGTTGATTGAGAATCATAATTGATGGGTCAATGTTGCTGGGTGCGTAAAACACTATCAAAGAATGTGTATCTTGCTCCCAAATCTAGTGGCAGGGGAAAGGGCTTAACAGCGCCTCAGTAATTAGCCTTTTTATTGACACTTGCTCTTTATCTAGTAGTTGTATGATATCTGAAATGAGGCGACCAAAGGCTACCGTTAGGGAGGTGATAGAACCCACGGCTTCACTTTTTTTTAGATTGTTGAGAATTTGAGCTTGGTTTTTGTTAGTGAGGACATCAGTAAGAGACTTTTAGGACAAGTGTAAAAGACTACTACTTCCTAATACTTGGTGCTCTGACTATTCTCTTTCTTTTTAGGTGCACTGCAAATAAAATACCTCGTCCCATCTCAATATTGTAGCAAGGGATATATAGAGAAGAAAATCTTGATTGTACTATACTAAAAGAAGCAATCCATGTGGCGGGTCATACCGATTCCATAGAAAGAGCAGGACCTGGCCGGATGAGTAAAGAACCCGTACCACCACAGGCTGTGCCAATCTGCTCTTTGGCTGTTGTGCTCGAATCAGTTTTTACATAATCTTCTTCAACTGTATCCTATTTGGGCTTGTTTCAGACCCGAATATTGATTCAATTCCTTCTCTCTTCGAGACTTCTGTCGGACTAAGGAGATGATATCACTGCTACTTTGAAATCAATGTCGGCATTGCGCACTAGCTATTCTGATGCCCTATATGAAAACTCCTCCCCCTCGTAGATTAACCATGGTCAGTTCCTTTAGCACAACCTATTTTTGCAATTCCTCATCTGCACTTGAAAATAGCACTTAATTCAATAACAAAGGGAAATGAGCTAGCCGGGAACTCCTATCTTTCCTCTTATGTATCGTATTAGTGAGATATGTCCATCAAAGAGAATCCAAGACACGAGCGGTTAGGCCTCCAATCCCTGTATTAGATGTCAGTGCCACAAGCAGGGAAGATCGCGGGAAAGCCAAAGCACATCACAGACTCAGAAGGAGCAGCAGCATTTCTTCAGTTGGGGAGGGCATCAAAGATCAAAGGCAAGGCGACCAAAGACGACCATGCCGGGAGATGATAGAAGCGCTAAGCGCGAGGAAATCAGAACCGCCCTCTTCCAGCTCGAGCTCACAGACCTCTCTGAGTCAATTCCAAATGGAACTCCAATCTTTCCCCATTCGAATCAGGGCTTAACATCACCTTGACCGTAGATCGTAGATCGTTACCAGACCATGCAATAGAGGCTGCTGCGGCTTACCGGAGTGAACTAGGGAAATCTGTATCTCCTGGAATGTAAAGTCAATTTCCCATTAAGGGTACTATCTCATTGTGAAAGCAGAAGGGAATCCTTCGAAAGGCAAACCAATGAGAAGCATGCAATGATCAGAGAAAGATGTCTTCGTCGGGAAGAAAGCAAGAAAGCATGAGCTCTTCAATCAGTGAGCATACCTCATAGGAATGCGGGTCTTGTTGCAGCATGGACGGAAAAGACAGAATTGATAACAACTCACTCTCGTTAAGCTCTTACGGTTCAAGGAAGGGAGATGGTTTCCATCTCTCTCGAGCCGAATCCATATGAGGTGAGTCAATCAAATGCCTAATACAAAGTCTAGGTCCACAAGCTTCTTTGTTGATGGAAAAAATGCTTTTCTCCTAGTTTAGGTAAACTTTAAGAGAATGAAACTGAGATAGTCAATCTTCCATAAAGCCCCTAAGAGAAAGATAAGAAGAGCATGAATGAAAGACAGAAGGAAGAATCCAGAGTCATAATAGGCTAGTGTTCTTGCATTAGAAGCATCTTGGACTGGGCCGTTGATAGGGTGAGGTCAAAAACGGAAGGACAAATTCCTAACAATCTTCATCATTAAGTAGAAAAAGTACTATAAGTTCTGATTGAGCTCTGAAAAAAAAAAGAGGAAATAGGCGAGCGGAGTGAGGTTCCGTTATTGACCACTCTTGTCTATTTTCAAGCCAAGATAGATGGGATGAGAATGAGAACAATCCCAAAGATCATATTGATCATCCGAATGCGAAGCAACAAGAAAAGGAATCATCGAGTAGCAGAAATAATATAGATAGGAACAAAGCACTTCTTATAGTCGGTAAGCACCTCAGAGCTTTCATTAATCATTTCTTTTTGCTCTCTCATCGCCATCAAAGAGACCTTACTTACAGCGGTACCCAGTTTTCCCTACTCCGGTGGCCTAAACATTTGCATTTCTGTTTCGGGTATGGTTTGTTGGAAGCACGGATGAGAACCTTTCTCTTTAGACTCGACCATAGCAGTCGAACTCGATTGACGATTTTTCATAAATAATTGAGAATAGCATTTTTCGAATATAAAGCCAGAAGGTTTGAAGATGTGTGTGTTAAAAGGTTAAGAGGTTAGGTTGGTTGGTTTTTGGTCTCGCTTTTCTCGGATTTCAAATAAGATGACCTTATTAGGAAGTGGATGGAGATTGCATTGGATTGGAGAAAGAATTTCCTAAACCGGTGATATATTCTCTCAGAATCAGAATCGACGGCCCTTTCTTCGATGGCGATGATCATGTCATCAGCATATCGAATGTAACGGAAGCTCTCTTCTTTTTACATAAAAGAATGGATTTGAAGATCGAGTTGATGCAGAAGTTCATAAGGATGGGAGAGAGGGGGCTGCCTTGTAGGATGCCCTTTGTGGCGTTTGAGAAATCCTTACCCTTTTCGTCCACAAGACGGCTTTTGAGGCAAGATTTTATGAGATCGCAGACCGCCTTATTCTCCTAAATAAGATAGAAGAACTTGGATGAGGAGATCATGATCTATGTTGTAAAGCATTTCACAATGTTTGATTTGATTAGGCGATCCACAGGTCCCCAGCTGGATACATCAACAAAGAAAGTGATAGTGCCTCTACCCTTTCGGAATCCATGCGAATTGCTCAAAAAAAAATTCTCACAAATCTGATTCAGTAAACACGAAAGGCCTTCCATAAGGATTCTATTCTTATTGTTCGAGTGATAGGTCTCATTTGTCCGGGAGGTTTGGGAATCCAAGAACGTTACATAGAGGAGAATGAAAAGGTAAAGCTAAAAAGGGATTTTTGAAAATCTTCTAATTCCCTCATAGATCTTAGACTTTGATAACTTGACTTAATCGACCAAAGATCGTCTACTATCTGTACCAGAAAGTAAGTATTCAATTTATTCATTTTTGTCATTTTAGTTGAGTGGGTAGGTTAGTGGATTGGAAAGGGTTAAGCAAATGGGTCTTCGATTCCTGTCGTCGTCAAGAAGAAAAGTCGAAAAGCATCACTGATCTTAGGCATATAGGTAACCGGCGGAACGGAACGCTTTTGGTTCACGAATCTATGCAAATACAAGATTTTCTCAATGCCACTCGGCCCTAAGCCGTATCTGATCTTTTAGGCTTGCAATAGTTTTAAGAGAAGGATTCAATCCATCCACAAGTTACCCTATGGCTACCTTGTTGACGCGTGCAGAACGGTTTTCTGGCAAGACATTCTCGAAAGGCACAGTTTATTTGAGTCCTTGCCAGGACCCCCTAAAATTAATATTAATATTAAAAAATTGGATGATTAATTTTTTGTGTTAAAATTTGTTATATTAGATGTCATATACTGTTATTTATTATGTCATGTCAGCTGTCATATAAACAAAAATTATTTGGAGGAACATTTTGGAGGGTTGAGTAGCATTATTCTAAAACATGTGTACAAGTACAAGTAGAAACTTGCTCTTATTTATCCACTCTTTACGGTTTGACCCTTATAAAGAGAAATACAAACTTGGTCACCATGAACTTCAGGCTTTATGTGCAATTGGTTGCCACGAACTTCTAAGCTTTTGCACTTACCTACCGCTTATGTGCAATTGGTTCACCAACACCTCTACTGCCACTCTCATTGACTACGTGCAAGTACACTATTAGCCCAATAGCCTTATGGGCTTTAGCACAAAACTTGCCATTTTATATATATTCCCCATCTACAATGAATAAAACCTAGCACTACCAAAATACAGTAAATTAGTGACGAAAATATCCATCATTATAATGTTTTTTCCCAACACTAATCCTAAATAGCAACAGAATAGCGACGAAAAATGTCCGTCACTAGATCAAATGTCGCCGTCAAGAATCCGTCGCTACAACGACACATTAGCGACATTTTTTGTGACGGAGTTGCAACGGAAATCAGGCATCGCAAAGACAGCGACGGAATGACGATTTTGTGTTCTTTCATTTTTGGTATCAGATTGTAGGTTAGTGACGGAAATGAAATATTTTCGTCGCTAATTTGTCGATTCTTATCATTAGTGACATTTTTAGCGACGGATTAGTGACTTTTTCTGATATATATTTTTTACTCATTTTTTGTATCAGAAAACAGGTTAGCGACGATTTTTTTTTCAGTTTTTCGTCCCTAACTAGTCGCAATACTGGAATTTTCTAGTTTTCTGTCGCTATTCTGTCGTTATGTCGTCGCCCATATATCGCTATTTCGTCGATAATCTGTCGCTACGTTTGATATTTTTTCCCGATTCAATTTTTTTTGCTTCCCTAAAACTTGAAACAATACATATATATACAATAATGATCACATATTCCAACCATAAGGTGCATATTCAAACATATATAAAAATGCACACAAATCAGCATGAAATCGAAATATATACAATAAAAGTTATATCCAAACGACCATGAAATTCAAACTATCCAAATACATACAATGTACGTACAAGTCAGCGAATACAAAAATGAAGCCATGATAGTTCAAATATCAAACACATACAACAAATCAAAAAACTCAAAATCTATCAACTCAAAGATAGGGGTGGCGGTGGCGGCGGATGTCGGGTCGCCATGTACTGCACCATGATTATACTGATGATCTGTTATAGCTCCTCAGGAACAATTCCAGCCGGAGTAGGAGCAGAAGTCGAAAGAGAAGCTAGAGTAGACGCAGGAGCTAGAAGAGAAGCTAGAGTAGAAGCAGGAGACTGAGGAGTAATAGCAGAATAGAGCAACAAACGCAACAAACTTGCAACAATTATCTCAACAACTAGTTACTTGTATCTCTATTTCTATTAGCTAGCTAGCTGTATCTCTATCCCTATCCTCTGTATTGTATTCTATATATAGAAATGATTGTAAACTCAGAAAATATAGAAGAAGAAATACCAAAACCATTTTCTATACTGTGAAACCTTTCATGGTATCAGAGCTCTTTGCCTGACCGCTCTAGATCCAAAGACCTTTCTTCTATTCTTCCCACCCTCCCTTCCACTCAACAATGGCGACTCATACTACTATCACTAACATTTCTCATTTCTTAACCATCAAGCTAACCAAGGATAACTTCATCCTTTGGAAAAATGCCTTCGATCCGATCCTCCTAAGCTACGATCTCAAGGGACATACAGACGGATCCAATCCCTGTTCACCTTGCTTTCTCCTGGGCAAAAAAGGTGAACCAACAACTACCATTAATCCGGCCTATTCTGACTGGGTTAAACAAGACCAAACTCTCATCATCTGGTTGAATGCTACCCTTACTGAATCGGTACTTCCCTACACTGTTGGTTGCAAAACTACAATGGCAGTCTGGACTACTTTAAAAAAATGCCATACGGCAGTTTCTCGCTTGCATACCATTCACCTCAAGTCTCAGCTACAGAACATCACAAAAGGCGACAAACCTATTTCAAAATATCTCCAAAATATCAAGGAACTGGTCGATAAACTCTCTGCAGCAGGCTACAGCAGGCTACATCATTAATGATGAAGATCATGTCCTCTACATGCTTCGTGGCCTTCCACAAGAGTACGATGCCTTCGTAACCTCCGTCAATGTCATATCTGACATTACGGCGGATGAATTTCATAATCTCCTCATCAGCGAGGAAACAAAGATCACCAAAAAAGATCGTATGCTACTGCAACCTGACTCATCTCCATACGCTATATACTCCAACTCTACTACAAATCAAAGCAGCCATACCTCCAACAACAAACCAAATTATATCAATCCCAACTACAAGGGAAAACTCCGAAACTACAACCCAAACTATCAACCTCGCACCACCTCCTTCAACAACAACAACAATGCATCTCATCCGCGCAATAAACCTGCATCAGTGCCACCCACTTCCTCTTCAAATCCACTATGTCAGATCTGCGAAAAACCTGGTCACTCTGCACTATATTGCTTTCATAGGATGAATTATGCCTATGTCGGTCGTCATCCTCCTCAAAAGCTCACTGCCATGGTCGCTCATGTTCGCCATTAATTGAGTTCTTGCAAATTTTTTATTTAAGGAACGAAAAAGAGTACAAAGAATCATAAATAGAATTATATACAATATTTTGATCTGGGGAGTGATGATGGAGATTGAGAAGTGCAAGGACTCTTTTGCTCCGTTGACGATATGATACAAGGTGAATAAGCTTATGTTCTCTCTTTGCTCGTCTCTGTATGTTCTTTCTCTGTGTTGGCGACCCCTGTGTGTCCATCCCCCTGTTTGGGTAGGCCACCCGGGTATATATAGTCATCCTTGGGTGCGCATATGTTGGGCCACATGGATGCTAGAGGGTGCCACGTGTGCCTCCTTAACAGGGTGCAACTGTAACCGTGAGCGGGCCAGGCTGTCACGTGGGCGCTTGTTGGGATTTTTTGTTACTGAAGATCTGAATGGTCTCGTCTTTTGTAGGCGTGACTTGGTCAGCTTGACACATAGTCCACACTTGGTTGGAAAGAATCACTCATATTGTAACATCATGATTTAGTCTTTATGGAGTTTGAAACACATGTGGCCAGAGCCGCATAGGACGCATAGAGTCTGGGACGCATAGGGCCAGAGACACATGAGACACATGGAGTCTGGGATGCATGGGGCATAGATACATGGAACACATGGAGTCTGGGATGCATGGGGCCAATTGTGCTGTACACGTGGCACTGCACATCCATCGAGAGTGGAGTTTTGTGCTAGCGTGATACTTCTGTTATTTAGTGTGTTCACGTCTTTTGAGGCATTTAGGAAATCCTTTTTTTTTCAAGATGCTATGTCAGAGATGATCATGTTGCTAGGATACCATGTCAGGTCCATCTGCGGCAAAGCTGCTTCGGCTGATTGGGACGCATGGATGTCGCTTTAAGGGAAGAAGCCAAGCTATGCCATCATCTCTTCCAGACTCTGAAGAATCTTGCACCTGCTATAGTCTATCTAGAGTCTGTAATGAGTCTTAGGAATAATCGTAAATATAAAAAATGGATGGCAAAATCGAAAGCTAGGGTAGAAAATAACCCATGATCATTTTCGGTTGAAAATCGACATACCGATGGTATACTGGAGTATACCGATGGTATACCAATTTTATATAAATGTTGCTCTCTGTCGTTTGGACCGGCATACGTACGGTATACTAGTCTATACCGATGGTATACCGATTCATCACAATTGGCAATCCAACGATCAAATTTTGTGCATTAAATGATCACAACGGTCATATTTATAGTCGTTGCTACTACAGATCGGTATACCGACGGTATACCGTTCGCGGGCTGAAAGTTACAATTTTTTTTTTGTGTTGGCCTATATAAAGCCTTGAACCCCTTCTTTCAAGGTTGATCCCTTTGAACCTAAAATTTCTAAACTACCAAAGGCCATCCACAAACACTCCACCAAAGCTTTTATTTGCCTATCCATAAATTGTGTTAGAGTGTTCATGAGTTGTAAAAGGTAGATCTTTATATTTGTTGTAAGAAGATCAAAACCATCTTGTAAGAGGTTGAAGTGTACAAGCCTTCAGATAAAAGCTTGTGTGAAGTTAGTGATCCTTTTGATCAAAGCTCTTGTGTAAGAAGTCAACGAGACTTCGGATCAAAGCTCGTAGTATAACTATTTTGCTAATAGTGAATTCAAGCCAGACAAGAGTTTCTGGGACAGGAGTACCTCGAGGAGGATATCCGGATACATCGGGTGTCAGTATTCTTATTGCTTTACTTCTTGCACACTTAATTTTTAAATTATCTATTATTAATCATTTGTGCTTGATTTATTAGCTTGACCCTATTCACCCCCCTCTAGGGTTCCTACAACCTAGACCGTGCTCTATGGAATACAGTGTGCTTATGTGTGCAACTTCGGAGTAGTTCAAAGATAAACCCAATAAAATCATGAACACATGCATTAGGAGATCTTCACCCTACAATAAGGCACTTTGAAAGCAGTAAGTCCTATACTAGCATGATGAAGTATCTAGTAAGATGGTGAAGTATCAAAGATGAAGTATAAAGTATCGAGTTTACCCTACTAAAAAAAATCCATGCCATGTGCAAAGCAACCAACTACCCAACCTATATAGTTCCAATTAAGACCACATAAACCAAAAAAGAACCAATTGCACAACCTATATCATTTTCTTTAGCAACGTAAAAAAGCTATAACTTCCTTACTTTACTTCCAAACATGCATGCAGAACAATCTAAATTCTATGTTCATGAATTATTGATGGAATCAAAGACATGTTTGAATTTATGGTGTAATGGAAAGGTTGGGCATATATAATCTAAGATATCCTAAAACTCAAGGACTGCTAAAGGAAAAAAAAACTATCGTAGTTAGGACTATAAATTACAACACTATCGATAAAAAAGGCTATCAAATATCATTGCTACGCTCTCCATATTACTAAAGTCAAAGATCAAAATATATGCCAATATAAGATTCTTTTTTGCCCAAAATCAGTAAATACGCACCTTCCCAACACCGCTTAATGATTGGCATGCCACATTAAAATTTTCCACCTGTTATAACGTGGGTTACTAAAGGGTTGGATTTTTACTTTGTATTTTAGTCCCACATTGGTTAGAGATTATTATTACACCTTCATTGGGTTGTATAAATAAGGCCTTTGTCTTTCACTATGTGGTAACACGAATAAGAGATATTCTCTCCTATTTTCTTCTTCCTTCTTCTACGTTTATTCTAACACGTTATCGGCACAAAGATCTAATGGGAGAAAATAAGTGAGAGCATCTCAGTGAAGCCGACATTTGCGAATTCTCCACTTCGGTAATAGGTATGGTTATTTATGTTTATTTTTTTTGCATATGCATACCCTAGCGCAGCTTGATGTTGATGTTTATACATCTCTTGGCATACCGCTAGGGTAAAAAGAATAATTTTTATCCATTCATCTCACTTCTTTTAGTTAACTCTGATAGCACTTCGATATTAATCGCATATAGATCTCTCGGAGAGAACGCTGGAGTTATTCTTTATTTATTTCTTTTATATATGTTAATACATTCAGATCAAAACCATCAGAGATCTGATGACCATGAACATGAATTGTTTGGTCTATAAATATAAGACTTCTGGAACATCATTGTTCGAAGCATAACATATGTGGTATTTTTGAAAGACTTCTTGAACATAATCATTGTTCGAAGCATACCATGAACATCTAGTGTTTGATATTTACCTATGACTTCTAGAACATCATTGTTCGAAGTATACTATGAATAAGATTTGTTTGGTATAAATAGACTTCTAAAATATCATTGTTTGAAGCATACACCATGAACATTAATTGTTTATTGATTTACCAAGTTCTTATGTTAACTTGTTATTATTGATCTTATACAGCAATATGTCGAGCCTCATAAAGCATGACTTCAAGCCTCTAAACTTAGAAGGCCAAAACTTTCTCAACTAGAGATTGGATGCTGAATTGCACCTTCAAGCTAAAAGCTTAGGTGATGCAATTATGGCTGATAAGCCAATATCTCCACAAGATAAAGCGAAGGCTTTAATTTTTTTAAGACATCATATTCATGATGATCTCAAGGCTGAGTACTTAACAGTCAAGGACCCCTTGGTGCTATTGAATTCTCTAGCTAAGAGATATGATCACTAAAAAATGGTCATACTACCAGGTGCACTCCATGAATGACTCAATCTACGTTTCCAAGATTATAAGACAGGTGCAGCCTATAATTCAGCTATGTTCAGGATTACTTCAAAATTAAAGTTATGTGGTGAAGAAGTGACAGAGCATTCCATGCCAGAGAAAATATTCACCATATTTTATGCGACTAATATGACCCTAAAACAGACGTATAGGGAGAGAAATTTTAAGAAGTATTCCGAACTCATTGTTGTCTTACTCATGGATGAGAAAAACAATGAGTTATTAATCAAAAATTACACTAGTAGACCAACTGGGTCAACACCAATTTTAGCTGAAGTGAATGCGACTAGTGCTCAAAAAAATATGACCAATACTAGGGGTCGAAGAAATCACAGAAGTAGAAGGCATGTATGCGCTAGAATCCAAAGAAATAGCTACAATCCAGGTCTAAGGAATGATACACAGTTCAAAAATAAGAGATTTAATCCTCGAAGAAATAATGTTCAAATTTCCAATCCAACTGCTCCAACTGATATTTACAAATATTGTGGAAAAGCTGGTCATTGGATGCGAAACACAAAAGAATGTGAACGAGTATGAAGCCTCAAAGGGTGTGGAGACTAATCTCATGGAGGGTATAACACAAATAAATTTTAATGATTTCTTCCAAGATAAGGATAAAAATACAATTTTGGAAGACTAGTTCAACGCCATGATAGGCGAAGTCAATGGATGTATGCTTATGTAAGTTTATTTACTTTCCACTTTGAATAAATTGGTCATTATATGATCAATAGTCTAGGTAGTTTACTTTCTTTGAAGCAATTTCATTTAGATTTAGATCAAGTTGTAATAATTGGCAATATGCCAAGTTTAACCATTTAGTAGCATATTAATATATTATTAATTTTTGTTTTTAAAAGGTATAGACAATGATGATGGCATATGCTTGATAGATAGTGCAACAACTCACACTATATTAAAAACTAGAAAGTTTTTCACAAGATATGCCTCAAATACTGCCAAGGTGACCACCATTGCTGGACCCGTGTAGATTATAGAAGGTTATGGTAAGTCCGATATTGTGTTGCCAAATGGAACACACTTAGTCATTCGAAATACACTTAGTCATTCGAAATACACTTAGTCATTTGAAATACATTATTATCTAGTAGATATAATAGAAATCTACTCAGCTTTAGAGATATTCGAATGAACGGGTTTTATGTTGAAACCATGAACGATGATAGCAAAGAGTATCTTTGTATCACCTCTAATGTTGGAAGCAATAAGCTCATATTAGAAAAGTGCAAGTTAATCTCCTCGGGGCTATATCAAACTTCTCTGAAGGTAGTAGAATCTTACCCCATCACTAGCAAAAGGCTAAAGGATCCAAGAAATTTAATCCTTTGGTATAACAGATTGGGTCATCCAGGATCGAATATGTTGAGAAAGGTCATCAACAATACCAATGGGCATAATTTATCATACCAAAGTCATTCCTTTCCTATTAAAAATTTGTGTATAGCTTGTTCACAAGGTAAACTCATTACAAGACTTTTACTTCTCAAAATAGCTTCTGAATCACAACCATTCCTTCAGAGAATACAAGGTGATATTTACGGACCAATTGATCCTCCTAGCGAATCTTTCAGGTATTTTATGGTTATAATAGATGCATCTAGTCGATGGTCACATATTTTCTTACTCTCATCTAGAAATTTTTCCTTTTCCAAGCAACTTTCTCAGTTGATTAAGCTTAAGACTCATTTTTCTGACTAACACGTTAGAACGATTCGACTTGATAATGTAGCTGAGTTCACTTCCCATACTTTTGATGATTATTGTGCTTCCATAGGAATAAAAGTTGAACATTTTGTCCCTCATGTTCATACCCAAAATGGTTTAACGGAGTTCTTGATCAAGCATTTTCAGCATATAGCAAGGCCTTCACTCATGCAATCAAACTTATCCGTTTCAGCTTGGGGACATGCCATATTATATGCTGCTAAATTAATCATTTAGGCCAACTGTATATCATGAATTTTTACCATCACAACTTATGACAGGCCATCAACCTAATATCTCTCATTTGTGTAAATTTGGTTGTGCCGTTTATATTCCTATTTCTACTCCTCAACGCTCTAAAATGGGACCTCGATGCCATTTGGAAATTTATATTAGTTTTGATTCGCCCTCAATCATTAGATATTTGGAACCTTTAACTGGTGATATTTTTACTGCTAGTGTAAACCCCCTCGCCTAAAATTAGGCCTACTTGGCTTAGATAGTAAAACTATGGCTAGTTTGAACCCAATTAGAATTAGAACACAGCATTTGATTTAACTATGCAATATTTTATATCGCTTAGCGCACCTTACCGTTGCTTCGATAATTGGAGCACCTCACTAGCCATTGCCTTCTACAAATTTCACCACCTCATCCTAGACATGTCCGCCTACTATTCTGACCTTTGTGTAACTTATAATTATGCTTTCTTAGCTATATTTTAGTCGTACAATGAACGTCGCGGACGTTATTATTTTAATTCTAAATAAATCCTGACCTTGTACCCTTGTGCGTTCCAATTGAAATTGGGAACACAATCTTGACCGTTTTGTACAACCCAAAATTTATTAATATTCTACACCGTATCCTTTGCATCCCTGACACTTGTGTCCCACCTAATTTTATTCTCAGGTACTTCTAATTAATTCCAGAATATCGTGCGCATTCAATTTAATTAATTTAAACCCAATTTCTATCTTGTGCAATTTTCTAATTATTGGGTACTTCTGTGCAAAAGTGTATTAAGGTATCTATCCTATTAGAGCCGACACGTGTAGAAACCCATTTTTCCTTCATGTGTATTTTTTCATAATTTTCAAGATTGTGTAATTTAACATTAAGCTCCTTAAGACCCTGGCCCTCCAAACCTTGAACCGATGTAATCCGAGCCATCCTTTTGAAACCATTCAAATCCTAGCCCATTGAAATCCTACATGAGAGGTCCAATCCCAAGAGGGGTTGACCAGTCAAACCAATTCTAGGTCACATCCAACCTCCCTTTATAAATATCCTTTTTATTATTTTCCTTTTTCTATTTTTTTTCCTAAACCTAGAATAAACCCTCAGCCGACTTCCATCCCCTTCCCCATCTCCTCGTCGGAGCTCTCCACGCCGGAGTAGCAGCACCGCCTCCGCCATCCCGTCCCCGGATCCTGAGCCTTTATCTCCCCGACGGCCACGAACCCCCATGACCGTCGAGTCCTCCCCCCCCCCACCGGAGTCTCCTCGATCCAGTTCCCCGCGGCCAACTCACCGGCCTTCTCCCGCTGGACGACTGCACAACGTCGGAGAAGCCGACCATCAACCTGCCATCCTCATCTAGTCGACGACCACGACTAAACCCAACGCCGTTATCCCGGTCATCCTCCCTGCTGCCTTCGACTGAACTCGCCGGAGTTCATCAACCCACTGTCAGTCAATCGCTCGTCGCCGTCTCCTCCGAGCAGTCCCCACCGGAGCAGCACCCTGCCACCCATCTCCTCCTCCTCGACACCACGTAGAAGCCGCTGTACCCCAAGCCCCACACGACCTCCTCCTCTCCCTCTGATCAGCTTCCTCCGCCAGCACGACCACGGCTACACCCCGCTGTCCTCCTCGCTGAGCCCCCCAACTCCGGCAGCCCTGCCTCCTCCTCTTCGATGATAACCACCCTCGTCCATCCCCATCTCCTATCATCACCATCATTGCCTTCACCATCACGATCACCTTTACCACCATCGTCGTTGTCATCACCATCGCCATCGTCGTCATCAACGTCGTTGACCTCATCGTTGTCAACACCATCGTCGTCATCGTGCCCGTGCGCAGGTTCGTACCTGTCCCCTCCTTCATGGTGTAGTATGTATAGTTATTAGTATGTGTATAGTGCATATTGGTATATATATATAATATATTTCTCTAACTAGTATATATATACATATGTATACGTATTGTACGTGCATCCCTAGTACCTGTTTAATATATGTATATATGTACATAGTATAAATTGATTAGTATGTAAATGTATACGTATATAAATATATATATACTATAAACTCTATTAAGTATCCAAATGCATATTTCTATTATAATTGCAAATTAGTTAGTATTAATGTTTATGACCCGAGTGTAAATACGGATATATAGGTATTATATGCCCATGTACTGGATGACCCGAGTGTAAATACGGATACCCCGTAACTACCTTGACCGGTGACCATGTAGCATGTTAGAAGACTGCCATATGTACACCGACGTACTGGCAAGACCGTATCAATGACTGTCTGATTTCACAGCATTTGCAGACACGACACCCGTGCGATTAGACGTACGCTTGACTCTAGTTGACCAGTGATATACCTAGCTATGCCCTGAGTTTAAGGTATTTATGATTGTGTATGAGCTAGTGTAATGACTAATATTGTGTTGTATTATATTATATGTATATAGGACATACCGGATTATTCTGCGCGACTTTAGGAGCAGGTTATTGGTACTTCACAGCTTCTTGCCAGGCAAGTATACCTTGCCTTGTTGTACTGGTTAAATTCTGTATTATTATTTGCATGTTTATATTATATAACTGTGCGCGTCCGAGAGAGACTCGGGTGCAGTCAACGAATGCATTGACGTTAGGACTTGTGTCTGACCTAGAGTCTAGTAGACCTACCTAAAGTGGTGGAGTTATTGGTATGACTCCCCAGGTCTTGTCACATTTCTTCCACGTGTTGTGAGTCTCATGTAGGGCACGAACTTGCGTATGTGGTTGGCCACCTGTACGTGTAGGCGTGCGACGGATAGGGAATAACTGCTATTAGCGATGCATGATAGAAGACTTAGCAGTTATTAGTAGGCGGAGCATAGACTAGCGTGGTACGATGGTCCAATTCTTGTCCTTGTTTGGTTGTAAGGTTGGGCTATTGTTCTAACGATAGACTATGAGCCAGAGTTACGACGCTGATGCTTACACTTCGACGTAGTAGCTAAGGTGTGTTGTGGATACAACTTGCATAGATCATTGGGCGGGGAGGATGACTAGTAGGCATATGGGATACCCCACTTCCTTTACACTGATGCCACACTCGACGGAGTGATATGGACGATATATATTACACTGATGCCACGTTCTTCCGAGCGATATGGACGATATATTATACCGATGCCATACTCTTCGGGGTGATATGGACGTTATATTATATAGATTCCATGCTCTTCGGAGATGGACGTTATTATACAGTGCCCTGGTATGGGGGCATATGTGGCATATACTAGCCAGTTGTCACGATTGATGAATTATGTCAGCATATATCTAGCCTACACTTTTTCATACATTCAAGTTGTCCTCAAATTGCATTTCACTTAGTTGGTTAGCGCAACCCTTTATTTATTCAGTATTTACTTTATGGCTTGCTTCTATGTATCTTGTTATGTCCCTCTGAGGACCTGGCCCTTTCCAGGTGTATTGTTCATGAGTATTCACAGGAGCGCAGATCCGGACTGGTTGCGTACGTTCCGAGGAGTCATCTCTTCTAGCCTCGTGACGGTTAGATGTTGTACTTATATGGTGTTTATCTTGTTTATTTTATAATCAAATTCGGCAGTGGATTTATTTCCATCCGACTATGATCTTTAGATACTTTATATTGAGATCTAGTTACATGGTTATTAGTTATTCATTTATGTTTGATTTCTGTGGATGAGAATTAGGTTATACCATGTGACTTGTGATAGTTTACCACTTGTGAATTATTATTCATATTACAGCGTACGTGTGATATGACTTCCATATACTGGAGTATCATATTAATACGGCTGGCATGCTTACGTGTCCTAGTCCTACGAATTTTGGGACTGGGACATGACAGCTAGATTCGCAGACTGCCATTTTGATGAGACTAAATTTCCGTCGTTAGTGGAAGATAAGAAAGAAAAGAATATTCTTACAGAACCATTTGCCACAAATAAATGACATAAATTATCGTAGGATAATCCTACTCTGCCTCATCTAGATCCTCGTACTAATCAATATAAAACTGAGGTACGAAAGATATTGCATCTGCAGGAGATTACAAATCAAATACCAGATGCATTTAATGATGCAACTAAAGTGATTAAATCACATGTGCCCACTGTAAATGCGCCATCTCGAATTGATATCCCCGTAGGGAAAAATAGCAGAGTGGCTAATGAATCTACTATATACCAGAAGCATGGTAGACCTATAGGTTCAAAGGACTGTCCCTAGAAAGAGAAAATGCCCAAGTAATGCTCTTAAGGAGGTTACACATAACGCTCAAAAAGAGGTTATGAATGACAAATCTATACTCTCTAAAAACCCAGAAGAGGTTATTGTCTTAGAAAAGACACATGCCCAAAAGGAGGCTCAAGTACCTGAAAGCAAAGAGATCTCTATTTTTTTACATATACAAGAGAGGAACGGGATCACAAAGATATAACAATAGATGAGATATTCTCATTCTTAGTAGCTACTGAAATATCTAAGGGCATTGATGATACTGAACCATATAGCTAAAGCGAAATGAAAAGAATGAAATCGCTCAATTTAAGACACGATTAGTGGCATAAGGATTTTTTCAGAGACCCATAATTGATTACGAAGAGACGTATTCTCCCGTAATGGATGCAACAATGTTCCATTATTCGATAAGTCTGATAGTTGAGAAAAAGCTGGACATGAGACTTATAGACGTTATAAAAACCTATCTATATGGTGATTTAGATAGCGATATCTGTATAAAAATTCCAGATGGATATAACCTACCCAGCTCAAAATCTAAGAACATGCATTCCATAAAGCTAATACGTTCATTGTACGGTTTGAAATAATCCGAAAGGATGTGGTACAACCGTCTTAGTGAATATATAAAAATGGAGGGATATGAGAATAATCCTATATGCCCATGTGTCTTTATAAAGAAATCTAAGGAGGGTTTCGCTATAGTTGCAGTATATGTCAATGACATAAACTTGATTGGGACAATACATGAAATCATTAAGACTGCAAACTATTTGAAAAAGGAATTCGAGATGAAAGATCACAAGAGACACAAAATATTGTCTCGGATTACAAATTGAGCATTGTACTAATATAATTTTAGTGTATCAATCCAAATACACATAAAATATATTAAAATAGTTCAATATGGATAAAGCTCATCCCCTTAGCACTCCAATGGTTGTTCAATCTTTAGATATCAATAAAGATCCAATCATCCTAAGGAAGATAATAAAATGATTATAGGACCCGAAGAACCGTACCTTAGTGCCATTGGGACTTTAATATATCTATCATAATGTACAAGGCCATACATATCATTCTCTGTTAATCTGTTGGCTAGATATAGCTCGGTGTCAACTCGCAGATATTGAAATGGCATTAAACATGTGATGAGATATCTTCGTGGAACTATCGACATAGGATTGTTTTATACTTGTGGTTTATCTGACATCGCGAATCTAGTTGGCTTTGCAGATTTAGGTTATTTATTTGATGATTCTTGCATTTCCTCTACATAGTGTCGTGCTAACAGGAAATAAAGAATGCACCATATATAAAGCTACTTGGATAGGGTGCTATGTCTGTGTCGTGTCAAAACCAAGACCAAACAATGAAATACAAATCATGTCCATGTTTGTGTCGTTTGTGTCTGCGATAGAAAATTATTCCTATGTCGAAGAAGAAAATTTTAGGGCATTACATTATCGATCGTGGAAGGAAGGGGGTGCTCGGTGCCTGGTCGAGAAGAGAAGGAGGGTTGCTCCGCCGCAACTTGAGTCGAGAAGGCATTGCCGCTTGAGAAGGTCACCGAAGACGAAGGAGGAGGAGGAGTGGGGGTCGGGGTCAGGGAGATGGCCACCGGAGATGAAGGAGTGGGGTTGTGGGGCTTCGAGGGAATTTGAGGAAGGGGGAAAATAAATTGGTTTATTGTAAATGAGAAAAGTTACTCTCTGACCGCTAGTTTTATATTTTATAGCGATGGACGTGTTCCGTCGCTAGTCTATCACTACCTATTTTCTGACGTAGTAGCGATAGACAAGCGACAAAATTTTCGTATTTTTTTTCATGTGATGAATTTTGTCGCTGAGAAGTCGGTCGTCTGTCGCCATATAGGGACGGATAATTTTTCGTCGCTAAATTGTAGTACTTTTGTAGTGTAGGTTGGAAAATACAATATTGTAAGTTTCTACATTATATCAAAGAGGATTGCTAGTTATAAAGATGACAACTTGGTTGCCAGTGTGCACAAGTACTTGATCGGTATATTGGACACCATTCTCGACCAATAATTTCTTGAGCCGTATCTTCGCAGACACTATATAAGCCATTGCTATGTATATTGGCTCTGTACAAGATCTTGCCACAAGTATCTTTTTGTTGCCGTGCCAAGTGACATGATTGTCCCCGATATAGGTACAATATCCAAAATTAGAACGCATGTCGCTCTTTGTCTCAACATTATTATCATTTCTTGACATTCCCATAATGCTTGTATAGAAATCATTTATAATTACTCTGTACCCTCATTTCCTTCTACCTCTTCTCCTTTGATAGTCTATCCATCTTCATCTACCTATATCCCTATACCTCTACCTCCATAGACTCTCTACCTCCCACCACCACCACCTCCACTACATATTTATAATTTTTGTTTACGTCATACTCACCCCCTACTACTACCATCGATCCTCCGCTTCCCATCCAGGGTCATGTTCCAGCTTTTGATCTTGATCTTTCCATTGCTATTCAGAAAGGCAATGCACTATTTGTATTTATCCCATGTATGACTTTGCTTCTTCTTCTTGCCTTGGTCCCTCTTTTCATCAGATAGCCCTGTGATTATATGTTATTTCTAATCCACAAACACAAGAGAAGGCTATCACTTTCGTTCAATTGGCTAAGACCTACAGCACTACTTTGGCGAAAGCTTCCCGGTTATTCCATAACCTCACTTCGCTCACCTCGATCAACTAGTTCATTTGGCAAAGACCTACAACACTACTTTGGTGACAGCTTCCTGGTTATTTCATAATCACTTCGCTCACCTCGATCAGCTAGTTCATTTCATGCCAAGTAACAAAGATTCCTTGTTCAGGAATCGCACTAATGGTACCTTTCTGTAAATCACAAACAAAAGGAAGACACGATCCCACATGATAGCTGAAGATACGGCCCATGCCACATCAAGAACCCAAGCGGGAACCTTCCTCGGCTTGCCGGGGCCGCTTGGTGCAGACGGAACAAAACATGGGTCAATATCCTCCACATCCGAATCAATAAGAATACTCTAACCATTCGCTGCTGTTTAAAAAATCACCTAATCAAAAAGCGAGATGAATTGCATTGAGAGTAGAGCATGTCAAGAGGTGACCGTAGGGAGGAAGTGAAAGAAAGGAAGCAGGCGAGCGGAGTGAGCTGCGAAGTGAGACGAGTGCAGTGAGGCGACCCAAGGGAGGTCACTCCATCTTTCTACGATGAAAAAAAGCCATACCACCCAAACAAACCCAGCTACCCTAGAACGACTGAAACGACCTGCCCTCATGCACTTTCACGTTTCTTGGGACCGGAACCGCAATGCAAGAGCCAATCCACTCTCACTTTCAAAGCAAAAAATGAATCCGAAAAGAGAGAGAATTTCTCGAGCTGGAAAGAAAGGCGACCGAAGGGAGGTGCTCAGAAACCCGGATGACCAGAAGAAGCACTTGAATCATGAGCCGAGATCATTAAGAGCGATTTGCCTGCTTCGATAAGCCGCAGCAGCCTCTAAGATCAAGAAGAATTATGCTTTTCTGTCTACTTCGATAAGCTGCAGTAGCCTCTATTCGCTTAGAGAAGGGTCGACATCTTCCGGAGAATAAGTGAGGCTCCCATCAAGAAAGAATGAATTTCAAAAGACATACATAGAAATGGGAGCCTAGTCCTAAGCGGTTGAGCTTAAAAGAAATCTTGTGCTTTTCTCAGGCCGGAGAAGGGCAATGACTCACTTCGCTCGCCTCTGTTTTATATGTGTTCAATTCAGTACAATACAAACTATAACTTCACCACAGTGTCATGACAGCTTCCAGACCCCTCATCTCTAGTAGGGGGGCCCAAGAAGTTGGAGCACGTAGGCGCTCTGTTAATCCCACTATATACGCCGCTGGCGGAGAAAGCTCGAAGAGCTTTCCTTCATTCGCTTCGCGGGAGTCGTACACAGCACATAGCAGGAAGTTAGAGGGCCCGTACTACCTGCCTAACTCTTTGCTCCGAGGGATCGTGGAACGGAAAGCGCCTTCTAAACAACTCGACAGAAGGGAAGGGGCCTATATATTTGTATGACCCCTGCAGATTTGACCCTACCTACATTAGGAGCCAATCCCCTAGTTGTCCTGCCACCACGCCGCAAAATGAGAGCTCGTGTGGAACCTTGGATTTCTGGCGTAACAGCGGTAGAACGTAATTAAGTATTACGGCCGTGTAACATAGCATAAGGGCTACGCTACGGGGAACTCGGCCAAAATATGGATACCCGAAGGGCCCGCCCTCTTCTTATTCTGTAAATCTGACCTCTTTTTTGCCAGTGCTGATGTAGTGCACGTGTAGATAAGGAAAGCAAAATCCTAGTGGGGGAAAGTGGGGGCCGGTGCCTTTTGACGGCCTAAACTCCTCCATTTGTCAGCCGTGGGGAACTACTCCCTTTATGTCAGAGACGGGGGGAGGGGAAATCTTGGGCCTACCCCATAAAGGGAGCAGTTAAGAGGTTCCAGCCGAGCCGAAGGGCAGAACTTATGTACGAGATCGTAGTATGTCACGTCGTCTCGTCCTCACAGCATCGAAGAGTACCTATGCACCGTGTTCCGGTTCACTAATAAGGAAGATAGAGTTGGGGTGGAGGCCTACGATTTGATACTATAGTATAATCAGGAGAGAAAGATGCGCAACTCAAAACAGAAGCAGGAACCGTATTGTCAAAAAATATTGGGGTTACGGATCTCTGATACTACCATCGATCCGACAGAGCGGAACGACCAGAAAAAGAAGTGGAGTTAGAAAGACGTATTATAGGTGGTAACTAACTTGTACGGTTCGGGGGGTAATCGGCATACTCCAATCAGTGGGGGAAATATTTGGCTCTATCGAACATACAGGAAATTTGAGGTATCATTCCATCGATGTCAAGTCATGGACTGGTTCCTCCAGCCCTTTTTCTATGTATTGGTATTCTATATGACCGAGATAAGACTCAACTTGTTAGATATTATGGAGGTTAAGTGAGCACAATGCCGAATCTCCCTACCATTTCCTTCTCTTCCACTTTGGCCAATATGAGTTCACCTGGCACTAGCAGCTTTATATAGGAATTTCCAATCTCAGTAGGAGCTTTCCAAAGAAATAGCTTAGTAGCCACATTAGCTGCGCTTGGGATGATTTTAGGCGCAGTGTATTCCCTTTGTCTATATAATCATGCGATTTCTGGGAATTTAAAACCTGATTTCCTCCATAAATTCTCCAATCCAAATGGCAGAGAAGTTTCCATATTTCTTTCTTTTCTTGTTGGAGGGGCGACCGTCCGTTGAACTACCAAAAAAGGGTAAAAAAATGTGATCATGACATTATAGGTGCTTGCGATGGGATAGATGCAACATCCTTCATCAGTAATGGGTGGCATAGCCCATAGCAGAAGTCCCCTTTTTTGATCCATTTCTTAATTACCCCAGAGGGGCTCGGGTGGGACCGAGAGAAAGGAAGGAAGGGGGGAGACTATGTATGTTACTTCTCAACCGTGTCTCCGAGGGATAGTTGAATGAGAGACTATGAATGTAGCCGGGTCAGACGAGCCAATAACTCGAACGCGTTCGGTTAGTTTTTCGAGCAAGAATCACAGCGTTAGCTTACCTTCACCATGATACGGACTCCAAGTTCTTATGGCAGAGCATGAGGAGTTTCCTTCAATATGATGATGGGAATGGAAACTAGAAGCACGACTGGGGTCTTTGTGGTCCGAGATAAGACTTATATCTAAGTCACAGTAATAAAAGCATGAGACTTTTTGGTAGTACCGGTGAACCAGATGGCCGCGGTGAGGGAATCTAGGACGGAGGACTCGTAATATATCTATAAATCTGGCAAAAGTGAAAGGCTCCCTAACATCAGGGGCTGACCGCTGAGCTCACTCTGGCCTCGTAAGATGGGCTGGGTACAAGATGGAGCTGCCATATCTTATGGCTAGAGCAATAGGAAGGGGCTTCAGCAGAGAGAACAGTAAGGATAACAAGCGCTCGGGCGGCAGAAGCTACAAAAAAGTGCTTGGTAGGCCAACAGCCCAGTGAACCGGGCGAGGCACTCGACGAAAGGGGGGCACACTGAGCAAGTACGAGACCGTTTTAAAAAAAGAAGTAAGGACTGCTACGGGAGGTCAAACCAAGGACCTATGGAAGTCGGGGCTCGTCCTCGGTCAATATTGGATCAAACAATAGGAGACCGTAGCACTGACCTTTTTTTCAAGTTAATAGGGGAAAAGATGGTTCCCCACCGAGACAACAGACACTCTTAACGGATACTCCACGCGCTGGGCATACCTCTTCTGTGCGTCTTTATCGTGGCGGGAACAGAACAACAGGGAAAGATCGGGCTGAACCGCCCAAGGCTCGAGGGTGAGCCATACGAGAGTGAGTCGAATATGTTTCTGTTCTGGTTTGGGCCCCTCTCGATATTTTTTGTATAAGGGAAGAAGGAAGGAGTCTAAATCAATGGACATTAATGAACCATCATTGATGGATGTTGCACATGACACGATCAATTCGACTCGACGTTCCGGCGCTAATAGAAGTCACGTACTCTCCGTCTAGCGAAGGTGCCAGGGCAGGGCTTTTTCTTAGTAATAGTGGGTGGGTCTCAATTGATCTTTTATAGGATTCCAATTCATGCCATGCACGGAGATCTTTCCATTGATAGAGTTAAGGGATCGGCTCCCCCGACTCTAAAAGGTTAGGTTACTACCTGCCTTTATGGAAGAGGTGTACTTTGTACCGCTCGGAGGTCATATAGATCGAAACCCGGAGCGAGTGGAACGAAAGGGTTGGTGTGGCCACATCTATAACTACTGGCGCTTCAAAGGGCTTAGATTTGAAGGGGGGTATAAGCCTCGAAAGCCTTTGGTACTTAAGTAGGTATTTCATCACCTTAAACAAAATCAAAGGCGCGACCATCCCCCCTTCCCCTATTTCTGCATTTTATTCTCTATTTGGCCCGCCTCATAAAAAATGAGCGGCCTATTGATTCGAAGTAACTACGAAAGGTTCGGTCAGTCAATAGCATAGCTCTTTTCTGGGTCTCCTTTCAAGGGAAGGCCTTCGCATTCCTAATCTGCTAGGGCCGAACGACTTTGTTTGCCCCAGCTTGGTGAATCGCATCCCCGCGCCGCCTCTGACCGTTCTCGTAAAGTCTTTGCAACGGCTGGGAAACCAGTCTACTAAGTAAAGACTATTGCGACGTCGACCCTCAAATACGAGATTGGGCCCCTTCTCAAAACTTTGATGGACCCAGAAGGTTCACGTATGCAATGTGTTCCATTTGTATGAATCGAGAACATACTACGCGCGACCGACGTAGAGCCTTCACTGGCAGACCGGGCCGGGTGCAGGTGCCAGATCCTAAAAGTTGAGTCTCGATCAGCCTAATGCACCAACCACGTGGTACGACGGGCACTCAAAGACCTGGCAAATGATGGCCCACTCCACCCAAGAGCGCTTATGTCATATGGGAACTCATAGCTGGAAACAATCCTTATTCTTTTGATATCCGGTAAGAATAATAAGAATCAAAGTCTAGGTTGGTTGGTGAGCCTAGTGATATGAGACTATCTAGCTTGGTTCAGAGAGCACTTATTGGGTTAAAGATTTATTTTTTGCTAAATGTTACGGCCTAAATGGTGAACTATTGACCCTACTTGTTCGGATGGGTGTTTACCCCAAAGTGTTCCCGGACTGCATGCATACATCCGTAAGTAACTTAGTGCAACATGACAAATTTCATTGAGAGGAATCAGCAAAGAAAAGAATAACTGGTCAACATTCATGTATATTTGAGAGATTATCCTCGGGCTGAGGAGTGTCCACATAAGTTCGTTGAGATGTCTACACACCTGCGGCCCTCTTTTCGAGCGTCAATCGATCTTGAATGACTGTCTTGATGATAAGGAAGAACTCGGTAGGGGAATAGAATATGTTGTTTGACTTAATATAATGGGAATAGATGCATTCTTTGCCTTGATTGATTTCTCAATTGACAACAATGTAGGCATCAAAGGCAGGTCAGGTGAAGACGCCCTTCTTTGAGGGTCGATGGGTTGATAAAAGACCTCCGAAGTTGGAATCACCTGTCGGTTGAATCTGGTTGAAATGAATTCAGGGCCAGGGTTTGAGGAAGTAAATGAGTTCTTTCTGAGTCTTCCGCTAAAGACTTCTCGTCGAGCAACCGAAAAAAGGTAGTGCATAGAAGAGGAAGCAAAGAGTTTCGCTTTTATTTCCATTACAGAGGATTTCTAAGTATATAAAACTGGATGAGAAAGAAGCCAATAGGGCACCTAAGCCGCATAAGTAAATGGGTGCTAAAAAAAAGAGAGACAGAGTAAGAGATAGCTCCGAACTAAATGAGCTACTATAGCGGGACCCAAGCTAGCATAGGTAGCGTAACCACATGCTATAAATATAGTCAAGTAAGTAAGTATACCGCGAGGAAGGCCCAATGCTAGCTATAGCAAGGGTTAGTAAGAGGCCTAAGCGCTAGCATCTAAGCTAGCAATAAAGCTCAAAACACAGATGGTAGGGGTTGGAAAGATCTTGCTTTTGGGCAAAGGGCAAGACAGTACCTCCCTACGGTCGCCTTCTTCCAGCTCCTGATAATAGCCTCTATCATTCTTGCCCCCTAGGGCAATCCCTCACTCCCGCTCCTATTAGATAGACTTTCCACTAACCAAAGGGACAACGCCAAAATAAAAGAGATGACCTAAGTGAGACAGACTATACCATGAAGGGAATCCAAACAATAAGCAGAACATCATTTTATAAAATTGTAAGGAAAGTCAAACTGAGACTGCATTCGGTTTCCTCTCAGATGAAACTGAGAGTTATTGACTCTTTTTGCACTAAGTTTTGGGGAGTGCATGGTCACCCTGCTCAGCCATATATGGCTGAATCTGAATCTTCTTCGAACCCTCCGAAAATCAAAGTGAACACAGATAATTCAGTTGCAATAGAGGCTATTGCGGCTGCGATAGCAAGTGAATCAGCCATCCACTTTGGGCTTTCCGTAAGACGGTTGAGTGGAGAGAGATTTGGAAGGTGGAACTTTATGCAATCTGCCATATGGTGGAGATGGCTTCGCGAATGGGCATTGAGAACCTTTGGGTTGAGTCTGACTCATTATATGCAATCAAGATGATGAACTCCCAATTCAAGCCCCCTCAGGAAGCGCAAAATATGCTGCTGAGCTTCACTGAAAATACAATAGCCTTAATTTCTTTACCGAGTCAAGCTCAGTTCAACTCATCATATATAGGGCAAGTAGTTCGGCTTGTACATACATAACAGGGTGACCACGAAAGAAGCAGGCAAATTGCTCTAACCATGGAAATTCGGCCTGTGTGGGAGCGGGTAAAGAAAAGGTGAATGTGGCTTTTTGCGAGGAAGCATTCAAGTCGGGCTAACAAATAAGCCACCATTTTTGCCAATCGGATTGGAGGAGGTCATTTTTATATATCCGTCATAGGCCTCCCAGCTTCTAGGTCTGGAATCTTTCTGGATTCCAGAGATGGGTTTACCTTCCACATCCTGGACGCCTACGCCCGCGAGTCGATGGCTCTATCTCCAACCTTGACCATGTTCGGCTCATTCGCCTTCATCTCTAGGCGCACGGAGTCCGACGTAACGTTCGGGACTTTTGAGCATAATGTATTGCATGTCTTTTGGGTCCACTGCTTTCCAACTCCCATCATTTTTAAATGGAAAGAATAATACGTCCCGTGGCTCGATACACCGATCTTCGGTAAACGCAAGAGTCACTTGAGTTCGGTTAAGATTAGAAAAGCTAGTTTTACTTGATACTTAATTCAGTAAGTCTTAAACCCTATCTTATTTTGACACCGTGTTCACTTGTCCTTGAGAGAGGTATTTGTAATTTTTCTCTTCTTTTAGGACCAGCTTTTCACTCGACATCTTTCTTAGGATTCTTAGGGAACTTATAAGTAGTGTTAGGGTTTATATACTTCTGGATGCTGAATGCTTTGATGTGAGGTCCACTTATAGTTCGACTCTCTGTAGCATGGTTCAGAAACTTGGTTTCATTATCGATTTTGGACACCTCCTATGAGTACGTACCGGTTTCGACAATCTTGTGGACTTCAGTGGTTTTGATTAGGCCCCCAGTTTCAGATCCTCCAATTTCAATCCGAACCGAAATGTACTAGGTTTAGCCTAATACTTTTACAAAAAATTACGTATAGAACATAGAACTTTGATAAAATTAAGCTCTGAGCAATAAAATTTTACAATTTACAAAGAGGGTAACGAAACGTTATTTTTAAGAACGTTTTTGAATAATGAACCTTTTTAAAAACGTCGTTTTTGCGTAGGTGTGACAAAAATAAAGGACACTTGCCCATCTTCACAGTTCATCATGGTTGACAGATTTATTAGTGATGAAAGCCAAAATGTAATTACTGTAACTGAACCTGCAATTTAGATTGAAGATTATAATGTTACTAGAACATTGCAGGGCGCTAGCTCTTAGGGAGTGAGGTTAACAAGGTTAAGCTATAATCTCATGATATGATGATGAGATGTTCAATTATGACATCAAACTCCGAGAAATTGAGAGAGGCTTGATAAGGGATCATTTGATGGATAGGGATTGAACATATCAAACATTAAAGCACGAGTGGAAGCTCACTCAGGTGCATACTTTGCCTTTTGTTTATTAACCTTTTCTTTCATATATAGGGCTGAGTTTTAGGCTCTGGTTTTTGCATTCACGATGTAGATGTGTGTCCAATCCACGATTATAGTAACATTTCTACTATGGCAAGCTTGCCACTTACTGCCAGGTTAAATAGTTGTCCGTTCTCAGGTAGTTTTGGGGTATATATATATATATATATATATATATATATATATATATATATATATATATATATATGTGTGTGTGGTTTTTTTTTTTTTGCTAAATTATAACTTGATATTCTCAATTATTTGAATTTTTTTACTTTATACTCTCAACTTTGATAAATACTAATTTAATATCCTTCTCTCATTCTTGTCCTACCGATGTTAATCAAAGAAGATATCCTCCCTGATGTAACGTAGAATTCTAATCCCTCTAGGATTCCTATTTCTTTTTCTTTTTTAGCTTTATCTTTTTTTATATAGAGTTGTTAAGAATCATATTTCTGGCAGTATGATTTTGTGCCCAATCGTCCACCAACCGTTGGGCAAAGGACAAAGGACAAGCAAATCATAATTCTCTTGGAGGTACGGTTGGAGGTACGGTTGGGCAAAGGACGTCCACCAACCGTAGAGTTGTTAAGAATCATATACTCTTGGAGGTACGGTTGGGCAAAGGACAAGCAGATCCTAATTCTCTTCCACCAACCGTACCTCCAAGAGTATAGGCCTCGCAGCAAGTTGCTAATCCATACAGTAAACCAAGAAGAAATAAGTGTTATCGTTGCAACAAAATCGAAGATATGTCCAACTGTTGCCCCCTCAGAGCACAAGCCGCCTTTGTTGACTATAAAGATGAAGTGGGAGAAGAAGAATTACACCCAAGAAAAGAAAAGATCCTTCCCGAATATGACAACAAACATCTAGTGTGGTTCGTTAGGCGGCTACTACTAGCCCTAAAGATTGAAGAATCATCCCAGTGCGATAATGTCTTCCAAACTCGATGTATGGGCAAAGACAAGTTATGTGACATAATCACTGACAATTGGTGCACAAAGAATATTGTTTTAAGAGAAATGGTAGAGAATATGTGATTGTCCAAAGAAGCACACCCGGCCCCATACAAGATTAGCTTGATTCAACAGGGCCACAACATCGTCGTCTCTGAAGTTTGTTGCATATCCTTCTCTATTGGAAAGACCTACAAAGATGAAGTCATATTCAATATTGTCGATATGGACTCTTGCCATATCATCCTCGGTCAACTGTGACAATTTGGCAAAAATGTCACATACCGGAGAAGGGACAACACATATTCCTCCTTCAAGATAAGCGACACCTCACTCTTCATCCATTAGCATCAGACAATTTTCCTAAGTTCAGTCCAAAACAACAAAAGGCTGTTATCCTTGTTGATGGTCAAGAACTTGAAAGTGGTCTTGAGAAAAGACAAAAACTCTTGCCAAAGAAAGACAGCTCGTGGTGTATGCACATCGACAGTCAGATTATCAACCAAATCACCATCAGCTACCATCGGATACAGATCCGACCTGGTGATGAATGGAAGACTTTTTCAAGACCCTAGAAGGACTCTACGAATGGCTCGTTATGCCTTTCGGACTTTCTAATGAGCCAAGCAGCTTCGTGCGCCTCAAGAATCAAGTTTTGAAGCAATTAACAAGAAAGTTCGTAGTCATCTACTTTGATGATATCCTTAGAAAGATCCAAGATAATCATCTCAAGCAGAATAGGGAAGTTCTCAATCTTCTTTGAATAAAAAAAACTTCATGTCAATCTCAAGAAATGTAACTTTCTTACCAACAAAGTCATCTTCTTAGGAATTGTGATTAGCGTCAATAGCCTCAGTGTTGATAAAAAAAGATTCGAGCAATTCGCGACTGGAGTACTCCAAACACAATGATTGAAAAGCAAAGCTTCCAGGGTATTTTCAACTTATACCGACATTCATCCACAACTTCAATACTATCGTGACGTCAGTGATAAAATGCATGAAGACATGCAGATTTTTCCGACCTTCAATGTCGCCAATTTTTATGAGTACTTTTCTCATGGAGAATCGCTTTATTCTGATAATAACTCGGTGATGAGTTCTCTTGAAGCATGAGAGACTGGTGTAGCATAGAATTCTAATCCCTCTGGGATTCCTATTTCTTTTTTTTTTCTTTTTTTTCTTTATCTTTTTTATATGGAGTTGTTAAGAATTATATTTATTTTAGGACTCCTCTTTGACTCTATCTTTTATTATGATATGTTTTATCTTCATTTGATTAGGATTAAATTTGATTTTGATTATGATTATGTTGTCATAAAAGTTCTATAAATAGGCAACTTTTGGTTTTAGTTAAAAAATAACTTTTTAATCAATAAAATTCCTCTTTGAGTTATGAGATTTTTTCTCTCCTTCTCTTGGTCATGGACTCGACTGTTCTGTGGATTCGGAAGTCCTCACTTGAGGTTTTCAAGTAACCTTCGTGCGGACCTCTCATCAGGCCATCCGTCGAAATTTTTGCGGCATCGCTTTACTCTCATCAATACTACAAAAATACTGTTAAATAGCAAAGGATCTCAGCAACAAAAAATAATTTCCCATTGAGTCAGCGACAGAAATTCGATGGAAAAACGACTAAGTTATTTATGTAAATAAAATATATTATTTTTTGTCAAAAATTTGTCGCTAATCCGTCGCTATTATTTCAACGACGGATTAGCGACGAAAATATACGTCGCTACGAAAACTTAAAATTTTCAGTCGCATTTCATTTCCCCCATTCTCTCTCTCTCTCTCTCTCTCTCTCTCTCTCTCTCTCCGACGACCCCCTCCCCCTCTCCGCCCCGACCCCCTCCCCCTCTCCGGCAGCCCCTCCCCCTCACCCCCCCTCTCTGGCAGCCCCCTCTCACTCGCCCTCTCATACTCCTCCTCCTCCTCCTCCTCTGGCGTCTGATCCCCAAGCACTCCTCCTCCACCCCGACCCCCTCCGCCTTCGTCAAATTGCCTTCTCCTCCGACTAAGGTAACCCTAACCCTCATTTCAATTTGGTTAATTATTACATTTGGATTGTGGGGGTCTGGACACACGTACTGACACGATACGCTGGACACGGACACGATATGCTGGACACGAACATGTACAGACACGCACGATATGCTGGACACGGATGCCCTATTATAAGGCATAAAATTATAATTAATACTACATAAACCTAAATTGGTTGAAAAAGAATTTAAAAATGCAATTTATACCCTAAATTAGTGTGTATTAGGGTTGAATTCATAAATTTGCCAAAATTTGTGTCTTTTACACAATTGAAAGAAACTTTGATGAGTTATTACTTAATACATTAACTTATATAATACTTAGTATTTAAATATTCTCAAGTTACCCTTACCTTATACCCATATCATACACTAATATATCCCACATTACCCTACTATCCACTATTTGGTATTAATACTAGTACCTTCATCTAATGAATATCTACTACTATGGAATAACCTCATTACACTTACTCCAATGCACCAGATGAATGCACCTCATTGGCATATAAATGTGCCTGAAAATACAACACTTAGTTAACACAGTTAATGAACTGTGCTGGAGATAAATATAGTTCCCCTCCTTGACTCTATTGCTGCTACTGGTACAAACTTTCTATCATTATCTAGCCCATACATGTACACATATACTTGCTTACCACTCATTGGGTTCATAACCTGGTATCACTTGAATATGAACATCACTGGCCAACATTTTCTAAAATCTTTTCACAGGCCACTGATACCACTTGATATACTAAAGAGTGTTACCTACCCATATGACCCTAAGCACTTCTAACTCGACACACACACACACACACACACACACACACACACACACACATACATCTCTTATACGCATTGATACTCACTATCACAACACTCATAATGGAGCACTGCCCAGTGCTACCTACACTGTTGATACCTACTACTGTCAAGTATCATAACTGATACATTCAGTTCAAACCTCGAGCTCTTATTTCCCTTTCTTTCATCCAAACCCGACACCCCAACTGATATATGGTATCACTTTCCCCTACTGCAAACACCCACTGCCAAGAGCTCTTGCTCACAGAGTAGTGCACTAGGTGCACTGCTGCCTCGTTGGTTTACCCTCCTTTATGTACATATCAGTGCACATCCAACCAACCTGCTCACACAGTATCAGTTACAACCTCGACAATATCAATAACATCAATAATATCAACAACAACAACTAATGCATGCTGCTGTTGCTGCTGCTACTCACTATATCAGACTAACCCGACACTCATTGCTCCCTTACAAATCACACATACACACAATGATCTAATCACTTGACACAGTGAACACATCCCATATAAATATATATATATATATATATATATATATATATATATATATATATATATATATATATATACATATACATATAAATCTTATATGGATAAAATACAATTGAATATTACATGCAACACCATATATTCATAGACTTACCCACACAAACACTACTAAGTATTTAATCAAACACTTAAGGTGTCATGACACACCCACAAGTATCCAACCAAAAGCTCATGTGATATACCTATGCTATAACACATTAGGATACACACTAAAGCATTGAATCAATCACCTAGTATGCATATGCAAGATATTCTATGACACGCACCCAAATAAAGAGTCAAAACTCACCATTCTCCATAATAAACATATATACATCTCAATTACATATAATAATAACTAATATAACTAGTTACAATAGGAATTGAAGAGAATTAACATAAATCACCCAAAATGAGCCCCGTATCACAAAGTATCATACCGTATCGTGATACAACCTACTCGTATCCAATTGTGGACATGTAGCTAGTCTCACAATCCCGATCTAAGTCTAATTAGACCAAATTGGTCTCATGACACACACTTGGTGCATCAATCTTATAATTCCTCAAAAATGAGCACAAATCTCTATGTAGAAATCACAATGGAGTCCAAATTAGTTATTTTTCTTTTCAGAAAATAGAAACAAAATTGAGTTGTTTAAAAATAACAGATTAATTCTATTTCACTACAAACATAAAATTGGATGCCATATTGTTTGAATTCTATTTCATAAATTAATTTTATTTTACTAGAAACGTAAAATTAAAAAACGTAAAAATAACAGATTAATTATATTTTACTAGAAACGTAAAAATAACTAATCATTTAGCAAATATCTTAACTCATCTTGAATCTAATTAATCCATATTGTTTGAATTAATATATATGGTATATGCAGAATCAATGAGTCGATACTTAGTTGACCGATCATGGAAGTACAATCGGCGACATAAGAGTAGGATTTGTTTGACAGATGATTTTATGGCGGGCGTTGAAAAATTTCTCAAATACGTCCGTAGTCAACCTCATTTCATGGATGGGAGGCTCATCAAGTTTTCTTGTGTCAAATATCGTAATATACAATTCAAAGAGGTGAATCTCGTGAGGGAGCATCTTTACAAGAAGAGTTTCGTACTAAACTACAAGGATTGGACGGCTCAAGGAGAAACTTTTTTTTTCATAATATCATCATTCCTCCTTCAATACAGAGGTAGAAGAGTCCTCTCTCGGAGATAATTTTGAATATCGACCGCGAAACCTGGCGCGTGAGTTGGTATTTGATGCGGCCGGTCCAAGTGTTGATCCGGAGAATCCTAATCCTGATGCCAAAGAATTCTATGATATGTTCTAGATTGCAGATACTACGTTATTACCAGGTTGTCATTCTTATTTTGTCCTGTCAGTGGTGATGCCGCTGTTGAACCTAAAGTCTAATTTTAACTTGTCGCAGGAATGCTACGACCGAATAATTAAATTTGTTAGAGAGTTGTTGCCAAAAGGATCGAAGGAGTTTCCTGAAAACTTCTACAAGTCGAAGATGATGTGTCACACCCCAGTACCGGAATACCAAGACGGGCATGGCCAGCTACCCCGTACAAGGTACTATACGTCGTACGACAATTACGGTTGTATAAGACAAGGGAGTGCATGCTACAATCAAGTCTCCTATAGTCAAGAACTTCTATGTCTCAATCATTCAAACAAGAAACAGTAAGCATAGAGCATATATGATAAAGCAATAAGGTGTCACAAATGCTTTCTCAAAATATTCTGGAGATCAACTATGCAAAATAAGGAGCTGAAAGAGTAACAAAAGTACATGACAATGATCAGCTGCAGTCTGATTTAATACAATCATGTAAGAAAACTAATGTCCAAACGAACCGGCTAACAGGTGTCGGTGACTAAATGCCAAAAGAAGTAAATATACAATGATGAGCGGGGAAGAAGAAAACCCACTCGCTATCCCCTGCGACCATGTTCCTAGTACACGCCATGAGTAGGGGGGAAGATACGCAGAATCCTCGGGTGATGGCTCAAAACCTGGCCATGCAAAACCAGTGGGGTTAGACCCCAAATACCAAGTACCACAAAAGAAGTACGAAATGGAGAAACAAAAACCTAAGGAAAATATATAATAATATATAGGTTCGGTATCGTAACTTAGGTCCATGGCATATCCTAGCGCAAAGGCCCAACCCTATAACCAAACAAGAACAAGGGTTGAACCATCACACTATGATAGTCTATTTTCCTAGGCTACTAGCCGAATGATACAATCACAACCAAGTCCATTTCTTATATCGGCCAATCATTTGTACTGCTTGCTATTTTGTGGAGTCTGAGGTTATCTCAGAAATAATGCATAATAGGAATCCTCAGATCACGCTAGTGCCGAACACGAGCTAACCGAACCAAATAAATAAAATATGTATTCACGAGATGCACCAGTTCCCCGTAGGGCCACTACGCTAAAAATATGGTATTAGCAGTTCTAGTGTTCCTATAGTAAAATAATGGCTTAGCATAATAATAGGTCAGATACTGCACTCCACTAAGGCAGATGATATACAGTATATGTGGTTGCCAGCCCACAACGCACTTAGAATGAATCTATGTGGGAAGGTTCGTTGGCCAGATCTCGGGATACCATTCCCTCCAATGTTACTAGCTACCACTTTTAGTTACCTAATTAGTCCTATGTTGTGTTTAAAATCAAAAGACGTGATCATATGAGAATTTCCCTTAAGATGTCGTACAAAGTACGGGCACGCTAGATACGAATCCATGGGAGTCAAATCTGGATTCACCCGAGCGTGTATACAACATTCAGACAATCAATATCCTAGCCACGCTTTGATAGTTGACTCACTTATTATGTCCGTGCTGGGGAAATAATATATATTTATAATATCATGTGTTCAGAAATTTGGAGTCATTCTCGATGCACAACCCAAATATAATCACTTAATACGTGACACGATGTGTCGTACCTCGGCGCACATTAAATTATCGATAAATATCAGGCAATAGTAGTATCAACACGAATACAGTATTCGAGTTTAATTACCAATGATATATTGGGTCACATGAATCAAGATCACATTATAACACGAATGCTTATGTCATGCACATAGCCGGTTAGTCACTATCTGTAATACCCCGTTCCGCTCAAGCGGACTGCCGTTTCAAACGGCAATCGTGCAGCTGTCCCGACCGGCTTTGCCTCGATCAAGAAGCAAAGGATATCCAGACTTGTCCCTACAGGAATCCGGCTTAGGCTTTCAGAGGCTCGCTCGACGTATCGCTCTACCGAGGCGAATCATCGCTAAGGTGGGTGGCTACGGTGAACTTGTCTTTGCTTAGGCAGCACACATAAAAATCTGGAATATTTATGCTAGTCGCTAGGTGATTCACCCCCTGCATGCTAATAAATCCAACGCACCTAGCTAAGGGAATAATCCCAACTTGTATTGCTTGCTAGAACATGGAAATGAAATACTGCTTATATATGTTCAGACCCACGCATGCTAAGTCCCTTAACGGTTTTATCTCTCGGCTTACCTTCGGGTCCGAGCAACGTGCCTGCCTATGTCCCTTAGAAACGCATGCTTGTCTGCTTGTATGTTGCCTTGTATTCATCCAAACCCCGGAAGACTACCCTGCAAGTATTCGGGACCGTTAGGTCACCAAGGCAATCTCCGCCCCAGGAGAATTGCATCAAGACAAGTTATTGTACAAAGAACAAGATTCAAGTATCCCGTATACTCGTGTACTCGTGTTCCCGTGCACTCGTGTTCTCGTGTTCTCGTGTTCTAGTGCACGCGTGTTCTCGTGTTCTCGTATATCCCGTGATAATTGAAAGAACCAAATAAATCCCGTACTCGTGTTGCCTCAAATGCATGAAATGTTAACTTGTTCATCGTGTTCGATCATGGACAACTTGTGCACAAGGTATTGGTTCTGCGGACGGTCGCTGGGGCACTGGCACCGATCCGATCCGGGCGGAACTCGTGTGTAGTCTTCGTGTTCGGGATAGATAGCATGCAGCGCAATCGTGTACTCTCGTAGCATGCTATCCTTGTCCCCGGCTATGTCCACTATGGCAATCATGCCAGTGATCATCGTGTGCATTTAAACCTGCTGCATGCTTGCTTGTGAAATGAGTGTTAAACAAGTCATCCTCGCTTAGCGGCTATCCGCGTGCGAGATACTGTATCGCATGAAACAATTAACTGAACAACTGAACGATCATGTTAAATTGACACTCGTGTTTGCATATGCTATGCCTCCTGAATGTTTATACTTGCCATGCTTGAATTAACATGTTTGCCTCAATGTTTGCCTTGGACAGGGAAGGAGATGGTAAGTTGGTAAGTCTCGCCGTGTTTCCTCTCATGTTGCACGGCGCACTGTCCGACACGTTAGGCTATTCAATGTTTGTATAAAACTGATCCTAAGGCAACTAGAAAGACAACTTAATAGTTGTACACGAAACCTGTATTACGTGTTTGGATTTGTCGAGCGGGCGAGTAGCTTCCCCACCAGTGCATTCAATGTACTGATAATCCACCAATTTGCTTGCAGGGTGCGGGAGAACCTCGTTCGGTGCGGATGCCTCCAACGTGCGTGCTAAGGCCAGGAGTTCCCTCTGAAGCCTTGCAACGGTGCGTCCGGAACTGAAGCACATATACAAGACATAAGTTGTGAACATCGCCTGATCATCGCCTGTAGCCACTTGGCACGCTTTATGTTTCAGAGAGAGAGGCTTGAGCGACTTGTAATCTCGGCTATACGCCGCCTGTAAGATATGTTCATATCAATAAAAAAGCTTGCTTTACTTCAACTTGTGTTTCAATGCTTTCGCTATATTTGTCGACTCAGTGAACCTGTTACCGAATCGCTATGCGTTCATGACTCCGCTGCACTCGGACAATCTGTGCGACTCTGTGGCTTAGAACTCTTACCGCCAGCCAATGAATCACGGCCTTGCACGGGCGCGGTTCACGCTCGTGCGGCATCACGCCCGGATGGGTCAAAGCGATCGTTCCGCGGGAGCGCTGGCGAGGGTGATTCCCGCCTAGCGGGAACGGCCGAAATAGCCTGCGGGAGATCGGGGCGTGACATAGTGATATCAGAGCCTGGCTTCTACGCCTTTGGACTTCGATTCGATATCTCTGTTTCGAAAGCTCGTTCGTGGGTTATGTGTACGCTCTCTCTCAATGCCTCGATGGGATGTTCCAACAATAAGTCTAAATACTTTCAAAATACGTTTTGAATGATATGCTTGCTTGTCTGCTGTTGTGCTGCGAGTGGCCTTTGTGCCAACCTGTGCGAACCCATGAGAGTATCGCTAGTAGCTTGTCCGATTTTCACTAACTCTAAGTTTGGTTGAATGCATCTATTCGAGGGACGCCTTGAACTAGTGCACCATCCAAGACTTAAGAAAATGTGAAACTTGAGTGCTAAGACTTCGCTATCACTGAGCTGGTTGACGTGTTCACGCTAGAAGCGCGTTTCGAAAGTGCGCACGATCCAGTCTAAGCGATATGCTAATTTCGAAGCTTGTGCAAGTGAAAATCCAAATAAAACAAGTACAACGACTTGTCTAGGATTGCCTCAACCCTAGATTACTGCTTGTCCTTAGTAAGTCTCGAGGACGAGACTTTTTCTAAGTTGGGTAGGATGTAACACCCCGTTCCGCTCAAGCGGACTGCCGTTTCAAACGGCAATCGTGCAACTGTCCCGACCGGCTTTGCCTCGATCAAGAAGCAAAGGATATCCAGACTTGTCCCTACAGGAATCCGGCTTAGGCTTTCAGAGGCTCGCTCGACGTATCGCTCTACCGAGGCGAATTATCGCTAAGGTGTGTGGCTACGGTGAACTTGTCTTTGCTTAGCCAGCACACATAAAAATCTGGAATATTTATGCTAGTCGCTAGGTGATTCACCCCCTGCATGCTAATAAATCCAACGCACCTAGCTAAGGGAATAATCCCAACTTGTATTGCTTGCTAGAACATGGAAATAAAATATTGCTTATATATGTTCAGACCCACGCATGCTAAGTCCCTTAACGGTTTCATCTCTCGGCTTACCTTCGGGTCCGAGCAACGTGCCTGCCTATCTCCCTTAGAAACGCATGCTTGTCTGCTTGTATGTTGCCTTGTATTCATCCAAACCCCGGAAGACTACCCTGCAAGTATTCGGGACCGTTAGGTCACCAAGGCAATCTCCGCCCCAGGAGAATTGCATCAAGACAAGTTATTGTACAAAGAACAAGATTCAAGTATCCCGTATACTCGTGTACTCGTGTTCCCGTGCACTCGTGTTCTCGTGTTCTAGTGTACGCGTGTTCTCGTGTTCTCGTGTATCCTGTGATAATTGAAAGACCCAAATAAATCCCGTACTCGTGTTGCCTCAAATGCATGAAATGTTAACTTGTTCATCGTGTTCGATCATGGACAACTTGTGCACAAGGTATTGGTTCTGCGGACGGTCGCTGGGGCACTGGCACCGATCCGATCCGGGCGGAACTAGTGTGTAGTCTTCGTGTTCGGGATAGATAGCATGCAGCGCAATCGTGTACTCTCGTAGCATGCTATCCTTGTCCCCGGCTATGTCAACTATGGCAATCATGCCAGTGATCATCGTGTGCATTTAAACCTGTTGCATGCTTGCTTGTGAAATGAGTGTTAAACAAGTCATCCTCGCTTAGCGGCTATCCGCGTGCGAGATACTGTATCGCATGAAACAATTAACTGAACAACTGAACGATCATGTTAAATTGACACTCGTGTTTGCATATGCTATGCCTCCTGAATGTTTATACTTGCCATGCTTGAATTAACATGTTTGCCTCAATGTTTGCCTTGGACAGGGAAGGAGATGGTAAGTTGGTAAGTCTCGTCGTGTTTCCTCTCATGTTGCACGGCGCACTGCCCGACACGTTAGGCTATTCAATGTTTGCATAAAACTGATCCTAAGGCAACTAGAAAGACAACTTAATAGTTGTGCACGAAACCTGTATTACGTGTTTGGATTTGTCGAGCGGGCGAGTAGCTTCCCCACCAGTGCATTCAATGTACTGATAATCCACCAGTTTGCTTGCAGGGTGCGGGAGAACCTCGTTCGGTGCGGATGCCTCCAACGTGCGTGCTAAGGCCAGGAGTTCCCTCTGAAGCCTTGCAACGGTGCGTCCGGAACTGAAGCACATATACAAGACATAAGTTGTGAACATCGCCTGATCATCGCCTGTAGCCACTTGGCACGCTTTATGTTTCAGAGAGAGAGGCTTGAGCGACTTGTAATCTCGGCTATACGCCGCCTGTAAGATATGTTCATATCAATAAAAAAGCTTGCTTTACTTCAACTTGTGTTTCAATGCTTCCGCTATATTTGTCGACTCAGTGAACCTGTTACCGAATCGCTATGCGTTCATGACTCCGCTGCACTCGGACAATCTGTGCGACTCTGTGGCTTAGAACTCTTACTGCCAGCCAATGAATCACGGCCTTGCACGGGCGCGGTTCACGCTCGTGCGGCATCACGCCCGGATGGGTCAAAACGATCGTTCCGCGGGAGCGCTGGCGAGGGTGATTCCCGCCTAGCGGGAACGGCCGAAATAGCCTGCGGAAGATCGGGGCATGACATAGTGGTATCAGAGCCTGGCTTCTACGCCTTTGGACTTCGATTCGATATCTCTGTTTCGAAAGCTCGTTCGTGGGTTATGTGTACGCTCTCTCTCAATGCCTCGATGGGATGTTCCAACAATAAGTCTAAATACTTTCAAAATGTGTTTTGAATGATATGCTTGCTTGTCTGCTGTTGTGCTGCGAGTGGCCTTTGTGCCAACCTGTGCGAACCCATGAGAGTATCGCTAGTAGCTTGTCCGATTTTCACTAACTCTAAGTTTGGTTGAATGCATCTATTCGAGGGACGCCTTGAACTAGTGCACCATCCAAGACTTAAGAAAAGGTGAAACTCGAGTGCTAAGACTTCGCTATCACTGAGCTGGTTGACGTGTTCACGCTAGAAGCGCGTTTCGAAAGTGCGCACGATCCAGTCTAAGCGATATGCTGATTTTGAAGCTTGTGCAAGTGAAAATCCAAATAAAACAAGTACAATGACTTGTCTAGGATTGCCTCAACCCTAGATTACTGCTTGTCCTTAGTAAGTCTCGAGGACGAGACTTTTTCTAAGTTGGGTAGGATGTAACACCCCGTTCCGCTCAAGCGGACTGCCGTTTCAAACGGCAATCGTGCAGCTGTCCCGACCGGCTTTGCCTCGATCAAGAAGCAAAGGATATCCAGACTTGTCCCTACAGGAATTCGGCTTAGGCTTTCAGAGGCTCGCTCGACGTATCGCTCTACCGAGGCGAATCATCGCTAAGGTGGGTGGCTACGGTGAACTTGTCTTTGCTTAGCCAGCACACATAAAAATCTGGAATATTTATGCTAGTCGCTAGGTGATTCACCCCCTGCATGCTAATAAATCCAACGCACCTAGCTAAGGGAATAATCCCAACTTGTATTGCTTGCTAGAACATGGAAATGAAATACTGCTTATATATGTTCAGACCCACGCATGCTAAGTCCCTTAACGGTTTCATCTCTCGGCTTACCTTCGGGTCCGAGCAACGTGCCTGCCTATGTCCCTTAGAAATGCATGCTTGTCTGCTTGTATGTTGCCTTGTATTCATCCAAACCCCGAAAGACTACCCTGCAAGTATTCGGGACCGTTAGGTCACCAAGGCAATCTCCGCCCCAGGAGAATTGCATCAAGACAAGTTATTGTACAAAGAACAAGATTCAAGTATCCCGTATACTCGTGTTCCCGTGCACTCGTGTTCTCGTGTTCTCGTGTTCTAGTGCACGCGTGTTCTCGTGTTCTCGTGTATCCCGTGATAATTGAAAGACCCAAATAAATCCCGTACTCGTGTTGCCTCAAATGCATGAAATGTTAACTTGTTCATCGTGTTCGATCATGGACAACTTGTGCACAAGGTATTGGTTCTGCGGACGGTCGCTGGGGCACTGGCACCGATCCGATCCGGGCGGAACTCGTGTGTAGTCTTCGTGTTCGGGATAGATAGCATGCAGCGCAATCGTGTACTCTCGTAGCATGCTATCCTTGTCCCCGGCTACGTCCACTATGGCAATCATGCCAGTGATCATCGTGTGCATTTAAACCTGTTGCATGCTTGCTTGTGAAATGAGTGTTAAACAAGTCATCCTCGCTTAGCGGCTATCCGCGTGCGAGATACTGTATCGCATGAAATAATTAACTGAACAACTGAACGATCATGTTAAATTGACACTCGTGTTTGCATATGCTATGCCTCCTGAATGTTTATACTTGCCATGCTTGAATTAACATGTTTGCCTCAATGTTTGCCTTGGACAGGGAAGGAGTTGGTAAGTCTCGCCGTGTTTCCTCTCATATTGCACGGCGCACTGCCCGACACGTTAGGCTATTCAATGTTTGCATAAAACTGATCGTAAGGCAACTAGAAAGATAACTTAATAGTTGTGCACGAAACCTGTATTACGTGTTTGGATTTGTCGAGCGGGCGAGTAGCTTCCCCACCAGTGCATTCAATGTACTGATAATCCACCAGTTTGCTTGCAGGGTGCGAGAGAACCTCGTTCGGTGCGGATGCCTCCAACGTGCGTGCTAAGGCCAGGAGTTTCCTCTGAAGCCTTGCAACGGTGCGTCCGGAACTGAAGCACATATACAAGACATAAGTTGTGAACATCGCCTGATCATCGCCTGTAGCCACTTGGCACGCTTTATGTTTCAGAGAGAGAGGCTTGAGCGACTTGTAATCTCGGCTATATGCCGCCTGTAAGATATGTTCATATCAATAAAAAAGCTTGCTTTACTTCAACTTGTGTTTCAATGCTTCCGCTATATTTGTCGACTCAGTGAACCTGTTACCGAATCGCTATGCGTTCATGACTCCGCTGCACTCGGACAATCTGTGCGACTCTGTGGCTTAGAACTCTTACCGCCAGCCAATGAATCACGGCCTTGCACGGGCGCGGTTCACGCTCGTGCGGCATCACGCCCGGATGGGTCAAAGCGATCGTTCCGCGGGAGCGCTGGCGAGGGTGATTCCCGCCTAGCGGGAACGGCCGAAATAGCCTGCGGGAGATCGGGGCGTGACACTATCCACTTAGTCAGGTTCATACTGAAGTCTCAGTTCAACTCATGCCATGTTCATAAACATTCTCAGCTCAGGGCCGTGTCTGGCACGAGGTCTGGTTACTAAATCCATTCTCCTTAGAATAACACCAGCAAAAGTCAAGACCAACCACAAAGAATAAGAAAGCATTCCAAATAAAATGGCTAAGTCGCATGCACAACTTGGGGAATGAGGCAATTGCCGCATAAGGCTGTCGGCCGCATGCTGCCCCAGGTTGCATGCTACCCCAGGCCACATATGGCTCCAGGCCGCATGCTCAGGGTTAAAGTCTACTCCTTAGGAAAAGTATTTGAGTAACGGACAATAAATGAAGTGTCAGTGATGTGACATAAAGTTATTGATGTGACAAGCCATAAAGTGTGTCAGGAATAAATGACAAATTATAGAAACATATGCCATAATTTCAGAGTCATGCATCCAAGGAAAGAGAGGCCGCATATTCTCCAATACCGCATAAGTTTTGGTGTCGCATGAAGTTTGATGCAGCATGGGTCTTTTAGACTTAGGTAATTTCTCATTCGTTCAGCGAGTGAAAACACAATGTGTTCAAGGACACTTGTGTGAATAAGTCGTCATACGTCCAACAAGATGGACACATCCTGTCACTATGCGGCAAGAGTTCAGTCCGTATAACCCTCTCGGGCCACATAACACTCTCAGCAGCATAACTCGTTGGTCGCGTGAAGATTTCGTCTTCTCCAACAGCAGGTTCAGCCATGGCGAAAAAGCTTAAAAAACTGAAATATTATTTTGTCTATAAAATTCTTATTTTAAGTCCAAATCGGGTGAACCAAAAGCCAAAATGCTCTAAATTGAAAGCTCTATTATGTTGCAAAACTAGTTTTCTAAAATATATGTTTAATAGATCAAAAATAAGAAAAACTCATAAAACCCAAAAAGCCCTAAGTTTAGAAATATAGATCTATACTAATCCATTTATCAAAACAGAAAACTCCAAGTTCTAAAAGTGCTAAGAAATATATAACAAACATAATAGAACAATAATATTAAGGTTTCTCTATTTCTCATGCAAGGTGTACTTGTCTATGGAAATGGGGAGAGAAAACTAAAGTGAGTGAGAAATAAATAAGTGAAGAGAGAGAGAAAATGTTGGGTTATATATGGTAGGGTTGAGGATTGAACCAAGGGTTCTCATGACTTAAACCAACCCACAAAATAAACCATGAGCAAGGCTAAACCAAATAATGGGTCTAGTCTCCATGCACATGCAACAATGCTAAAATAAAAATATATTCCAAATACGTATATCAGGAACGAGGAGTGACATCTCTATCCACCTTAAAAAAATTCGTCCTCAGAATTCGAATCCAAGCAATAGCTAGAGAAGTCAGGGCAAGCATGATAAAAATCTACTAGCAACTACATATGCAAGTAATAACATCACAACATACAGGTTATCACCTGATCAAAGAATCCGCGATATGAAAGCGTAAGTAAGAATATACCTTCTGAATCGAATATGTGTGGGTACCGGGATCGAATATCGTCGTCGCGCTCTCATGTCAATTCCTTTAGAAAGTGATGGCCCCAAACAACCCAGACAAGAGAAATAGTCCGGTTCTTGAGCACCTTCTTCCTTCGGTCCAATATGGATACGGGTTGCTCCTCGTAAGATAAGTTGATACCAACGACTATTTCAAAATGATCAAGGATATGACTCAGATCTGGAACATACCTACGCAACTGAGATACATGAAATACATCGTGTACCTCACGTTGCAAAGGCGGAAGGACAAGATGATAAGCAACATCGCCTACCCGCTCAAGAATATCGAACGGACCTACGTATCATGGACTAAGCTTTCCACGAACCCTGAATCTAATGACTCCACGGGTAGGCAAAATCTGCAAAAATACGTGGTCGCTAACACGAAACTCTAAAGGTCTACGATGCTGATCTGTCCAATGACGATGCTTATCTTGTGCAACCCGAAGTCGCTCTCTAATCTGCTTGATAACCTCTACTGTCCGCGTGATCATTTCAGGGCATAACATCTTCCGCTCACCAATGTCATCCCAAGCCAACGGTGACCTATACTTTCTGCCGTATAATGCTTCGAAAGGTGCCATCTGAATATTGGCCTGATAACTATTGTTATACGAGAAATCCACCAAGTGAAGGTGATTCTCCCAAGATCTACCAAGATCTAAGGTACATACTCGTAGCATATCCTCAAAGGTCTGGATGGTTCTTTCTGATTGTCCGTTTGTCTGGGGGTGGTAAGATGTGCTAAATCTTAACTTGGTGTCCAAACTCTGATGCAAATTTTTCTAAAAATATGAAGTGAACCGAGTATCTCGATCTAACACAATACTTACTGGGATACCGTGTTGTCTCACTATCTGTCGTATATACATTTCAGACAATTGTTCTGTAGACTATCCTACTCGAAAAGAAAGAAAGTGAGCTACTTTTGTGAGATGATCCACTATCACCCAAACTGTATCTTGACCAGTACGTTATCTAGGTAAACCAGTCATAAATTCCATCGTGATGTATTCCCACTTCCACTCTAGAATAGGAAGCAGCTGCAATAATCCTGTCGGTCTCTGTTGTTCTGCCTTCACTTGCTAACATATCAGACATTGCGATATGAAGCGTGTTATTTGTCTTTTCATTCCGTTCCACCAAAAGTGTTGCTTGATATCTTGGTACATCTTCGTGCCTCCCGGATGAATGGAATACTGGAAACTGTGTACTTCAGTCATATCCACTTGCTGAATATCCCCGCTTGGTACGCGTAGACAATTCCCAAACCTTAGTGTTCCATCCGCATGTATTGCCAACTCCTTCCGAAGACCCGACTCACATTCTTCTTGTAGCTTTTGAATCTTCAGGACCTCTGCCTGAGTCAGTTTGATTCTATCTACCAAGGTTGACTGAATCTGTAGGCTACCCTGAACTCCTATACTCTATAGAAGTACTATCTTGATATCCATCTCTTGTAAGTCTTCTAAATTGTGCTTCTGAGTAATTAACATAAATTTTCTACCTCTTCTGCTATGTGCATCAGCTACTACATTAGCCTTGCATGGATGGTATTGCAGTTTTATGTCATAATCTTTCAACAACTCTAGCCACCTTCTATGCCTCATGTTCAGATCCTTCTGCGTGAACACATACTTTAAACTCTTATGATCTGTGAATATTTCTACTCGATCGTCATATAAGTAGTGCCTTCATAGCTTAAGTGTAAATACTACTACTGCTAGCTCCAAATCTTGAGTTGGATATTTCTGCAAACTTTGAGAGAGCACCAGTTATATACAATGCTTAGTAAGTGTGCGTTTTGGCTGGATCACATATATTTTCTTGGACACATTATTTCTGGAGCAGGAGTGTCAGTTGATCTCAAGAAGGTAGATACAGTAGAGAACTGGCCAGTTTCGAAGATAGTAGTAGAAGTGCATAATTTTCTGGGCTTGGCAGGATACTACAGGAGATTTGTGTTAGATTTTGCTAAGATCTCGGCACCATTGACCCGGTTGACGTGCAAGGAAGTTAAATTTGTGTGGTCGACGGAATATCAGACAACCTTTGAAGAGTTAAAGAAGAAGTTAATCTCTGCACCAATCCTTACTCTTCCAGCAGGATTCGAAGAATTTATAGTGTATTGGGATGCATCTGGCAAAGGACTTGGATGTGTTTTGATGCAACAAGGAAGAGTGATAGCGTATGCTTCTCGATAGCTCAGAGATTTATCTCCCCCCTACTCATGGCGCGTACCAGGAATATGGTCGCAGGGGATAGCAAGTTGGTTTTCTTCTTCCCCACTCATTATTATATATTTACTTCTTTTGGTGTTTAGCCATCGGCACCTGTTAGACGGCTCGTCTGGACATTAGTTTCCTTACATGATTGTATTAAATCAAATTGTAGCTGATTACTGTCATGTACTTTTGTTACTCTTTCAGCTCCTTATTTTGCATAGTTGGTCTCCAGAATATTTTGAGAAAGTATTTATGACGCCTTATTACTTTATCATATATGCTCTATGCTTATTGTTTCTTGTTTGAATGATTGAGATATATAAGTTCTTGACCATAGGAGACTTGATTGTAGCATGTACCCCCTTGTCTTATACAGCCGTGATCGACGTACGACGTATATCACCTTGTACGGGGTAGCTGGCCATGTCTGTTTCCGTATTCCGATACTGGAGAATGACAAGGTTTTAGTGGTGGCCCATGAAAAACCAGTGGGGTTAGACCGTAAATAACAAGTACCACAAAGGAAGCACGAAATAGAAAAACAAAAATCCAAGAAAAATATATAATAATACATAGGTTCGGTGTCGTAACTTAGGTCCATGGCATATCCTAGTGCAAAGGCCCAACCCTACAACCAAATAAGGACAATGGTTGAACCATCACACTATGATAGTCCATTTTCCTAGGCTACTAGCCGAATGATACAATCACAACCAAGTCCATTTCTTATATCGGCTAATCATTTGTACTACTTGTTATTTTGTGGAGTCTGAGATTATCTTAGAAATAATGCATAACAGGAATCCTCGGATCACGCCAGTGTCGAACAGGAGCTAACTGAACCAAATAAATAAAACAGGTATTCACAAGATGCACCAGTTTTTCGTAGGGCCACTACGCTAAAAATACGGTATTAGCGGTTCCAGTGTTCATGTAGTAAAACAGTGGCTCGACATAATAATAGGTCAGATACTGCACTCCACTAAGATAGATGATATACAGTATCTGTGGTGGCTAGCCAACAACGCACTTAGAATAAATCTATGTGGGAAGGTTCGTTGGCCTGATCTCGGGATATTGTTCCCTCCAATGTTACTATAACTTTTAGTTACCTAATTAGCCATATATTGTGTTTGAAATCTCAAGACGTGGTCACATGAGAATTTTTCTTAAGATGCCGTACAAAGTACGGACACGCTAGATACGAATCCATGGAAGTCAAATCTGGATTCACCTGAGCATGTATGCAACATTCAGACAATCAATATCCTAGCGACACTTTGGTAGTTGACTCGCTTATTATGCACGTGCTGGAAAAATAATATAAATTTATAATATCACGCATTTGGGAATTTGGAGGCATTCTCGATGTATAACCCAAATGTAATCACTTAACACGTGACATGATGTGTCGTACCTCGGCGCACATTAAATCATCGACAAATATCAGAAAATAGTAGTATCAACACGGATACAGTATTCGAGTCCAATTACCAATGATACATTGGGTCACATGAATCAAGATCACATTGTAACACGAATGCTTATGTCATTCACATAGCCGGTTAGTCACTATCCACTTAGTCGGGTTCATACTGAAGTCTCAGTTCTACTCATGCCATGTTCATAGCCATTCTCAGCTCAGGGTTGTGTCTGGCATGAGGTCTGGTTACTAAATCCATTCTCCTTAGAATCATAACACTAGCAAAATTCAAGACCAACCACAAAGAATAAGAAAGCATTCCAAATAAAATGGTTAAGCCGCATGCACAACTTGGCGCATGAGGCGGTTGCCGCATAAGGCTGTCGGCCGCATGCTTCCACAAGCTGCATACTACCCCAGGCCGCATATGGCTCCAGGCCGCATGCTCAGGGTTAAAGTCTACTCCTTGGGACAAGTGCAGAGGTGACGGGAAATGAATAAAGTGTCAGTGATGTGACATAAAGTTATTGATGTGACAAGCCATAAAGTGTGTCAGAAATAAAAGATAAAAATCATAGAAACATGTACCAAAGTTTCAGAGTCATGCGTCCAAGGAAATATAGGCCGCATATTCTCCAATGCCACATAAGTGTCGATGTCGTATGAAGTTCGATGCCGCATGGGGTCTCTTGGACTTAGCGAATTTCTCATTCGTTCATCGAGTGAAAACATAAGGTGTTCAAGAACACTTGTGTGAATAAGCAGTCATGTGTCCAACAAGATGGACACATGCTATCAGTATGCGGCAAGAGTTCAGGCCGTATAACCCTATCGGGCCGCATAACACTCTTAGCCGCATAACTCGCTGGCCGTATGAAACTTCGTCTTCTCCAACAGCAGGTCCAGCCATGGCAGAAAAGCTTCAAAAACTAAAATCTTGTTTTGTCCATAAAATCCTCATTTTAAGTCCAAATCGGATGAACCAAAAGCCAAAATGCTCTAATTTGAAAGCTCTATCATGTAGCAAAAACTAATTTTTCTAAAATACATGTTTAATAGATCAAAACCAAGAAAAACTCATAAAATCTATAAAATCCTAAGTTTAGAAATATAGATCTACACTAATCCATCCACCAAAACAGAAAACTCCAAGTTTTAAAAGTGCTAAAAATATATATAACAAACATAATGGGACAATAATATGGAGGTTTCTCTATTTCTCATGCTAGGTGTACTTGCCTATGGAAATGGGGAGAGAAAACTAAAGAGAGTGAGAAATGAATAAGTGAAGAGAGAGAAAAAATGTTGGGTTATATATGGTAGAGTTTAGGGTTGAACCAAGGGTTCTCATGACTTGAACCAACCCACAAAATAAACCATGAGCAAGGCTAAACCAAAGAATGGGTCTAGTATCCATGCACATGCAACCATACTAGAATAAAAATATATTCCAAATACGTATATCGGGAACGACGAGTGACATAATGATATGAAAACTCAGATTAGGTTAGGAAAAGATAGATTATTTTTGAAACTGTTGCATGTTATACTACAAGGATAACAATGATAAAGATAATTACATTTTCTGTCATGCGGACCGGTACAAGCCAATTTGGGCCAAAGGAAAGTCAACTGCCCGAGCAAGGTTGCGTCCCTACAAGTACATAAAGTTTTTACCGATCACAAAGAGGCTACAGAGGATGTATATGACCTCTAATACAGCACAACACAAGACATAACATAGTAAGGAACGAAAGATGGATGAAGAAGAATTATCTCATCCTTCTGATGGAGAGACATGTAAAAATTTTGATCTGTGTCATCCTGAATTTGCTGCGGAGCCCAGGAATGTCCAGTTGAGTTTATGTTATGATGGATTCACTCATTTCGTACAGTCAGGATCTCAGTACTCTTATTGGCCGGTGATTTTGAGTCCTTACAATCTACCACTGTGGCTATGTATGAAGACTCCTTACACTTTTTTGACACTTATCATACCCGGTTCAAAAAATCCAAAGAAGAACATCAATATCTACTAGCAGCCATTGATGGATGAGTTAAAATAATTGTGGTAATTCAGCGTTCGAACATACGATATATTAAAGGAGCAGAACTTTCATATGAGAGTGTCTCTCATGTGGACCATCAACAATTTTCCAGCATATAGGATGTTATCAGGGTAGAGTACTCATGGTACTTTGTCTTGTCCGATATGTATAGAAAATTGTAAAGCATTTCGTCTCCATAATAGAGGAAAAGCTTACTTTTTATATTGTCACCGTCAGTTCCTTCCTGCGTCGTATCTGTGGAGAAGGAACATAGATGCCTTTAGAGCTGGTAAACAGGAACTATCTCCTCCCCGGTTGAGACTGACAGAAGACAAAGTTTGGAAAGAGGTAGATGGATTGCCGACTGTGATAGAAAGATCCGATATCGGCCGATCACTTTGAACGGTTTGGATGTAGGCATAATTGGACGAAGTAGAGTTTCTTTTGGGACTTACCTTATTGGAAGGACAATCTCATAAGGCACAATCATGATATCATGCATATCAAAAAGAATGTATTCGACAACATCTTCAATACGGTGATGGATATCAATGGAAAAATGAAAAGACAATGTCAAAGCAAGAAAGGACTTGGAAATTATTTACAGGCATTCAAATTTGCACCTAAAACGAAGTAAAAATGGCAATTGGGTCAAGCCCCCAGCGTCATTTACATTGAGTAGGGAGGATAAATTAATAATATGCAACTGGATTTCAAAGTTGAGATTCCCTGACGGCTACTTGTCAAATCTGGCAGGATGTGTTGATCTCAACGAATACAATCTGACAAGGATGAAGAGTCATAATTTCCATGTGTTTATGGAGAGGTTACTTCCTATTGCTCTGATAAAGATATTGTCTCATCAAATATGGACTCTATTTGCCGAATTATGTATATTCTTTAGAGATTTGTGTTTCAGCAAGTTGATGGTGCAACATATAATAGAACTTGAGGAGAATATTGTATTGACATTGTGTAAGTTAGAAATGGTGCTTCCTTTCGTTTTTTTTGATAGCATGGAGCATTTACCGATTCATCTTGCATATGAAGCACGCGTCGGTGCTCCTATCTATTATCGATTGATGTATCCATTTAAGTGGTATAAATTATTTATACTAATAATTTTTTTATTCAAATAATTCTAAGATTCAATATATTATCTATAGGTATCTACATCACCTGAAGAAGAAGGTTGGCAATAAGGCTCATGTAGAAGACTCGATATGCGAAGCATATATCATTGAGGAGGTTTCAAACTTCTTCTCCATCTACTTTGATACTCATGTCAGAAAAAATCGCCCCAAGGAATAATAATGGTGGAGTTGATGCCCCGAATAGTGTAATCCACACTATCTTCATGCAATATGGGAGGGAAGCCTACAAGTGCTACTAAAGTACGTTGGTTGGAAGATAATGAGTTTGAAGTCGCTCATCAGTATATATTGTTAAATAGTGGTATAAAAGAGATGCAAGATATTGAGAAGTAAGTGACACATATTTCCTAGATATTTCTATTTTGTATATACTTGGAAAAGAATTTCTCTAACTATTCTCCTTATTATCACAGTACTTTTAGAGCTGAGGTAAAATGTAGAGACCTAATATTAATGAAGATTATCTTGCTAGAGAGGTTGATAGAAAATTTCTACCATGGTTCCATAATTATGTACGGATCCTAAACATTAAGTATTCTAAATTTAGCATTCAGACCAATCTTTGTCTAATTTCTATATAATACGTGATGTTTCAGGTTTTTCGTCATGGTACAGACTTACAGAATGAACGACTTCGAGCATTAGCTATCGAACCAAGCAAGAGGGCAAAGTGTTGGGATGGATACACCATCAATGGCTTCAAATTTAGAACCACTGATAAGTCTATTAATCAATCATTTATCGATGATAAAACTAATTATATAAAGAATTCTGGAGTATGTATGAGGGGTTCAGTCTACGATGTCGATCCAGAATACAACTATTACGGTGTACTAAGAGATGTCGTAGAGCTGGATTACTCTTATGAGACAAAAATTGTGTTGTTTAAATGTGATTGGTTCAACACAACACCAAAACTAAAGCTAAAAACACATATAATGTTGGGGATCTAGCATACCAAGAGGATGAGGTGGTCATGCCTTAACTTGCATATATGAGTTCGGACGGTGTTGATGGTATGGGAGTTAACGTTACCGCAGAGGATGATAGAGTTGACAAAGAGACTGAGATAGAAGATTTACCTCATATAGAGGAGAACTCTGATATGGAGGTATCGAGCGAGGAACAAGAATTAGAAGATGAAGGTGATAGTGATAGTGGAAGTGAAAATAAAAATGAAGAAGTAGAGGATGGAGACGATTCAAAAAATGATTCAGAAGACGATGACGATTCGGAAGATGAAGAAGATTAGTACGTACATACATATGCATTAGCTTAGATATTTATTTAATTATTTCATGACACGATTATTATTTATTTCATCATCACACTAGTATTTACTTATTTTACCACACCATTACTTTATGATTATTTGTTTAATGACACCATTTTTTTTATTTGTTGCAGATTTGCCTATAATATGGCGGGACGAGGACGATAACAAGTTCAGAGAATATCATCTTCTCTGCATCCTCCCACTACTAAAAATTACGGGATTAGCGATATTTTTTAGCGACGTCAAAGTAAAACGTCGCTAATATTAAAGATATCAGCGACTCCAAATAGTTACGTTGCTATAAGTCACTGTTTGACGACATATAGCGATGTTTAGCGACTATAGTTCAGTTTTTAAAAAGAATAGTCGCTATAAGTCATCTAAGGTCGCTAAACGTCGCTAAAATTTACAATTTAGCGACGTTTAGCGACGTACGTGTTTAGCGACGTAAACGCGTCGCTGAATTTTATATTTTAGCAACGTGTAGCGACGTACGTAGCGAAATTTATGTTTTAAATATTTAGCGATGTCGTTAGCGACGTCTACAACGTCGCAAAATATATCTTTTAGTTGACGTTGTTAGTTGACGTCGCTAAAATTTCAATAATTAGGGATCGATTCTGATTCCCCCCTTCTGTCAAAATTTTCCAAAATTTTGAAACCCGCGTTCCCCCCCTCTCCCGCGACCGACGACCGGCGACCCGCGTTCCCCCCTCCTCCTCCTCCTCTAGGTAAACCCTAACTCTCTCTCTCTCTCTCTCTCTCTCTCTCTCACACACACACACACACACACACACACACACACAGGACACGGCATGACACTAACATAGACATGACACACACACGTGACAGACACTGACACAGACACGATACACATACACGTGACACTAACCCTAACCCAAAATAAATACAGACACGACACACACGTGACAGACACTGACACAGACACGACTTCTTTTAAATCTCAAAATTTGTGAAAAATAAGTCTCCTATGTCGTAGAGAATTTAATTTTGTGTGATTTTTACCTTTAAAATGTTGATTTTTTATTTTAAATGGACTTTTTGACGGAAGGCTTGTCCTATTGAGAGCAAGAACCAATTTTGATTCCAAGAGAAGAGAAGACACCTCACTACATCGTGTCTTCTAATGCAAGTAAGGGCTATGTATTTTCATGTTAGCTTATTAGACCTTTTGTTAAGTCTAATATATAGAATAATTAGCGTAGTTTATGTATTTTATTGATCTGCATTATTCTTGTTAACAGATGGATAAGGGACTATATATAATAAGTTTTTAAAGAGTCGATGGGATAGATATGAAATCTTCAAAAAATATATGATTTTTATCTTAAAGAGATTTTACTTGATTTACATATTAGGAGATTCGAGTTTTATTCGAGTTTTATTCGAGTTTTATATGGACCTTGGTTGAAGACATCACTCAATTTTGAGCATGCTTGGAATATGCAAAAAGGGGCATTTGGATATTAGAATTCAACAAGTCTTTCCATTGAGGATCTTGTTTTGATAAGCCATCCTCATACTGATCAAGGTCATAACTTCCGAAAAATATGGGCGGCTCGCCTTAAAGCGAGTTTATTTACCTCTCTGTGAGAGAATCTCGACACCCGAAGCAGCTTGTATATATGTTTGGTATTTATTTTCCTTTAGTTATGAATGTTTAGTTTTCACTTTCTTTCAGTTATGAACCGCACAATTTTATTGTACTAGTCACCCAATAAAAGAAAATATACTTTATATTGCCTAAAATTTGCCTAAAAATTTTTATGACGGTGGAAGAAAAAATTGAGTTTGTTGTGGAAATAAAATAGCTCCTCTACCTCCTTTATATTGCCTAAAATTTGCAACGTTCCAAAAATCTGAACGTTTAGAGTTCAACAGTAAAAAAATGACCATTTAATAAAAATACATATTAGGGCACCGTTGGGGTTAGAGCCCCACTCATTTTTCAACGATGGATGCCAACTCTAATGGCATCCCACTCAATTTTTCATATAGGACACCAACTTTAATGTCAACCCACTCAATTTTTCATACAGTATGCCATTGGAGTTGACGCTCCATCGTAGAACGTCATTCCCTATGGCGTTTGATCCCTCAAATATGTCAAATGTTTTCTCTTTGCTGCAAATACCCCTAGTTTAGAGTATTTATCGAAGAACTACAAAAGTTACTCAGGACCAGCCCAGTATTGGGGCTAGGCCAGCTTTGATTAACTTTTACTCATTACAACCAAAAACTTACTAGGGACTGCCCACCCCCTTCCCCCTCCCCCCTAAACCCCCAAACCATAACATTCTCTCTCTCTCTCTCTCTCCTCTCTCTCTCTCTCTCTCTCTCTCTTCAAAATTCTTTCCCTCCATCTTTCACTTCAAAATTCTAAACTTCTTTCTTCTCAACTTCTTCCAATTCCAGACTCTACTGCATGTAAAAAAATATCTTTGTCAACTTCTATACATAATATTATATTTTATTATTTAATTAATGTGATATTATTTTACGTATAGGAAAACTTTATAACATATAATAGTAATAACTGATTCTTTATGTGTGCCATAAAGAAGGTAGAATATCACAGTACAGAACATGATGCAGCTGAAACTAACTATACTCAACTTCGAAACCTCCTTAGATGGAAGGGTCATTCACGTCGCTAAAATTTACACAATATTTAATATTAGACAATATATTTATATCTGTTATCAATTATATTCTTTGTTTTCATCTATCTTACCAGATGGCACCCATGACCCGAGCACGTGCACGTTGCTTGAGAGAGACACCTCCTACAGTTAAGGAGGAAGTGATGCCTCCTACTGTTAAGGAGGAAGTGAATGTTAAGGAGGAAGAGATACCACCTGCTGTTAAATTGGAAGCGGTTGTTAAGGAGGAAGTTGTGCCTCCTACTGTTGGGCAGGCACCAGCTCAGAGGGAGAGTTCTAGTCACCCAGCACCTATAGCGGATATTGATCACATAGGCGTTGTTTATGCGAAGTATCTGAGGGACTGGTATGTGCCCCAGGGTATTGGATATCCTCGAGATTAATACTGTGATATTTTATATACTTTTATTGTGGTTATTGTGTGACTGTGATACTTTTATATATTATGCTTTTTGTGTGACTGTGATACTTTTATTTTGTGTGTATTGTGTGACTGTGATATTTTATATATTTTTGTGTTATTTCATACGCAGAAAATTCAATGGAGGGTTGCTCCGGGTCTGTCTATAATACTTTTGTGCGTATTGTGTGACTGTGATACTTTTTATTTATATTAAATGTATGTTAATTTACCGGTGTTGAGTGTTCCACCAAAGGGGTCGGCGAACCCAGAGAATTCAACCGAGGGTTGCTCCGGGTTTATTTATAATTAGAAATTCATAAAGTGCAGGAAGATTGGTAATTTTTAACATTTTTTTTATTTTTTACTGAAAATTTAGCGACGTTTAGCGACGTTCTTATACGTCGCTGAATACGTTGCTAAATACGTCGCTGAATACGTCGCTAATTTAGCAACGTTTAGCGACACAAAATACGTCGCTAAATTATCGATGTTGAGTCGCTACACGTCGCTAATGAGAAAAATATTAGCGACACAAGTACGTCGCTATAGCGACGTTTTGTGACGTATTTCCTGTCAGCAACTTCCTTAAAACGTCGCTACTTACGTCGCGAATGTTTTTTAGCGACATTTTTAGTCCATTTAGCAACGTTTTCAGGCGCCGCTAATTTCAATTATTCTGGTAGTGTCCGTCCACTACGTCTGCTACCCCAGATTCTCGCACATGACCTGAGGACGAGTTCGTAGATGCTTATGATGGTATATCCCCGTCATATACTCGTTCTTCAGTAGGAGAATCTACTCCATCTCCCGGATTGCCATCAACTACTACTCCTTCTACTCCAGCCACTACCGATACTACTACACCGGCTACTCCACCAGTTGCTCCCACATGAGCAAATCCATTTACAGACCTTCTTGTGGAGAATGGAGTATATGTCCACCGTCCAGGATTTGCAAACCCCCTACTCTACTAGAGCTACCAGCCAATATCTGTCGTCCCGAGCTATGGGTCGATGGAGCGACGTAAGCATTTATTTGTCAATTCACACATTTATTATATATTTTCTATTCTAATTGTATATTGTCTACTTATTTTAGATTATTCCTGATCAAGGCTGGGAATGATCTAGGAGAGATCATGCGGCTACTTTGATGGCCCTTATATCAACTTCAGTGACATCTCGCTCGATCGACGATTCACTTGGCTGGAGAAGCTCAGGGTATGTATATGAATTTTATTTATAATAATATGTATTTTTTTATTACAATGATAAAAAATATTTTTCTAATTTGCAGAGGTTGTACTAGTAGCCGGATAATAGAGAGAGTGATATCCGAAAGTGCTACAAGACCGTCGCCAACAAGAGGTTGAGAGATATGATCAATGACCAGAAGGCGCTGGCGTCACCTGGACCGGATTACCGCAAGGAGTGGCTGAAGGTGGAGTACTGGGAGGTGATGAAGAAGAAGATGGACACCCCGGCCTACAAGGCCAAGTGCGAGAAGGCAAAGACTGCTCGTGCTAAGGGTGGTCTTCATACTGGTGGATCCATTCCGACCGTCGAGCATTTTCGACGGATGGTTAGTATTAAAAAATTTTGCTAGATCAATTTTTTTGTAATTTAATTTTTTTGATTATTTATTAATTGCTTAATTTTTACAGTACGACGGGGTCAACAAAGCCGGGGAAGATCTCAAGACCGTCGACTTCCCAGCAATCTTTCAGCGAAGCCACAAAAGAAAGAAGGATTGGAAGCTCGTAGATGAGCGGACCGCCAAAGCATATGTAAGTTGTCTTTATAAAATTTTATCAATTTAATTAGATTATTTTTATAATTTAATTAGTTCTAGGTTTCTAGGTGAAAACAGTCAAACTAGGTCAACTCTAGGTCATTCAATTTCAAAAATACTAAGAAACAATACTGTAAATACTTAAAATTATGCACATTTGTTAATATCTTATTTTAAGAAATAACACTATTGTAAATACTTAACATTATAATCTTATTCAATTTACTTTAAACCTCATAGGAATGGTCCGATAGCGATTCCGATTTTGATACTTTGAACCTTGTTTAATATCCTATTTTAAGATATCGTGGAAATCAAATATAGCAAATATATCTCAAATTATATACTTATACTATGATATCTAGTATCTAATATGATACTCTAACCAAAATTAAATATAGCACATATAACTCTATAATTCTTAACTCTAAACCTATTTATATAAATAAATATAGGAGACGTATAAGACGTTAGAGAGGGAGGCGCTGAGAGCAATGCGTCGACTGAAAGAAACGTCGGTGGGTACAAGCTGTCGGGAGAGGAAAAGGCAGCAACGTGTACGGTACCAGATCGTTGGCATCGATGTCGTCGGTTCTTTCCAGAGTTCCTCCGACGGCTATTCCAACTCCATCAGTGCCCGGCTCCGGCGTTCCTTCGGGTGCTGTCTCTGGAGCAGCTCACGACGATTGTGCATGAGCTACATGGGTTGGTCCGACAATTGATAGACACTCGTGATGCTGCAGTACCTGCTCCTACGACGGCTACTATAATGGCTCCTCTGACGGCTACTACGTTGGGTCCTCCAGCTACTCCGACGGCTCCAGCTCCTCCGACGGCATCGATGGATCCTTCAACTCCTTCGACGGCTCCTGTCACTGCTCCGTCTGCCGTTGCTCCTAATGACCTATATGATATTATTGCTATGGTTGTGGTGCAGTACATGGCTAGTCGACAGCCGCCGCCACCGCCTTCGCCTCTACCATCGACTTGATGAATTTTTTGAGTTTGTGTAATTTTTTTTTAGTTGGTTGTATTTTTTTGACTTGATTGTATTTATTTGACTTTCTGGAAATGTATAACAGTTATTTGTACATGTTTTGATTACTCTACTTTTATTTTATTGTATATATAACATTTGTACATGTTTGTGTTGGTTTTATTAGTTTGTGTGGAATTTACTTGTGTGAAATTTATTTGTGTGAAAATTGGTGAATGTATAACAGGTATATGCTCAGCAGAAATTAATTTTTGAGAAAAATATTACCTTTAGCGATGGAATGGCGACGTAATAGCGACGAAAAATCTGAAAAATCTCAGGTCAGCGACGAATTTTCGACGAAAAATCTCAGGCCAGCGACTACCCAGCGACGGAAAATTCGTCGCTAAAACGTTTGATACACACAAATGTGCCAAATTAACATGTATCAGAATCCGTCGTTAATCTGTCATTGAGAGTGACGGATTAGCGACGAACACTGTGAGCCCTGAATGTACAAAACCTTCTAAAAATTTTGGCAAATTTTGGATCACATAATCCGTCGATAAGTAGTCATAAAGTTTAGCGATGTAACTTGTACGTCGCTGATCCGTCGTTGGTTTTATATCGCTTAATCTGTCGCTAATCTGTCGATATAGCGATGGATTAGCGACAAAATTTTCGTAGCGATGTTTGTTATTCTGACGGAACATTTCCGTCACAAATCCGTCGCTAGAATCAAATAGCGAGAGAAAAATATATTTTAGCGACGGATAATTTCGTCGCTAAAACAGTGTATTTTTGTAGTGCAAGCAACAGTGGTTCAGTTATCAACACCACCGATCGACTTGGCCATTGCTGGCACAAACGCAAGCCCGTTCCCCAATTACACTGCATCACCCCCCCCCCCTCCCTCCTTCCTCTGCAGCGCCGGCAGTCCGGGGGTGTGGAGGTCAGCAGCAGCGAGCGGCACCAACATACAACAGCCAGAGGGGGAGAGGGGGCTCGGCTTGCCCGGTGGGAGGGTACGCGGCCGGAGGCGGGGGTGCGTGCGACCGGAGGTGGAAGGGGCGGCGGGAGTGGGAAGGGTGGGCGCGCGGTGGGGGGAGGAGGTTGTGGGCGGGGATGGAGGGGGTCGGCGGGAAGGTCGGAAGTGGGTGGGGACATGGAAGAGTATTTTAGTCAGGTTTTTTTTTTTAACGATAGATTTAATTCTAACTGGCGGAAAGTATCAAGATGGACATCCTCAATAATTGATAATATTAAGTTAGTATCTATCGAATAACAAATAAAAAAATTCAAATAGTATCAAGTTACAATTTAGCCTAGTAGTGGTTATAATATAAGATGGTAATAGACAGTATCATCAAAAGAGGATGTTCAAGAGTACTGACCATATTGCCTCTCTTAGATCTCTAGTGGGGTCAGTGAGGATTTGGGAGGAAAGAGTCCAGGTGCAGGATCTCAAGCGTGGAAGCTGAGAATTTGGACAAAAATGCTTGGGTTCACGTCGGTGTCTTTCCTGTTAATAAGAACGTGGTGTCCTTTTCTCTCAGGTTGTTTAAATCTGATGGGTCACACTGCTCCACTGTGGATGAGGACAGTTAGGTGCATGTGAGATGTTTCAATGTGAGGTCCTGCCAGGCTTTTGGACACTTCGAGCCCCAACTCTAATCAGAATCGAGATCCATATCCTCATGTGTACTAGCTATATATTCCCGTCTTTACCCAATATCCGATGAATCAAACTGCTATATTGCTTTCGCTATTTTGAACAGACAACATTTACTACTGATATAGCCTAGTTCGAATTACCTAGAGGTTTTCACGCATATTCCTGCAATTGTGTGGGAACAAGAAATGACTTCGGAGAACATTGCAAGAAAAGGAAGCAGAGAAAAGTTAATGGTATGACTTTGCTGTGCTATATCAGAGACAGAGAGAGAACACAAATTATTTTTTCCTGTACTGTTTTACATGACTATCACCTACTCGTAGCCATCAATAATGAGTGAATATACTTTGTTCAATGAATCTGTTGAGCAATAAGACGAGGATGTTGGGAAAAAAATTCAACGGTTTTTTTTTATATAAAGTAATATATTTATATATAATTGTAAAAAAAAGAGTAGTTTGGAAAAATAATGGAGAGCGGGAGTTGGCGAGTTCTTGGGGCCCACCAACTGAGTTGGCGAGATACATGCAGGCCGCCAACTCAGTTGGCGAGGGATGCTGAGTTGGAGGCTCTTTCCGCCAACTCAGTTGGCGAGTGATGGTTTAGGGGGGGAGGGGGTTGAGGCAGTGACCGTTGCACTCTGCTCACCAATTCAGTTGGCGAGTAAGGATCCGTTCACACTATTGGAAAGCATTATAGCCGTTGCACAACGGCTATTACATTCAACACTCTCACTCTATATATTTCCTATCTCAACCAAATCATCCAACACTCACTCTATTTCCTCTCTTCCCTCTAGCAAAGTCTCCAACACTCTCTCTGTCTCTCTGCCTCTAGCAAAGCTTCAGTCAAAGTTTTGCCTGCAGCTAAAGTTCATCTGAGTTTCCTGTAACAAAAGTTCTCAACCGTCATGGATCGTAGCGTAAGAATTGTATGCTCGCACGGCGGTAAAGTAAATGGATTAAATTACGAAGGAGGAGAAAGTATAATTTTTTCAACTTATCCGAATATTAGTTTTGAAAATGTACGTAATCATATTATTGAACGTTGTTCTATTCATTATGATTTTATTCTGAAGTCTATTTTTTGTTCTAATTATTTTTTGATAGATAGTGAAGATGCATGAAATTATATTCTTGAGATTAATTCACAATCACGATATATAAAAATATATATTATTAAAGTAGCAGCAACATTAGATAGTGAAAATAATGAATATTTTTCTGAATATCAGCATGTTAGTTCGGGTGCTAGTTCTTCTCAACAAATTGTTTCATTTATCCAAGAAGGTCATTCATCAGATGAATCTAACCATGATGATGATAGTGACAACGACGATGGAAATAGTGATGATTTAGTTGAAAATATAGATTATACGGTAGATGATGATGTTGTAAAAGCTATCGCTGATGAAGTATTTAAGGGACAATCATTTCCTAGTCGTTCTCACTTTAGAAGCTTTATAAGTAATTTTAGCAATTAAATATAATTTTAGTTTGTAAAACCCCCTTCCTAGAAAATCGTATATACCCTTTATTTATTATTTATTAATTAAATTGTAGTAATTAGGTCTAAATAGGAGAAATAGATTTTTAATAATTTTTATGTTAGGTGTTCGGGCACTTAGATGATTTGTGGGACCATCAGGAATTTTTAGGAATTTATTCCATGTAGGAGACCCCTTGAGCAGTTGCTAGCCTAATGCTGTGCATTATTCTAATCTAGAATTTTTCTATGAGAATATTATATATATATATACAAATATATATATATATATATATGTATATACTAATAGGAAAAGAAAGGATTAAGAAAGGATTAAGTAAAAGAAAGTATTAAATAAATAACTAATAGTATAATAATAATAATATAATAATAATAATAGTAATAATGCTGCTACTACTTAGTATACTTAGCAACTTAGGAATATGCTACCCCTTTAGCAACCTGCTGATTGCCGCTTGCACGTTGGCAATTCACTAAGCCAGAGAAGCCCCGCCCATTGTTTCAGCCAATTTGGCCATTTGCTAACCCAATAGAACCCGTCCGCTCCCTCTCTATCTTTCTTATATATAATATATATATATATAGTTATCTTCTAAAAACCCTAACCTAAATTTTCAGACTTCCTCTTCCCATCTAGAGCCGTCACCGCAGCCAGAGAAGCCCCACAAAGCCATCCAACCATCCCGTCGACGCCGACCTCGCGAACTGCAGTTTCCCACTCGAAGCACCTTCGTTCCGGCGTGATTTCCCGTCGACTCGCTCGACCAAACGCTGTTCCGTTTTCATAGGTATGATCATCCCTTAACCATCTCCAATACTTGTTTTATAGTCAACCTCGGAAAACGTGTGCCCCTAGGTGAAAAACAGCGCCCATGTTGGTACGGACAGACCCAATTCTGAGATCGCAGAATTCCAGAATGACCACCCATATTGCCGAGTTCGTATCTCCCACCACAGAGATCCGAATTCGATGATTCTTTTTGATACCTGTAGAATACTTAACCTAGTTTATTTTTTGTAAAATAACCCTGTGCTATTAGTTGCTGTGGACAAAATTATATTCGTCACAAAACTGCGCGCACCCACTTTTTTTAGATTTCCAAAAGTTGGAGATCGGAGCGCGCCCCGCCAAACGGGATCGTCCCGCCGTGTGCCAAGTGTACCGAATGGTGCACGCGACATAACTGGACACGTAAAAATTCATGGGGACTGATTCGGACGCGTGTGCGCGCCGGAATCAGACCGTATCCGCGGACACACACCGTGTCGCAACTTTTGTGGAACTCGCGCGTATTTTGTGCACGCTTGTCAGATTGCGACGAAACTTACGCCAATGGACTCGTGGTAACGCGCTGGTCCTGTGACCCAAATTTTACGCATTTCTGAGACGGTTGACCAGATCGCCAATTGGCGGGCCCCACAGTTGACTTTTTGGACAAAATTGTGTTCGGCTCATCGGAATCCATATTTGGACATACCGTTGGGTTCGTACTGACATTTAGAGTTGTTTGAACTATAGTTTGTCCCATTTAGAGACTGTTATCCTTGGCACACTTTTCGGTGCAAAGTGGGCCATAGGTGGACCCGACTTTTATCCGAAATTACCATTTTGCCCCTGTATCCAAATTGGACGAAAGGGAAGTGCTTTTTAGCTATTTTGCTCATTCTAGAAACGTTGGTGATATTTATTTCAGCATCCGGAGACATTTGTTCTGCGGCCATAGCTTTTGATCCTGTGCGTTTGATTTCTGGACAGTACACCTTGCAGCTTTCTTACCAGGCAAGATACCTTGCCAAATTGTTTACAGTACTTTGCATGCTATTTATATTCTGTTTATTTATTTCATTTCTGTATAGTTCTTGCATGTGTAGTTTTCCTTTCAGTCATTACTATATATTAGATATATTGACACACACTTGACACTTAGTATCATAGAGGACAATCATTAGGCGTATGGGCTTTAACCACTCTGGTAACACCGTAGTCACTAGCACGCACTATGGTGGGTCGTGTCCGATGGTCGCTACCCCCGAGGTATGTCGATTGATGGAGTCCGAGGGTCGCTACCCCCGAGGTATGACGGCTGATGATGTCCACTGACGAGCGTGAGGTTGTGAGGATTAGATCGAGTAGCCTACCCTTGCCCATACGTCGAAAAGTTGTCCTCATTTGCATTCATATAGATGGTCTTGTACAGCGTACTTATTTATTTTCAAATAATATGCATGTTTACTGTATTCAAATTGGCTCGTATTTTCTGTATCTTGTTACGTCCCTCTGAGGACCTGGTCCTCTGCCAGGTGTATCTGTTCTTGAGTAATTGCAGGAGCACAGATTTGGATGATTACTTGTGTTGCGAGGATGTCTTCTCTTCGAGGCCATGGTCGTTAGCTGATATTCCTATATTGTATTTGTTGTGTTGTACTTTTCCATTCGAGTTGGTAGTGGATTTGTTTCCATCCAACTATCATCCTTAGATATTTATGTTGAGATCTAGTTATATAGATACTGGTTATTTATTTCTATATGATTTTGGTGGATGAGATTTAGATTTTACCCTGTGACTTGCATTATACTTTATACCACTTGTGGATTTGATATTCATATTACAGCGTACGTATGGATTTGGTTTCCATATATTGGAGTTGCCATATCCATGCGGCTGGCATGCTTACGTGTCCTAGTCCTATATATTTTGGGACTGGGGCGTGACATATTTTTGTGGTGGCCCATGCAGGTCATGAGCATATTGTCTCGGTTACGTTACTGTGCCGAGCAAGCCTGCACCTAGGAATAGAGTATAGGATCTCATCCACAATTGACTATGATTCGTTTTCCTTCCAATCCATTCTATCTGAATAATTGCATCATGCTTGATTCTTGTACTTCCCTAATAATTCTTTGAGTGTAGCCTTCTGCTAGAATATAGGAACCCCTGTTATTAGGATTATAATTATGGTAGTACACCTATTAAGAATACAACGAGAATATAGACCCCCCCACTAAGTTTAGAACAATTAAGTGAACCGTAGAATTCCTTATCTATAGATTGGTTTATCATTACCCCTTTATGTATTAAGAAGACTTGAGCGTAGTATAGACACTACTAGAGTTAGTTAGAAGTTTGACCATATTGTTGACCCTAGTATTGAGGAACCAATAGGAAACCAAAACTCAATATTTGGACTGAACTAACCTTCATAGTTAGATAATATTAGAACTATAAACTTAGATCATTATCTTATTACTAGTAGACAACACTTTAGGAAGCCAAGAGCATTGAATATAGTAGTTTCTTGAACATACCGTAAACACAGAGAGTAGCGTAGCATCTCCCCTTAGGAAACCTTGACATTATCTATAGCCTCTCTATTTTATTTCATATATTTGTTTCCCTGAAATCCTAGCACTCGCTATTTGTGCGACGACTAATCATGTTATTCTATTCTTCATCTTTCAACTCGTGCCCTCTGACACTTCTGATTGTAGGCCAATGAATTCTTTTATGATATGATATATAGTTTCATAGAATTATTGTTGTAATCTTGAAATTTGAAATTATGTGCTTAGTAGCAAGAATTTGATAGTTGAGCTGTTCATTTAGATTATAATTTTATGGTTACAACTTAGTTTTAATCACGTAATTGAACCCATATCTCCACATAAGTTATCTCCTCTCTCACTTGAGGGCTAGTAACCTTTCTATCTTTACTATTGACACTTGTTCTATAAGCACTATGACTAAGAGGTAAGATGACCATGACCTATGTAATAGAAGAGGATACCCTAATAAAGTACCAAGACCCTTCTCATAAACCTTAACAAGAATTTCTACGGTATCCTTAAGACAATTACAGTACTAGTTTATTGTTATAAGTTGGGTAGTATACCTCACAACATAGTATCACATAGTCTTTTGCCTTATTATTGAAGTGTGAATGAATGACATTTAACTGTATGTTAGCTTAGGACGACATTGTTTTTTTTTCAGACTGTAGAGCTTAGAAGCCATACCCCTGCTTTGTCAATATCGACCTAGACAAGAATTAGTATGATAACTGTAGAGATTGTAGAGTCTTTTATTATTATTGCTTATGTTATTTTTGCTTCTGCGAACTTGAATTAATTTGTACCTTCTTTCATCATAATCCAGCGTATTTATGTTTGTTGTACTACCTTGATTTATGCTGCTATTATAGCCTAGCTTTTTTGCAAGCTTATCCTTTCATCGAGCTTGCTCATGGCATATGTATTACTGGGTGCACACAATGATACAATTGCCTAATCAGAATCGGTGTATTAAGGTCTAGCTAACCTTAGTGCGCTTGGTTCGCTCTTCGCATTACTACTTTACGTGGATTGAGATATATGGTAGTAGACAGATATACTTGCCCTAGATATGTCTGACACATCATATCGGTTACATAACTGTACTGATACGAGCATGTAAATAGGAAATTACCAAAAATAGGATTTTAATCCACAACTGTCCTGACAACTCTCTTTTCGATTCTTTAATCTCTTTGAACCTCGTAGTTGTATTCTGTCACCTTCACCTTGAGTTCTTTATTATTTCTCTCCGTCTTCCCCTATTTCGGAAAGACGAAACCTCGTGCTGGTATAAGTTGACACTGATAGTACTAGCTATACCCCATAAGGCTAAACACATGACTTAGTGACTCCTTTTTATAATTGGTGAAGGGCATATCATAGGTGATATGTTTGGTGTTAACCTTTGAGGATTAAAAATCATGATTAAATAATTTGAGCAATAGTTTTTCTATATGTATGGCCTTAGGTGGTAGATGGAAAATTTTAAGTTCGGCAGATTGTGAATCCCTCACCCAAAAATTTGACCTACTTGGCTGAGTTAGTGAGACTAAGGTTAGCTTGAATCCAGTTAGAAGTAGAACACAGTATTTTAATTAATTTTGCAATATTGTATCACTTAGTGCCCCTTATCGTGCTTCGATAATTGGAGCACTACACTAGCCACTGCCTTCCTAATAATTCTACACCCTTATCCTAGACATGCCCATCATCCAATTCTCATCTTTGTGCAATTTTCCAATTGTTGGACGCTTTTATGCAAAGGAGCATTTAGGTGTCCTCACCATTGGACATGACACATGAAGAAACCTATTTTTTTGCTCATGTGAATTTTCCCATGTGCAACGCGCGATATCGCCCAACCCTTTAAACCTAGCCTTGCATTTTAAACAATGCAAATCTTATACCACCATTGCATTCTATCGTGGCTTAATTTTAATTTCGAGGACGAAATTTTTACAAGTTGGGTAGAATGTAAAACCCCCTTCCTAGAAAATCGTATATACCCTTTATTTATTATTTATTAATTAAATTGTAGTAATTAGGTCTAAATAGGAGAAATAGATTTTTAATAATTTTTATGTTAGGTGTTCGGGCACTTAGATGATTTGTGGGACCATCAGGAATTTTTAGGAATTTATTCCATGTAGGAGACCCCTTGAGCAGTTGCTAGCCTAATGCTGTGCATTATTCTAATCTAGAATTTTTCTATGAGAATATTATATATATATATACAAATATATATATATATATATATGTATATACTAATAGAAAAAGAAAGGATTAAGAAAGGATTAAGTAAAAGAAAGTATTAAATAAATAACTAATTGTATAATAATAATAATATAATAATAATAATAGTAATAATGCTGCTACTACTTAGTATACTTAGCAACTTAGGAATATGCTACCCCTTTAGCAACCTGCTGATTGCCGCTTGCACGTTGGCAATTCACTAAGCCAGAGAAGCCCCGCCCATTGTTTCAGCCAATTTGGCCATTTGCTAACCCAATAGAACCCGTCCGCTCCCTCTCTATCTTTATTATATATAATATATATATATATATAGTTATCTTCTAAAAATCCTAACCTAAATTTTCAGACTTCCTCTTCCCATCTAGAGCCGTCACCGCAGCCAGAGAAGCCCCACCAAGCCATCCAACCATCCCGTCGACGCCGACCTCGCGAACTGCAGTTTCCCACTCGAAGCACCTTCGTTCCGGCGTGATTTTCCGTCGACTCGCTCGACCAAACGCTGTTCCGTTTTCATAGGTATGATCATCCCTTAACCATCTCCAATACTTGTTTTATAGTCAATCTCGGAAAACGTGTGCCCCTAGGTGAAAAACAGCGCCCAAGTTGGTGCGGACAGACCCAATTCTGGGATCGCAGAATTCCAGAATGACCACCCATATTGCCGAGTTCGTATCTCCCACCACAGAGATCCGAATTCGATGATTCTTTTTGATACCTGTAGAATACTTAACCTAGTTTATTTTCTGTAAAATAACCTTGTGCTATTAGTTGCTGTGGACAAAATTATATTCGTCACAAAACTGCGCGCACCCACTTTTTTTGGATTTCCAAAAGTTGGAGATCGGAGCGCGCCCCGCCAAACGGGATCGTCCCGCCGTGTGCCAAGTGTACCGAATGGTGCACGCGGCATAACTGGACACGTGAAAATTCATGGAGACTGATTCGGACGCGTGTGCGCGCCGGAATCAGACCGTATCCACGGACACACACCGTGTCGCAACTTTTGTGGAACTCGCGCATATTTTGTGCACGCTTGTCAGATTACGATAAAACTTGCGCCACTGGACTCGTGGTAACGCGCTGGTCCTGTGACCCAAATTTCACGCATTTCTGAGACGGTTGACCAGATCGCCAATTGGCGGGCCCCACAGTTGACTTTTTGTACAAAATTGTGTTCGGCTCATCGGAATCCACATTTGGACATACCGTTGGGTTCGTACTGACATTTAGAGTTGTTTGAACTATAGTTTGTCCTATTTAGAGACTGTTACCCTTGGCACACTTTTTGGTGCAAAGTGGGCCACAAGTGGACCCCACTTTTATCCGAAATTATCATTTTGCCCCTGTGTCCAAATTGGACGAAAGGGAAGTGCTTTTTAGCTATTTTGCTCATTCTAGAAACGTTGGTGATATTTATTTCAGCATCCGGAGACATTTGTTCTGCGGCCATAGCTTTTGATCCTTTGCGTTTGACTTCTGGACAGTACACCTTGCAGCTTTCTTACCAGGCAAGATACCTTGCCAAATTGTTTACAGTACTTTGCATGCTATTTATATTCTGTTTATTTATTTCATTTCGGTATAGTTCTTGCATGTGTAGTTTTCCTTTCAGTCATTACTATATATTAGATATGTTGACACACACTTGACACTTAGTATCATAGAGGACAATCATTAGGCGTATGGGCTTTAACCACTCTGGTAACACCGTAGTCACTAGCACGCACTATGGTGGGTCGTGTCCGATGGTCGCTACCCCCGAGGTATGTCGATTGATGGAGTCCGAGGGTCGCTACCCCCGAGGTATGACGGCTGATGATGTCCACTGACGAGCGTAAGGTTGTGAGGATTAGATCGAGTAGCCTACCCTTGCCCATACGTCGAAAAGTTGTCCTCATTTGCATTCATATAGATGGTCTTGTACAGCGTACTTATTTATTTTTAAATAATATGCATGTTTACTGTATTCAAATTGGCTCGTATTTTCTGTATCTTGTTACGTCCCTCTGAGGACCTGGTCCTCTGCCAGGTGTATCTGTTCTTGAGTAATTGCAGGAGCACAGATTTGGATGATTACTTGTGTTGCGAGGATGTCTTCTCTTCGAGGCCATGGTCGTTAGCTGATATTCCTATATTGTATTTGTTGTGTTGTACTTTTCCATTCGAGTTGGTAGTGGATTTGTTTCCATCCAACTATCATCCTTAGATATTTATGTTGAGATCTAGTTATATAGATACTGGTTATTTATTTCTATATGATTTTGGTGGATGAGATTTAGATTTTACCCTGTGACTTGCATTATACTTTATACCACTTGTGGATTTGATATTCATATTACAGCGTACGTATGGATTTGGTTTCCATATATTGGAGTTGCCATATCCATGCGGCTGGCATGCTTACGTGTCCTAGTCCTATGTATTTTGGGACTGGGGCGTGACATGTTTTTGTGGTGGCCCATGCAGGTCATGAGCATATTGTCTCGGTTACGTTACTGTGCCGAGCAAGCCTGCACCTAGGAATAGAGTATAGGATCTCATCCACAATTGACTATGATTCGTTTTCCTTCCAATCCATTCTATCTGAATAATTGCATCATGCTTGATTCTTGTACTTCCCTAATAATTCTTTGAGTGTAGCCTTCTGCTAGAATATAGGAACCCCTGTTATTAGGATTATAATTATGGTAGTACACCTATTAAGAATACAACGAGAATATAGACCCCCCACTAAGTTTAGAACAATTAAGTGAACCGTAGAATTCCTTATCTATAGATTGGTTTATCCTTACCCCTTTATGTATTAAGAAGACTTGAGCGTAGTATAGACACTACTAGAGTTAGTTAGAAGTTTGACCATATTGTTGACCCTAGTATTGAGGAACCAATAGGAAACCAAAACTCAATATTTGGACTGAACTAACCTTCATAGTTAGATAATATTAGAACTATAAACTTAGATCATTGTCTTATTACTAGTAGACAACACTTTAGGAAGCCAAGAGCATTGAATATAGTAGTTTCTTGAACATACCGTAAACACAGAGAGTAGCGTAGCATCTCCCCTTAGGAAACCTTGACATTATCTATAGCCTCTCTATTTTATTTCATATATTTGTTTCCCTGAAATCCTAGCACTCGCTATTTGTGCGACGACTAATCATGTTCTTCTATTCTTCATCTTTCAACTCGTACCCTCTGACACTTCTGATTGTAGGCCAATGAATTCTTTTATGATATGATATATATAGTTTCATAGAATTATAGTTGTAATCTTGAAATTTGAAATTATGTGCTTAGTAGCAAGAATTTGATAGTTGAGCTGTTCATTTAGATTATAATTTTATGGTTACAACTTAGTTTTAATCACGTAATTGAACCCATATCTCCACATAAGTTATCTCCTCTCTCACTTGAGGGCTAGTAACCTTTCTATCTTTACTATTGACACTTGTTCTATAAGCACTATGACTAAGAGGTAAGATGACCATGACCTATGTAATAGAAGAGGATACCCTAATAAAGTACCAAGACCCTTCTCATAAACCTTAACAAAAATTTCTACGGTATCCTTAAGACAATTACAGTACTAGTTTATTGTTATAAGTTGGGTAGTATACCTCACAACATAGTATCACATAGTCTTTTGCCTTATTATTGAAGTGTGAATGAATGACATTTAACTGTATGTTAGCTTAGGACGACATTATTTTTTTTTCAGACTGTAGAGCTTAGAAGCCATACCCCTGCTTTGTCAATATCGACCTAGACAAGAATTAGTATGATAACTGTAGAGATTGTAGAGTCTTTTATTATTATTGCTTATGTTGTTTTTGCTTCTGCGAACTTGAATTAATTTGTACCTTCTTTCATCATAATCCAGCGTATTTATGTTTGTTTTACTACCTTGATTTATGCTGCTATTATAGCCTAGCTTTTTTGCAAGCTTATCCTTTCATCGAGCTTGCTCATGGCATATGTATTACTGGGTGCACACAATGATACAATTGCCTAATCAGAATCGGTGTATTAAGGTCTAGCTAACCTTAGTGCGCTTGGTTCGCTCTTCGCATTACTACTTTACGTGGATTGAGATATATGGTAGTAGACAGATATACTTGCCCTAGATATGTCTGACACATCATATCGGTTACATAACTGTACTGATACGAGCATGTAAATAGGAAATTACCAAAAATAGGATTTTAATCCACAACTGTCCTGACAACTCTCTTTTCGATTCTTTAATCTCTTTGAACCTCGTAGTTGTATTCTGTCACCTTCACCTTGAGTTCTTTTTTATTTCTCTCCGTCTTCCCCTATTTCGGAAAGACGAAACCTCGTGCTGGTATAAGTTGACACTGATAGTACTAGCTATACCCCATAAGGCTAAACACATGACTTAGTGACTCCTTTTTATAATTGGTGAAGGGCATATCATAGGTGATATGTTTGGTGTTAACCTTTGAGGATTAAAAATCATGATTAAATAATTTGAGCAATAGTTTTTCTATATGTATGGCCTTAGGTGGTAGATGGAAAATTTTAAGTTCGGCAGATTGTGAATCCCTCACCCAAAAATTTGACCTACTTGGCTGAGTTAGTGAGACTAAGGTTAGCTTGAATCCAGTTAGAAGTAGAACACAGTATTTTAATTAATTTTGCAATATTGTATCACTTAGTGCCCCTTATCGGGCTTCGATAATTGGAGCACTACACTAGCCACTGCCTTCTGTAAACTCCCTCACCCAAAATAGGTATTTGTGTATATTTTATATTATTATATTTATTATAGATATTGAATTTATTTAGAGTATTCTCTTAGATAATTAGAAAATAATTAAATTAGTATATTTACTTATATAAATATTCATTTAGAATTATTTTAGGTTATTTTAGATTTTTGGAGATTTTTCTAGAATTTTTGGTAATTAAAACTTAGAAAACATAAATTTCTAGGACTTCTATGATTTACTATACGACCATACTTGCATGTCGTTCCTACCAAATATTTATTTTAGTTTAAAATATTTAATTATATTTTTTTATAATTTATTTAGAAATTTAAGAAATTTATTTAGATTTTTTAAATTATTTAGGTTTTATTTGGATATATATAGTCTTAATATTAGATAGATGCTAATTTAGTGTTAATAGATATTAATAAGATTTTATAAATTATTTGTATTATCTTTAATTATACTTAAGATTATAAATTATTGAGATAAATTTAAACTCTATTTTAAATTAATTCAAATCCTGAACCTACAAATCAACTTCATGCATATCCTATCCTTATTTAAATTCATCATAATCCTATCCAAATTAACCAATCCTAGTCGTATTTAATTAAGTAGTATCCACCATTATAAATACCTCATCCTTCATTTTTTTTTTCCCCAAATTCCTCTCTTTTTCGTCCAAAAATAGTCAAAATTTGTCATAAATTCAGGCTCATTTTCTACTAGTTATGACGAAATTATTAGTATTAAATTCTGGAAAATTCGTAGAGCACAGCATGTCCGAAAATATATGTGTTTCGGTGTATTCGCGATTCCGGGAGAACCAGGAATCAGAATCACGAACCGTTTAAAGTTTCGGAAAGATAATGTCGAGATAATTGACATATATTTTTCCCAGAATTTATTTCAAAGTATTTTTATACTGTTAATTCTGTAGAACTTCTAGGTTAGAATTTAACCATCGGTGCACGATACGAAACTTGTATGTGCCATAATTCCCAAACGAATTTGAATTCGGACGAGCCGTAAATTCCAGCATATTTTTGACGCTGAAATCTACAGGAAATCATGCATGAAAGTTGAGTTTGTGTTGGTTGACTTTTTGGTCAACAGATCGCCTCGATTTGCGTGCCATGAGTCTCGAGTTGATAAAATTCATTTCTTTGGACAAAATTTTGGAATTAACATAAAAATCATAATAATAAGATTAAAATAGAATTTTAGAGTAATTATTCCAGAATTAAATAAATTAAAATAAATTATCTTTTGACGTGATAAATTTGTAATACATAGGCTATTTGGACTGTGACTTGGACTCTGATTCATACCAGCAGCAGGACCCCAGGCAAGATACCTTGCCAAATTGCTTACAGTATTTTGCATGCTTAGTATATTTATGTATATTTATTGCATTTCTGTTTATTTATTGCATGTGTAGTTTCTTTCAGTCATTACTATATATTAGATATGTTGACACACACTTGCCACTTAGTATCATGAGAGGATAATCATTAGGCGTATGGGCTTTTAACCACTCTGGTAAATCATAGTAACTAGCACGCACTATGGTGGTCGTGTCCGATGGTTGCTACCCCCGAGGTATGTCGATTGATGGAGTCCGAGGGTCGCTACCCCAGAGGTATGTCGGCTGATGATGTCCACTGACGAGCGTGAGGTTGTGAGGATTAGATCGAGTAGCCTACCCTTGCCCATACGTCGAAAAGTTGTCCTCATTTGCATTCATATAGATTGTCCTATACAGCGTACTTATCTATTTTCAAACATTATGCATGTTTACTGTATTCAAATTGGCTCGTATTTTCTGTATCTTGTTACGTTCCTCTGAGGACCTGGTCTGCTGCCAGGTGTATCTTTTCTTGAATATTTGCAGGAGCGCAGATTTGGATGGTTATATTTGATCCGATGATGTCTTCTCATCGAGCTGTGATTGATAGCTGGTATTCTTATATTGTGTTGTGGTGTTGTACTTATATTGTATTTACCTCTCCATTCGAGTTGGTTGTGGATTTGTCTCCATCCAACTATCATCCTTAGATACTCCTTATTGAGATCTAGTTTCATAGATACTAGTCATTTATTTCTATATGATTTTGGTGGATGAGATTTAGATTATACCCTGTGACTTGTGACATATGTTTTATACCACTTGTGGATTTGATATTCATATTACAGCGTACGTGTAGATTTGGTTTTCATACATTGGAGTTGCCATATCCATGCGGCTGGCATGCTTACGTGTCCTAGTCCTACGTATTTTTGGGACTGGGGCGTGACATGTTTTTTGTGGTGGCCCATGCAGGTCGAGAGCATATTGTCTCGGTTACGTTACTGTACCGAACAAGCCTGCACCTAGGACTAGAGTATAGGATCTCATCCACAATTGACTGTGATTCATCTCCTCCTATCTGTTCTATTTTGAACAATTGTATCCTGCTTGATTCATGTGCTTCCCTAATAGTTCCTTGAGTATAGTCTTCTGCTAGAATATAGGAACCCCTGTTATTAGGATGATAATTAGAGTAGCACACCTATTAAGAATACAACGAGAATATAGACACACCACTAAGTTTAGAATATCTAGTGAACCTAGAATTCCTTATCTTTAGATTGTTATACCATTACCCCTTGATGTATTAAGAAGACTTGAGAGTAGTATAGACACTACTAGAGTTAGTTAGAAGTTTTACCATAATGTTTGACACCTAGTATCACATAGTCTTTTGACCTATTAATTGAAGTGTAACCGAATGATATTTATCGCATGCTAGCAAAAGACGACAGTGTTTATTCAGACCATAGAATTTAGAGGTCCTTGCCCTATTTGGTCGTCTAGCGACTTAGATAAGGAGGTTGTATGATAACTGTAGAGATTGTAGAGTCTTTTATTATTATTGCTTATGTTATTTTTGCTTTTGCGAACTTGAATTATTTGTTAACTTCTCACATCATAATCCAGCGTTATGTTTTTTGTACTACCTTGAATTATGCTGCTATTATAGCCTAGTTTTTGTAAGCTTAATCTTATATCGAGCTTGTTCACGACATATGTGTTATTGGGGCCTGATCAACCACACTAATACAAATTGTCTAATCAGAATCAGTGTATTATGGTCTAGCTAGCCATAATGCGCTTGATTCGCCCTTCGCAATAATACTTTACGTGGATTGAGATATATAGTTGACTAGTAGACACCTGTACTTGCCCTCTAGATATGTCTAAGCATATCGTATCCATTACATAACTGTACCGATGCGAGCATGTGGATAGGCATTACCAAATTAGGACTTCAATCCACAACTGCTTTGACAATTCCTATTTGAATTCTTTAAATGCCTTGATCCCGATACTTCTATTCTATTACCTCGCCCTTGAACTCTTTATTATTGATCTCCGTCTTCCCTTATTTCGGAAAGACGAAACCTCGTGCTTGGTATAAGTTTAATACACAGAGAGTACTAGATATACCCCGTAGGCCGATCACATACTTGAGGATTATTCTTTTGTAATTAAGGGCATATCACATATGATATAGTTGGTGTTAAAGTTTTGAGGATTTAATGACATGAGAAAATAAATTGAGGAATATTTTTCTTAAGTGTAAGAGTGTTATGTGATAGATGGGTAAATTCTAAGTTGGGTAGAAATTGCATTATTAAACTTGAGGAGAATTCTTTTAGATTGTGATCAAGTAGGATTAGATTGAGAGATTAAGTCCTTTTAAATGTGAAAAATTTTAAAAGAAGGATTAAGATAATGAGGATTTAATGAATTTTAAAAATCTTGATATTGAGGACCCAATATTTATACTTTGAGCACATGATTTAAATTTTGAATATTGAAGGATGAATCATCGATTTAAATTTTTAGGATAAATATAGAATTTTAGACTTGAACAACTGGTGAATTAGATTTAAATTTTACAATTTGATGATTTGAATTAAAAGTTTAATTTTGATTGTTGGGTCACCTATTTGAAATATTGAGGATGAAAATTGAGTTTAAATATTTGAAGAGTACAAAATTCTTAATTTGAGAATATGAATAAGATTTGATTAGAATTGTTTATTGTTCAAAGTCTAGAGGAGATTATGTTATTTAAAAATTATGATATAAATTTTGATGTGGGATGTCATATAGACTTGAGTTAGATTTGGATGTTGATTATTTAAAAATCGAGAAGAGACTACGACAGGTTAAATTTTGATTTAAACAGTGGTTATATTAATTTTGAAGTGATTGCAATAGATTCGAATAGATTTTGTTATTTAAATTTTTGGAAGAGATTGCGATTGACATACCTTGTGTACGAATGTGAAGGATTTTACAAATTATGTCTTAATTTAATTTCGAGCACGAAATTATTTTAAGTTGGGTAGATTGTAAACTCCCTCACCCAAAATAGATATTTGTGTATATTTTATATTATTATATTTATTATAGATATTGAATTTATTTAGAGTATTCTCTTAGATAATTAGAAAATAATTAAATTAGTATATTTACTTATATAAATATTCATTTAGAATTATTTTAGGTTATTTTAGATTTTTGGAGATTTTTCTAGAATTTTTGGTAATTAAAACTTAGAAAACATAAATTTCTAGGACTTCTATGATTTACTATACGACCATACTTGCATGTCGTTCCTACCAAATATTTATTTTAGTTTAAAATATTTAATTATATTTTTTGTAATTTATTTAGAAATTTAAGAAATTTATTTAGATTTTTTAAATTATTTAGGTTTTATTTGGATATATATAGTCTTAATATTAGATAGATGCTAATTTAGTGTTAATAGATATTAATAAGATTTTATAAATTATTTGTATTATCTTTAATTATACTTAAGATTATAAATTATTGAGATAAATTTAAACTCTATTTTAAATTAATTCAAATCCTGAACCTACTAGGAAATCAACTTCATGCATATCCTATCCTTATTTAAATTCATCATAATCCTATCCAAATTAACCAATCCTAGTCGTATTTAATTAAGTAGTATCCACCATTATAAATACCTCATCCTTCATATTTTTCTTCCCCAAATTCCTCTCTTTTTCGTCCAAAAATAGTCAAAATTCGTCATAAATTCAGGCTCATTTTCTACTAGTTATGACGAATTAAAAAGACGATATCTCCTAGCTCCGGACTCCAAATGTGCTCCAGTTTTTTTTATTAGAACGATAATGAGGTTAGCTTTCTGGTTATATAAATTATTTTTCTAAATTATTAGTATTAAATTCTGGAAAATTCGTAGAGCACAGCATGTCCAAAAATATACGTGTTTCGGTGTATTCGCGATTCCGGGAGAACCAGGAATCAGAATCACGAACCGTTTAAAGTTTCGGAAAGATAATGTCGAGATAATTGACATATATTTTTCCCAGAATTTATTTCAAAGTATTTTTATACTGTTAATTCTGTAGAACTTCTAGGTTAGAATTTAACCATCGGTGCACGATACGAAACTTGTATGTGCCATAATTCCCAAACGAATTTGAATTCGGACGAGCCATAAATTCCAGCATATTTTTGATGCTGAAATATACAGGAAATCATGCATGAAAGTTGAGTTTGTGTCGGTTGACTTTTTGGTCAACAGATCGCCTCGATTTGCGTGCCATGAGTCTCGAGTTGATAAAATTCATTTCTTTGGACAAAATTTTGGAATTAACATAAAAATCATAATAATAAGATTAAAATAGGATTTTAGAGTAATTATTCCAGAATTAAATAAATTAAAATAAATTATCTTTTGACGTGATAAATTTGTAATACATAGGCTATTTGGACTGTGACTTGGACTCTGATTCATACCAGCAGCAGGACCCCAGGCAAGATACCTTGCCAAATTGCTTACAGTATTTTACATGCTTAGTATATTTATGTATATTTATTGCATTTCTGTTTATTTATTGCATGTGTAGTTTTTTTCAGTCATTACTATATATTAGATATGTTGACACACACTTGCCACTTAGTATCATGAGAGGACAATCATTAGGCGTATGGGCTTTTAACCACTCTGGTAAACCATAGTAACTAGCACGCACTATGGTGGTCGTGTCCGATGGTTGCTACCCCCGAGGTATGTCGATTGATGGAGTCCGAGGGTCGCTACCCCAGAGGTATGTCGGCTGATGATGTCCACTGACGAGCGTGAGGTTGTGAGGATTAGATCGAGTAGCCTACCCTTGCCCATACGTCGAAAAGTTGTCCTCATTTGCATTCATATAGATTGTCCTGTACAGCGTACTTATCTATTTTCAAACATTATGCATGTTTACTGTATTCAAATTGGCTCGTATTTTCTGTATCTTGTTACGTTCCTCTGAGGACCTGGTCTGCTGCCAGGTGTATCTTTTCTTGAATATTTGCAGGAGCGCAGATTTGGATGGTTATATTTGATCCGATGATGTCTTCTCATCGAGCTGTGATTGATAGCTGGTATTCTTATATTGTGTTGTGGTGTTGTACTTATATTGTATTTACCTCTCCATTCGAGTTGGTAGTGGATTTGTCTCCATCCAACTATCATCCTTAGATACTCCTTATTGAGATCTAGTTTCATAGATACTAGTCATTTATTTCTATATGATTTTGGTGGATGAGATTTAGATTATACCCTGTGACTTGTGACATATGTTTTATACCACTTGTGGATTTGATATTCATATTACAGCGTACGTGTAGATTTGGTTTCCATACATTGGAGTTGCCATATCCATGCGGCTGGCATGCTTACGTGTCCTAGTCCTACGTATTTTTGGGATTGGGACGTGACACCTTCCTACAAATTCTATACCCTTATCCTAGACATGCCCATCATCCAATTCTCATCTTTGTGCAATTTTCCAATTGTTGGACGCTTTTATGCAAAGGAGCATTTAGGTGTCCTCACCATTGGACATGACACATGAAGAAACCTATTTTTTTGCTCATGTGAATTTTTCCATGTGCAACGCGCGATATCGCCCAACCCTTTAAACCTAGCCTTGCATTTTAAACAATGCAAATCTTATACCACCATTGCATTCTATCGTGGCTTAATTTTAATTTCGAGGACGAAATTTTTACAAGTTGGGTAGAATGTAAAACCCCCTTCCTAGAAAATCGTATATACCCTTTATTTATTAATTATTAATTAAATTGTAGTAATTAGGTCTAAATAGGAGAAATAGATTTTTAATAATTTTTATGTTAGGTGTTCGGGCACTTAGATGATTTGTGGGACCATCAGGAATTTTTAGGAATTTATTCCATGTAGGAGACCCCTTGAGCAGTTGCTAGCCTAATGCTGTGCATTATTCTAATCTAGAATTTTTCTATGAGAATATTATATATATATATATACAAATATATATATATATGTATATACTAATAGGAAAAGAAAGGATTAAGAAAGGATTAAGTAAAAGAAAGTATTAAATAAATAACTAATAGTATAATAATAATAATATAATAATAATAATAGTAATAATGCTGCTACTACTTAGTATACTTAGCAACTTAGGAATATGCTACCCCTTTAGCAACCTGCTGATTGCCGCTTGCACGTTGGCAATTCACTAAGCCAGAGAAGCCCCGCCCATTGTTTCAGCCAATTTGGCCATTTGCTAACCCAATAGAACCCGTCCGCTCCCTCTCTATCTTTCTTATATATAATATATATATATATAGTTATCTTCTAAAAACCCTAACCTAAATTTCCAGACTTCCTCTTCCCATCTAGAGCAGTCACCGCAGCCAGAGAAGCCCCACCAAGCCGTCCAACCATCCCGTCGACGTCGACCTCGCGAACTGCAGTTTCCCACTCGAAGCACCTTCGCTCCGGCGTGATTTCCCGTCGACTCGCTCGACCAAACGCTGTTCCGTTTTCATAGGTATGATCATCCCTTAACCATCTCCAATACTTGTTTTATAGTCAACCTCGGAAAACGTGTGCCCCTAGGTGAAAAATAGCGCCCAAGTTGGTGCGGACAGACCCAATTCTGGGATCGCAGAATTCCAGAATGACCACCCATATTGCCGAGTTCGTATCTCCCACCATAGAGATCCGAATTTGATGATTCTTTTTGATACCTGTAGAATACTTAACCTAGTTTATTTTCTGTAAAATAACCCTGTGCTATTAGTTGCTGTGGAAAAAATTATATTCGTCACAAAACTGCGCGCACCCACTTTTTTTAGATTTCCAAAAGTTGGAGATCGGAGCGCGTCCCGCCAAACGGGATCGCCCCGCCGTGTGCCAAATGTACCGAATGGTGCACGCAGCATAACTGGACACGTGAAAATTTATGGGGACTGATTCGGACGCGTGTGCGCGCCGGAATCAGACCGTATCCGCGGACACACACCGTGTCGCAACTTTTGTGGAACTCGCGCGTATTTTGTGCACGCTTGTCAGATTGCGACGAAACTTGCGCCACTGGACTCGTGGTAACGCGCTGGTCCTGTGACCCAAATTTCACGCATTTCTGAGACGGTTGACCAGATCGCCAATTGGCGTGCCCCACAGTTGATTTTTTGGACAAAATTGTGTTCGGCTCATCGGAATCCACATTTGGACATACCGTTGGGTTCGTACTGACATTTAGAGTTGTTTGAACTATAGTTTGTCCCATTTAGAGACTGTTACCCTTGGCACACTTTTCGGTGCAAAGTGGGCCACAAGTGGACCCCACTTTTATCCGAAATTACCATTTTGCCCCTGTGTCCAAATTGGACGAAAGGGAAGTACTTTTTAGCTATTTTGCTCATTCTAGAAACGTTGGTGATATTTATTTCAGCATCCGGAGACATTTGTTCTGCGGCCATAGCTTTTGATCATGTGCGTTTGACTTCTGGACAGTACACCTTGCAGCTTTCTTACCAGGCAAGATACCTTGCCAAATTGTTTACAGTACTTTGCATGCTATTTATATTCTGTTTATTTATTTCATTTCTGTATAGTTCTTGCATGTGTAGTTTTCCTTTCAGTCATTACTATATATTAGATATGTTGACACACACTTGACACTTAGTATCATAGAGGACAATCATTAGGCGTTTGGGCTTTAACCACTCTGGTAACACCGTAGTCACTAGCACGCACTATGGTGGGTCGTGTCCGATGGTCGCTACCCCCGAGGTATGTCGATTGATGGAGTCCGAGGGTCGCTACCCCCGAGGTATGACGGCTGATGATGTCCACTGACGAGCGTAAGGTTGTGAGGATTAGATCGAGTAGCCTACCCTTGCCCATACGTCGAAAAGTTGTCCTCATTTGCATTCATATAGATGGTCTTGTACAGCGTACTTATTTATTTTCAAATAATATGCATGTTTACTGTATTCAAATTGGCTCGTATTTTCTGTATCTTGTTACGTCCCTCTGAGGACCTGGTCCTCTGCCAGGTGTATCTGTTCTTGAGTAATTGCAGGAGCACAGATTTGGATGATTACTTGTGTTACGAGGATGTCTTCTCTTCGAGGCCATGGTCGTTAGCTGATATTCCTATATTGTATTTGTTGTGTTGTACTTTTCCATTCGAGTTGGTAGTGGATTTGTTTCCATCCAACTATCATCCTTAGATATTTATGTTGAGATCTAGTTATATAGATACTGGTTATTTATTTCTATATGATTTTGGTGGATGAGATTTAGATTTTACCCTGTGACTTGCATTATACTTTATACCACTTGTGGATTTGATATTCATATTACAGCGTACGTATGGATTTGGTTTCCATATATTGGAGTTGCCATATCCATGCGGCTGGCATGCTTACGTGTCCTAGTCCTATGTATTTTGGGACTGGGGCGTGACATTAGATATTGAAAATAATGAATATTTTTCTGAATATCAGCATGTTAGTTCGGGTGCTAGTTCTTCTCAACAAATTATTTCATTTATCCAAGAAGGTCATTCATCAGATGAATCTAACCATGATGATGATAGTGACAACGACGATGGAAATAGTGATGATTTAGTTGAAAATATAGATTATACGGTAGATGATGATGTTGTAAAAGCTATCGCTGATGAAGTATTTAAGGGACAATAATTTCCTAGTCGTTCTCACTTTAGAAGCTTTATAAGTAATTTTAGCAATTAAATATAATTTTAGTTGTTCAGCTAGTATTATGAATAATGCTCGTAGAATTATATATAGTTGTGATCAACCGAATTGTAATTGGAGAGTATATGTCAAATCTATTGGAAATGGCGATATAGTTAAAGTTAGTACATTAGAAAATCGTCATTCTTGTTTAGGAAGACTTAGTACAGGACGTCATCGACTAGCTACCGCTGCATGGATTAAGACCATGATAATTGACATTATTAGAGATAACCAGTCATACAGTCCATCACAAATTGTTAAAGATATATATATGGAGCACCGTATACAAGTTAGTTATTCCAAAGCCTGGAGAGCCCGAGAGACAACATTACTGAAATTAATGGTAGTTATGATGAGGCATACGCTAGTCTTGAGGAGTATTGTTATAGAATTATGGAGACAAATCCAAGTAGTACATGTTTTATTAAAACTGTCAAAAATAATAGCTTCCAACGAATTTTTATTTGTTTTAAGTCATGTATTGATGGATTTTTAAGGGGCTGTTTACCAGTTATTAGTACTGATGCTACATTTCTTTCGTCTAAATATCAAGGTATATTATTTATTGCTTGTGCTCACGATCCTAACTATCAATTATATCATATAGCTTATGCTGTTGCTGAAGGTGAGAATAGTGATTCTTGGTCTTGGTTTTTAAATTCTCTTAAAATATCTTTTGAAAGTTATTTTAATGATTGGAGTACAATTTCATTTATATCTAACAAGCAAAAAGGATTAATAAATGTTGTTCGTGCTATTTTTCCTGCATCTCCTCATTTTTTTTGTATTCAACATTTTAAACAGAACATGAAAAAAGTTACCAAAGAACCAGTATTTCAACACTTGTTAGACTCGCTTGCTATATCATATAATGAAACGGATGCAGAGAGTGTGTTTGATATAATTAAAGCCGAGAACATAATTTTGTACGATTGGCTTATTGGTGTAAACGATGAAAGTCGTTGATTTGAACATTGGATAACAGCGTATGCTACTTGTCCTAGATTAGATATTAACACTTGTAATCTTGCTGAATGTTTCAATAGCTGGATTAAGAAATTACGAGATAAGACAATAACAATACTTCTCGATGGTATTAGAGCCAAGATTATTACACTTCATGACAATCGTAGAAAGAATGCTGAAAATATAGACACAGATTATTGTCCGAAGATGTTAAAGAACATGGCTTCTATTATCAAAGAGAAGAATCACCTAGAAATATTAGCTATTGATAGTTATAAGTTTGAAATAATAGACCGTGCAACAAGTAGAACCTATATTGTTAATATAACTGACAGATCTTGTACATGTTTTAGATGGTACCATACTTAGATACCATGTATACATGCATGTTTTGTTTGTAGATATTGCAATATTAGTATTGATAATTTTTATCCTGCAGTATTTTCGACGGAGACCTTGAGAAGTGTATACGCACCAATAATGGAGCCAATTTCAGTTCCCTACAAGATCCAAGCTCCTTTGGTAGAGGACAAATTGGGGTACCAGATGTAAGACGCAAAGCCGGAAGACCAAAGAAGAACCGCATCAAACCACGGGATTCATCGACGAGAGATCTACGTTGCAGTAATTGTGGTGCTATGAGACACAACCGAAGAATATGTACTAGTCAACCGAGAGAGTAAATAGAATTGTTCAATACAAACTTAAAAATATTGTAATAGTGAGTCTGATAATGAGAGAGTAAAATAGAATTGTTCAATACCCAAATATTGCAATAAAAAACCTTTACAAATCATACAAATATTGCAATCATACATTGTTACAAATTATCTACTCATCCTACTCCTCGTCTTGTTGAGTTTGGGTAGGCAGCGGTGCTGATGGAGTCAAAAAAAATTGTGTGAATATCTGGTAGCTTTCATCTCCAGCAGTCTGGTAACTCGGGCCTGCTCCAGCAGTCAGGTAACTCGGTCCCGCTCCAGCATACTGGTAGCTCGGCCCGCCAACTGAGTTGGCGAGCTGCCTCTCGAGGACTGCGCCCCGCCAACTCAGTTGGCGAGTTCCTCTTGAGGACTGCGCCCCGCCAACTCAGTTGGCGAGTCCTCCTCCTCCCTGCAATTTCATCAAAGTTTTTCCTTTTTTTATAATTTTATATAAATATATTACTTTATATGAAAAAAAACGAAAATTCAATTGATCGATTATGGCGGCCTTCAAGTTTATGGGCTGTTTGGTTCGACGAAGTTGAACGAAATAGAAAATCTAGAAATCGATATTTTGCATACGCACTTTCTTTGAAGTAAAAAAAAAAAATCGTTTTTTTGCTTTGAAGAATTAGGGATTAGAAGTGAAAAATCATAAAATTTGATGTTTGGTTGGTTGTTGAAGGGAGTAAAAAAGTGTAACTTTTTGTTGAAGTAATATGAATACTAAAAAAAAATTGTTAAAGTTGAGAGAAAATGATCCTCCAACCAAACAAGCGAAGTGATAAAGAAATTTTTTTTACTTCCGTGCTCTACATTGAAAAAAAAATCCGATTTCAAAATTGTAATTTTGTGATGGACAAAATTTACTGTTCATTCCAAATTACAATAAATCTCATCAGAATGTGGAGTGATCCCAAATCTAAATTTTGACCACTTCGTCTTTTCAAATTTGTGAATCAACCAGTTCCTAAATTAATTTGAAGCTTTCATGCCTATTTGTATGACTTTCTTATTCCTCCTGAGATAATAACATCAAGTCACAAGACAAAGAATAGCTAAGGTTCGTTAACTGGTCAATCAAATTAATTGTCCAAGTGACAGTGGCACATGGAAAGCATATTGGTTAGTTGGTTGTGGTTGATGTCAAGAACCAAAAATCATTTAGGTCTAAAGGCCATGTGGATTGTACGTTAGGTTTGTTTCTTGCTTAAGGAAACGACAGATGATATTAATTTGGTGCCAGTGTTGAAACTTGATGACTTAATTGTTCTAAATAGTGATATGTAGAGGAGTTCTTTACAGCACATTGCAGCAGGGGTGTGTGAACGCTGTTGGCTTCCTGTACAACAGAGTGTTGGAGTTTTAAGTCTTCATATACGTATAAAGCTGACATGAGATTTGCATCAGAGAATCATAGAATCCATTCAGGAAGAGTACTTTACAACATAGTGTACCACAAACACATGGGAGTTCGACGCAAGTGTTAATTACTTCAAGATTTAAAAAGAGGGTTTCCAACTTTATCTGGTATTTTTTTTATTAGTTCCCCTAATGACCTATTTAATTACTAGGCATACTGGAAAAATGGATTGACATGTACATCAGTACATGGAATATGAAACTTTTGAAATGTTTATTAGGTTTCATATTCTCAACTAGCTCAGGAGACAAGGGACTACATTCATGCGGAAATAGGGATGGATATGAGTTCATCCTAGTTTACTAGGATGATTTCTCATGATTTTTAGTCTATTCACACTTTTTATTTATACGGATTGCATCCTTATACAAGTCGAAGAGTAGAATTTTAGTTAACTTGGAAATTTGCTGATTTATGTACCAGTGCCCTACCAAATAATCCGATGAAATCCACAACCAATACGTACAACTTTTTATCGGAAGAATAATATTTTGTGCATAGAAAGCAATCTTTGAGATATCATATATATTATTATGAAGTGAAAATGACATAGAGATAAATATCGTTTTGGCAAATATTGACCGATATATTGATCGAAAAACGATATATTGACCGATAGGATATCGGTCTTTTAAACCAATATTTGTATCTAGCTGTTTAGGATGGATTCATGGTGGACTGGATTGGATATCAATTTTAGTAAAAATCCAATACTTCATTCTCTCTCGATCTCAACCCCCCCCCCCCCCTCTCTCTCTCTCTCTCTCTCTCTCTCTCTGATATATCTCTTTCGATCTCAAGCTTGCATAGCACTCACCAAGTAACCTTTGTTGGAAACGAACAAAAAAATCAAACCAGAAAATTCATTCCCAAATTGAAATAAACCATGAGAACTTAAATAAGATGTATACTGTATACAATCACAATATCCAACGCAAATAAATTTACTTTTATGTGAAAAACTTCGATGAAAAAAATTACAGGACGCTCAAAGTCCAACCCGTAAAAGCCTTCAATTAGAAAAGTACCCCCCCCCCCCCCAAGATTCTCCCATCAATCCAATAGGATTACCACAACTACTAAAAGAATTGGAACGATAACAAGTGAGAAATAGGTTTATCGAAAGGAGAAACACGGAGGTGAATTGATGTGGATATATTCACATGAACTCCTTCTAAATCAAACCAAGGCTCTCTCCCAAATCTTTCTTTTTCTTCCATCGAAAATTGCACATTTCAGAAAAAATAAAAATCTCCCTTGATGTTTGTTATTATTGTAATTAGGTTAAGAAAATTCCAACATTACTTACCCTAATTCTGAAACAATCTTGGATGTCCAAATCAATAAAACAAACCAAATAAAAACCCAAAATACGATCAGCATACTCGTGACGGTTTTTTTTTAAATAAAGTAATATATTTATATATAATTGCAAGAAAAGGGAGGTGTTTGGTGAAATTACAGGGAGGGGGAGAACTCGCCAACTGAGTTGGCGGTGCCCATAGTTCGAGAAGAACTCGCCAACTCAGTTGGCGGGCTCTGGGCAAGCTCGCCAACTCAGTTGGCGGGCCCCTCTCCCCCCCCCCCCCTTTCCGCCTCGGAGACCCTCCCCTGACTTCTCCCCTTCTCGGAGACCCCCCCCCGACTTCTCCCCTTCTCCTCGGAGACCCCCCCCCCTCCCCTCAACTTTTCCCCCTCACCTCCCTATAAGTAAACCCCAACTCCTCCTCCTCTTCCTCACACCACTTCTCCTCCTCCTCCTCCTCCTCCGACTCACAGCACTCCTCCTCCTCCTCCTCCTCCTCCTCACAACACTCCTCCTCATAGCAATCCCCCTTCTTCCTATAATCTATATTTTTTTAGATGGCTAACCACAATGACGGTCGTATTCCTGGTGGACCGACTACCCAGCTTATTATTAAGCAACGTGAAGACCACATATCTAGTCGGATATTTACTAGCGAGGTAATTTTTTAAATTATAAGTTTTCAAATTAAGTAATTTACACACAAAATATAATTCATATATTTTTTATAGTTATACGACAATGATCTTGGTTTACGAACCCGGATCCATGTACATTGGCGGACCGAAAGAAATTATCGTACGTGGGAGCTAAATTCTGTCCAAAAGGCTTTGGTGGAATCCTTTGGATTCCACTATATAGATCGTGTTAGATATTTAATCCACGATCTTCATTTAGTTGTAAGTCTTGCGGAGCGTTGGTAGCTTGAACGCAACACTTTCCAACTCCCATTCGGCGAGATGACGATCACCCTATTTGATGTGGCAAATATACTAGGGTTACCTATTAAAGGTGACGCTATATATTTTGATCCGCACTTAAAGGGATCTGATCTGATCAGGAGTTATCTCGGTGTTACCCCTCTATCTGGTATAAAAGACGATAATTTTGTGATGTTTACATGGCTTCGTGGCAACTTCATGGACCTACATCACACTATTAACGGGGTGGTTGATGTAGATGAAATGTGGGTATGTATTTTTATTAGTAATATTTGTTTATAACTTAATTTAGTGTCTATATAACACTTAATATTTTCAGGTCATTCGTTGCACTAGAGCGTATCTGCTCTGTTTATGTAGTGCAATTCTATTTTTCGATGCATCGGAAAATATGGTAAATGTGCAGCTTCTACCATTCTTGGATGATTTGACAAAACCTACTCAGCATGCATGGGGAGCTGCTACTCTAGCCTTTTTATACGCAAATTTGACAGAATTTGTGAGATCCAATCGCAAAAGTATTTATGGATGTATTTCACTGATTCAGGTATGAATGAAAGACCTAAATTAGTTAGAGTAATTTTATACGCAAATTTTGTTTGTACTAATGTCATATTTTTGTTTTATAGTTCTGGTCCTACGAGCACTTCTATATTGGTAGGCCTGTTACTAACATTCTCAGTAATGTTGGAGTATTTCCAGTTGCTATGCGATGGCCCACAGATGTAGTGGATTATCAACACTACCAATACATGAGTGTATCACTTTATCGTAGCCAATTTGATACACTGCAGTATCATGATATAATTTTTTAAATTATTACAGTTTTGATCGTAGATAAACATCACGTCTATTTGATATAATATCTTTAAATAGGTTACCTGGTTACCTTACACATGTGAAGATAATGCTCCAGAAATCAAAAGGACATCATATTCGTTTACTTTACACAGATCTTATATTACATATGATCGGTTCACCATGTACCATCCGGCAGACCGTGTTCTTCGACAATTCGAAATGAGCCAAATAATTCCCAATGATCCACCGACAGTCGGTTATGAGGCAGCAAATGCATTATAACGAATCCTTGGTCTCATTGCTGACTGGAATAATCGGTTCGAGAATTATAGTGTGAGGGACATGTCTTCCGGACTAAGATCTGCTGAGGAATGTAAGTTCTAAGTTACTCATTATTCGTATTAATTTAGTGTAAATAGTTTGCTAAAATTTTGTTTACATTATGCAGATATGGGTAACCTGGACTATAGGCAATGGTGGGGATGCCCTCTTATGAGCAACCGAGTATACCAATATGAGGAGCAAAGGTTCAAGAGTAGATCTGTAGATGATTCTACTCTGCATTTTTTTGCCGATGGCATGCATGATTTGGTATGACTTCATTATACTTTAAAAATTATATATACATAGATATGATAAAAATATTAATTTATAAGTTTCATATTTCAGAGTGGTGTATACCAACAATATTTGCAACAACCTGAGACAAACCTTCCCCCACAAAGTCGACTTCTTATGGAGGAACTTGTGACTCGTGTTGATCATCTGGGTATTGGACGGGAACCTGAAATGCCTCCAGTACAATCACGTCTTCAACCAGACTATCCGAACGGCTTTGTACGACAGAGACACTCTCGTCGTCGTAGGAGGGATGGTGACCAGTATGCTGGAGCGGGCCCGAGTGACCAGTATGTTGGAGCGGGCCCGAGTTACCAGTATGCTGGAGCGGACCCGAGTGACCAGTATGCTGGATTGGGCCCTACTGACCAGTATGCTGGAGCGGGACCGAGTTACCACACTGTTGGAGATGAAAGCTACCAGATATTCACACATTTTTTTTGACTCCATCAGCACCGCTGTCTACCCAAACTCAACAAGACGAGGAGGAGGATGAGTAGATAATTTGTAACAATGTATGATTGCAATATTTGTATGATTTGAAATAATGTTTGATTGCAATATTTGGATATTGAACAATTCTTAAGTAGACTTTCATTATCAGACTCACTATTACAATATTTTTAAGTTTGTATTGAACAATTCTATTTTACTCTCTCGGTTGACTAGTACATCTTCTTCGATTGTGTCCAATAGCACCACAATTACTGCAACGAAGATCTTTCGTCGATGAATCCTGGGGTTTGATGCGGTTCTTCTTTGGTCTTCCGACTTTGCGTCTTACATCTGGTACCCCAATTTCTCCTCTAACCAAAGGAGCTTGGATCTTGTAAGGAACTGGAATTGGCTCCATTTTTGGTGCGTATACACTTCTCAAGTTCTACGTCGAAAATACTGCAGGATAAAAATTATCAATACTAATATTGCAATATCTACAAACAAAACATGTATGTATACATGGTATATAAGTATGGTACCATCTAAAACATGTACAAGATCTGTCGGTTATATTAACAATATAGGTTCTACTTGTTGCACGGTCTATTATTTCAAACTTATAACTATCAATAGCTAATATTTTAGGTGATTCTTCTCTTTGATAATACAAGCCATGGTCTTTAACATCTTCGGACAATAATTTGTCTATATTTTCAGCATTCTTTCTACGATTGTCATGAAGTGTAATAATCTTGGCTCTAATACCATCGAGAAGTATTGTTATTGGCTTATCTCGTAATTTCTTAATCCAGCTATTGAAATATTCAGCAAGATTAGAAGTGTTAATATCTAATCTAGGACAAGTAGCATACGATGTTATCCAATGTTCAAATCGACGACTTTCATCATTTACACCAATAAGCCAATCGTACAAAATTATGTTCTCGGCTTTAATTATATCAAACACACTCTCTGCATCCGTTTCATTATATGATCTAGCAAGCAAGTATAAAAAGTGTTGAAATACTGGTTCTTTGGTAACTTTTTTCATGTTTTATTTAAAATGCTGAATACAAAAAAATGAGGAGATGCAGAAAAAATAGCACGAACAGCATTTATTAATCCTTTTTGCTTGTCAGATATAAATAAAATTGTACTCCAATCACTAAAACAACTTTCAAAAGATATTTTAAGAGAATTTAAAAACCAAGACCAAGAATCACTATTCTCACCTTCAGCAATAGCATAAGCTATATGATATAATTGATAGTTATGATCGTGAGCACAAGCAATAAATAAGATACCTTAATATTTAGACGAAAGAAATGTAGCATCAGTACTAATAACCGGTAAACAGCCCCTTAAAAATCCATCAATACATGACTTAAAACAAATAAATATTCGTTGAAAGCTATTATTTTTGGCATTTTTAATAAAACATGTACTACCTAAATTTGTCTCCATAATTCTATAACAATACTCCTCAAGACTAGCGTATGCCTCATCATAACTACCATTAATTTCAGCTAATGTTGTCTCTCGGGCTCTCTAGGCTTTGGAATAACTAACTTGTATACGGTGCTCCCTATATATATCCTTAACAATTTATGATGGACTGTATAACTGGTTATCTCTAATAATGTCAATTATCATGGTCTTAATCCATGCAACGGTAGCTAGTCTATGACGTCCTATACTAAGTCTCCCTAAACAAGAATGACAATTTTTTAATGTACTAACTTTAACTATATCGTCATTTCCAATAGATTTGACATATAATCTCCAATTACAATTCAGTTGATCACAACTATATATAATTCCACGAGCATTATTCATAACACTAGCTGAACAACTAAAATTATATTTAATTGCTAAATTACTTATAAAGCTTCTAAAGTGAGAATGACTTAGGAAATGATTGTCCCTTAAATACTTTATCAGTGATAGCTTTTACAATATCATCATCTACCGTATAATCTACTTTTTTAACTAAATCATTGTAGCGCCCCGCTCCGCGTAGGCGCTATGTACAAGTGATATCGCCTTGCTTGCTCGAACAGAAGTCTTCTCCGAGAGTTTCCGACCGATTGATCAAAGTGAGTGGGCAGAACTGCATTCTCTGATTCTTGTACGACTTAATAATGAATCTGAGTTTTTGAATGCTTGTTGCTTAAGAAGATTGTTTCATAAGAAGAATGATAGAACCGACTCAGTATGCTAATAAGAGAACTCATATAGCTTGTCATTGAAACGAATCCTTCTGTTTGCTTGCCTAACTAAGAGAATATGAATGCTTGTCAGAAATGAGATAGAACCATTTCCATGCTAAGAGTATAAGAAATGTTGCATGCTTAGAAACACCGACACAGCTATCGAACGAACCCTTGCTATGCTAAGAAAGATAAGTAAATGAATCGTTGAGTATGTCCCCTTGTATTTATGCTAAGCAAGAGATAGATATTGCAAGTTATTGTATGCTTAATATGAAACCAAATCGTGCTTGTCATTATAAGTTTCGCTTGCCTGTTTTGCTATCGAACTGCTATAAGTTTTATGTGTAAAAGAGAGTCTAGTAGTCCGCCCTAATTGTAAGCCCCTGATTTTCAAAAATATTAAAATTGGGATTTTTCACAATTTTCTGGAATTTTCTGGAAATTTTCTGAAATTAAATCAGGGTTTTGAATTATTACATGATTTTTAATTGATATTAAACAACATTAAAATATTATGAAAATAATATTTTTGGGTGTAAAATGAAAAACTGGACTTAGGGTAATTTTTCTGGAATTTTTTTGGACCCCGAACCTATTTTTAATTACCTAAAAACTATTCATTTAATTATTTATTTAATTATTCATTTATTATTATTATTACTATTATTATTTTTTAATTTTCTTTCCGGCCCAGCCCAACCGCTCCGGCCCGGCCCAGCCCGCTCCCTTGCGGGTCGGGTCGGGTCTGCCCAGACCCGACCCACCGCCCACTGACCCGCTCCCCAGCCCCTCTCTCCGCCGGAACCGCTCCCCTCCGCATCCGGCGCCGCCGCCGCGCCACGCAGCCACCGCCTCTGCACTGCCCGCGGCCACGCGCCCTCGCCTCCGCGCTGGACGCCGCCTCCCTCGGCCCGCACCACCACCTCCTCTCCCTTTAAATACCGCCGTCGATCCCCCTCTCTCCTCCGTCCGACCACCTCGCCGCCACCCGAGCCACCACCGGCTCCGCCCTAGACCGCCCGCTCCTCCTCCTCCCGTCTCCGCCCTCCGGCGCCCCGCCAGCACCCGCCTCCTCCCCGCAGCGCCGAGCCAGCAGCAGCAGCGGCAGCCAGCGCCTCCGGCCGCCGCCCATCGGCTCCGCCGCCACCAGCCACCGCCCCAGCTCCCCTCGGCGAACCGTCCCCCGCCCTCGCCGACGCATCTCCGGCCGGTCCCCGCCGTCCACGGCCAGGAAACCCGCAGAACCCTAACCCTAGCTTTCCCTATTCTTCGTGTCGTGTCGGACACGACACGGACACGAAAATTTCTGGATTTTCAGAGCAGGTTCAGGTACTCGTATCTTGCTCCCTGTATCTCCGTTTTCGATTCTGTAAATTTTTACGCGAAGCCTGTATGACCCTCTCGGTGTCCGGATAAACTGTTCGGGGAATCGCGTCCTGTGGTGATCGCACACCGCGATCCAAAAACAGGAAAAACCAGACCCTGTTTCACCCCGGAACTGAGTGCGCCCCGCCAAACGGGACGACTTGGTCGCGTGCGGTCTTCACAGATACGTGCGCATCGTCGATACGAACGTGTGAGTTTTCGCGGAAGTTAATTTGGGTGTGCGTGCACACCGGAATCAACGCATATCCGCGGACATCGCCCCGTATCCGACTTTTCTGCAATTCGCCCTAACTTCTTGTACACTCGTCAGATCGAGACGAAACTTGCGCCATCGGACTCGTAGCGATACGCTGGTCCTGTGGGTCAAGTTTGGTTCGATTCTGAGAACGTTGACGAAATCGCGTGTCGTGGGCCCCACAGGCCCCGTTCGACGGGCGATTTTGTGTTCGGCTCATCGGAATCCAAATCTTGAAGTTCCGTTGGGTTCGTATCAGCGTTCCTGACCTGTTGACACTAAGTTTGGTGAATTTGGAGACCTTTGACCCGGACACGTTTTTCGGTGCAAAGCGGGCCAACCGGCGGACCCCGTTTTGACCCGAAATTGCCGTTTTTGCCCTTGTCTCCAAATTGGACCCAAGGACAGGCGTTTTTAGCTATTTGACATCTTCTGAGCGTGATGGTAATGTCTATTTCAGCTTTTGGACTCATCCCTGGAAATTTTCCTAAGAACCAATTTAATCAGATCCAAACAACAGGCAAGTACCTGCACTTCAAATTAATCTTTATATTGTGATAATTAATTCCCTGCTTTACTAGTACCATTGATGATTACACCTAGTGCTAGAACACTGGAATTCATGTCTTGAATATTGGAGTTCATGTCTTATTTTTCATGTCGGGTGGGAGAATACTAGAAGGCATGTAGTTTACCCTTCCCCTTGTCATGTTTAATAGCTGTTGGTACGCGACTGTACCTCAGCCGGATCTCGATTTTCCCTGTTTAATAGCCATTTATGACGGCCGGATTAGCCTTATAAACCCCTACATGCCAACTATGTATTCTAAAACAAACACAAGTTCACACAGCTAGTTTCTAGATCTTGTTATATTTCTTGCAGACTGTTGTAGTTTCATTTCCTGTCTCATTTACTTCGGGTTTTCTCATATTCCTATTTACAGCTTTAACTCTGAGATATTGATGTTCTTTTATGCAGTTTCTCAACATGATATTCAATTAATTGTCATAAATATTTAGTTTAATCTTGTTGTGCACTGTGTACTTTGCTCCTTTCCTGACTGGATCTGTTGATTTAGGCGATGATGAGGACTTTGCCCCTACATATTATGGCCCCTATAAGGCAGCAGGTGACACAGTTGCAGAGCCAGTTCCCGCACAGGAAGCTACTCCTGCTGAGTAGTTAGCAGTAGTTATCTTAGTTTTTGCTCTTTATCTTAGTAATCGGGTTTATCTCCGATTTTATTCTGAATTTCTGTACTAAAATATTTGAATCTGTTGTCACATTTATTTCAATCGCAAATCTTAAGTACCTGTTTCTCATTATTATCTTGCCTATGTTATTTATGAATGAGCTAGACTAGTTAAATGTGGATATGACCTAGACAGCGTACTACCGCCGACTCTGCGGCGTAGGCTGGACGTACCCACGCACTCGTGCTCGAATTTCCGGGTGCGGGTCGTGACACGTTTTTATGGTGGCCCATGCAGGTCCTATCCTTAAATAGGGTAATACCCTAGGCCAGGGTATGGAATAAGATTGAGGATTATAGGAAAAGCTCATTCACAGTATAGGGTCTTTATTTCAATTCTTGATATCATTCTGCTCAATTTTCCTATCGCCTTTGATTTCCATGTATTCTATTCTGATCTTTCTATCCCTTAATCTTTCAGAATGGTCCAGACAAGGAACACAGTAGGAGGCACATCAGAACCAGCTGAGCAGAATGTGCCCGAGACTCTTGCACTCCCGCCGCCTCCATCTGTTCCGGCAGTTACTCTGGATGGAGCACAGCTACTTGGAGTGTTCCAGGGATTGGTGGAATCCCAGAAAGAACAGACTGCACTTCTGCGGACCAGCCTCTCAGAAGCTCTTAGGTCCCAAGAGTCGCCACTCAAGAGGCCAGGGAGTGCTAAAGACTTCAAGAATCTTAGACCCCTGGAATTCTACGGAACTGAGGGCATTCTCTATGCCGATGAGTGGATAGAGAATGTTGAGAGACTCCTGAAGACTGCTCGGGTCCCTGATGACCTCAAAGTGGAGTCCGTAAGCCTGCAACTGTTCGACATAGCTCGGACCTGGTTTAGGGACGAACCTCAACTATCTGCTCCTGACCTCACCTGGGAGGACTTCAAGAGGCTATTCAAGGAGAAATTCTACCCCGAAGTGGCTCGGGAAGCTCTCGAAAGCCAATTCGAGAGACTGGAACAAGGTAACCTGTTTGTTGATGAGTATACTGCTGAATTTAGCAGGTTAAGCCACTTTGCGGAGTACATGGTCCGTACCCCGGAGGACAGAGCCCGTAGATTCAAGAAGGGGCTGTCTCCGGATATTCGCCTTGCTGTCACCACCAGCCGAGCTCGCACCTATGAGGAAATCTTGAGCGTGGCACAAGGCGTTGAGAGAGACATGGGGCATAAGCTAAAGCGAGAGAGAGATACCGGAAATGCAGGACCCAACAAATGCCCTTTTCAACAACAACAGCAGAGGGCCCCGCAGCAAACTCAGCGTCCTCTCCCTCGAGCTCCAGCACCCCAACACCAGGCTCAAGGACAGAACCAACAAGCGGCTGCTTGTAACTTTTGCCAAAAACAAGGTCACACCTGGCAAGTTTGTAGGAAGAGACTGGGTGCCTGTCTATATTGTGGATCAACAGAACATCAAGTGAGGGACTGCCCCACTGCTCCAAGACGCGGACAAGCTTACGTGATGATCGTGGAGAACGCGCAAACTTTGGAAGCAGCTAATGCGCGTAAGTGATTCGTAGATACCTTTTTCTAGTATTGTTTTCGTGCCTATTGGTTCGTGACCTCAGCTCCAACCTAGTAATTTTTGAACTTGCTAAATAACCTAGTATGTTTTTAAATTGATAACTGTATAGATTCTTTAGGCTTTTGCTATTGTGCTTATTTTGTGTTATTCTGTGGACTTCAATAAATTTGTACCTCTTTTTATCATCATCTAGCGCACTTAATTTTTGCTGAACTCGACTGATGCTGCTATTTTATAGCCTAGTTTTGCAAGCTTACTCTTTATCGGGCTTGTTCGTGACACCTGTATTATTGAGGCCTGATCAACCCCACTAATACAAGTGTCTACTCAGAATCAGTGTACTACGGTCTGATCAACCTTAGTGCATTTCGATTCGCACTTCGCACGACTACTTTATATGGATTGAGATATATGGTTGACTAGTATACTTGCCCCTAAATACGTCCGAGCATATCGTATCAGTTACATAACCGTACTATTACGAGCATGCGAACAAATGATTACCAGAATAGAATCTCAATCCATAACCGCCTGACAATTTCCATTAGAATTCCTTAAACGCCTTGATCCCTATACCTCTGTTCCACCATCTCGCCCTTAAACTCTTTATTATTGATCCTCGTCTTCCCTTATTTCAGAAAGACAAAAACCTGTGGTTGGTATAAGTTGATTTGTAGTGCTAGACATACCCCTCAGACCGGTCGAATTGATGATAACCTCTATGACTAAGGGAATACCATAGGTGGTGTATTTGTATTGCAGACTTGAAGATTCAATACCATGATTTATTAAGTTGAGACCTAGCCTCACTAGTTGTACAGCCTTAAAGGATATGGGTAAAATTCTAAGTTGGGTAGCAACCGCAATGTTCACCTGAGAGAAACCCGCTAGACTGTAATCAAGTGAGTTTGGACAGAGAGAACCCTACCATAATTTAAATTTCGAGGACGAAATTCTATAAGTTGGGTAGATTGTAAGCCCCTGATTTTCAAAAATACTAAAATTGGGATTTTTCACAATTTTTTGGAATTTTCTGGAAATTTTCTGAAATTAAATCAGGGTTTTGAATTATTACATGATTTTTAATTGATATTAAACAACATTAAAATATTATGAAAATAATATTTTTGGGTGTAAAATAAAAAACTGGACTTAGGGTAATTTTTCTGGAATTTTTTTGGACCCCGAACCTATTTTTAATTACCTAAAAACTATTCATTTAATTATTTATTTAATTATTCATTTATTATTATTATTATTATTATTATTATTATTATTACTATTATTATTTTTTAATTTTCTTTCCGGCCCAGCCCAACCGCTCCGGCCCGGCCCAGCCCGTTGGGCCGAGCCCAGCCCGCTCCCTTGCGGGTCGGGTCGGGTCTGCCCAGACCCGACCCACCGCCCACTGACCCGCTCCCCAGCCCCTCTCTCTGCCGGAACCGCTCCCCTCCGCATCCGGCGCCGCCGCCGCGCCACGCAGCCACCGCCTCCGCACTGCCCGCGGCCACGCGCCCTCGCCTCCGCGCTGGACGCCGCCTCCCTCGGCCCGCACCACCACCTCCTCTCCCTTTAAATACCGCCGTCGACCCACCTCTCTCCTCCGTCCGACCACCTCGCCGCCACCCGAGCCACCACCTGCTCCGCCCTAGACCGCCCGCTCCTCCTCCTCCCGTCTCCGCCCTCCGGCGCCCCGCCAGCACCCGCCTCCTCCCCGCAGCGCCGAGCCAGCAGCAGCAGCGGCAGCCAGCGCCTCCGGCCGCCGCCCATCGGCTCCGCCGCCACCAGCCACCGCCCCAGCTCCCCTCGGCTAACCGTCCCCCGCCCTCGCCGGCGCATCTCCGGCCGGTCCCCGCCGTCCACCGCCAGGAAACCCGCAGAACCCTAACCCTAGCTTTCCCTATTCTTCGTGTCGTGTCGGACACGACACGGACACGAAAATTTCTGGATTTTCAGAGCAGGTTCAGGTACTCGTATCTTGCACCCTGTATCTCCGTTTTCGATTCTGTAAATTTCTACGCGAAGCCTGTGTGACCCTCTCGGTGTCCGGATAAACTGTTCGGGGCATCGCGTCCTGTGGTGATCGCACACCGCGATCCAAAAACAGGAAAAACCAGACCCTGTTTCACCCCGGAACTGAGTGCGCCCCGCCAAACGGGACGACTTGGTCGCGTGCGGTCTTCACAGATACGTGCGCATCGTCGATACGGACGTGTGAGTTTTCACGGAAGTTAATTTGGGTGTGCGTGCACACCGAAATCAACGCGTATCCGCGGACATCGCCCCGTATCCGACTTTTCTACAATTTGCCCTAACTTCTTGTACACTCGTCAGATCGAGACAAAACTTGCGCCATCGGACTCGTAGCGATACGCTGGTCCTGTGGGTCAAGTTTGGTTCGATTCTGAGAACGTTGACGAAATTGCGTGTCGTGGGCCCCACAGGCCTCGCTCGACGGGCGATTTTGTGTTCGGCTCATCGGAATCCAAATTTTGAAGTTCCGTTGGGTTCATATCAGCGTTCCTGACCTGTTGACACTAAGTTTGGTGAATTTGGAGACCTTTGACCCGGACACATTTTTCGGTGCAAAGCGGGCCCACCGGCGGACCCCGTTTTGACCCGAAACTGCCGTTTTTGTCCTTGTCTCCAAATTAGACCCAAGGACAGGCATTTCTAGCTATTTGACATCTTCTGAGCGTGATGGTAATGTCTATTTCAGCTTTTGGACTCATCCCTGGAAATTTTCCTAAGAACCAATTTAATCAGATCCAAACAACAGGCAAGTACCTGCACTTCAAATTAATCTTTATATTGTGATAATTAATTCCCTGCTTTACTAGTACCATTGATGATTACACCTAGTGCTAGAACACTGGAATTCATGTCTTGAATATTGGAGTTCATGTCTTATTTTTCATGTCGGGTGGGAGAATACTAGAAGGCATGTAGTTTACCCTTCCCCTTGTCATGTTTAATAGCTGTTGGTACGCGACTGTACCTCAGCCGGATCTCGATTTTCCCTGTTTAATAGCCATTTATGACGGCCGGATTAGCCTTATAAACCCCTACATGCCAACTATGTATTCTAAAACAAACACAAGTTCACACAGCTAGTTTCTAGATCTTGTTATATTTCTTGCAGACTGTTGTAGTTTCATTTCCTGTCTCATTTACTTCGGGTTTTCTCATATTCCTATTTACAGCTTTAACTCTGAGATATTGATGTTCTTTTATGCAGTTTCTCAACATGATATTCAATTAATTGTCATAAATATTTAGTTTAATCTTGTTGTGCACTGTGTACTTTGCTCCTTTCCTGACTGGATCTGTTGATTTAGGCGATGATGAGGACTTTGCCCCTACATATTATGGCCCCTATAAGGCAGCAGGTGACACAGTTGCAGAGCCAGTTCCCGCACAGGAAGCTACTCCTGCTGAGTAGTTAGCAGTAGTTATCTTAGTTTTTGCTCTTTATCTTAGTAATCGGGTTTATCTCCGATTTTATTCTGAATTTCTGTACTAAAATATTTGAATCTGTTGTCACATTTATTTCAATCGCAAATCTTAAGTACCTGTTTCTCATTATTATCTTGCCTATGTTATTTATGAATGAGCTAGACTAGTTAAATGTGGATATGACCTAGACAGCGTACTACCGCCGACTCTGCGGCGTAGGCTGGACGTACCCACGCACTCGTGCCGAATTTCCGGGTGCGGGTCGTGACACTAATGTTTCGGTCCTTCGGGTTCCAGGGGGTGTGCTATTAGATTATTGAAAAGATGTGTTTGCTTGAATGAATGAAAGTGAGAGTCTAATAGTCCGCCCTGATGTTCCATTCCTTCGGGTTCTAGGGGTGTGTGGCTATTAGATTGTTATATGCTTATGAATGTGAATATGATTGTATATTGTTTGAATATTGCTTGTCATACATTGGTCTCGGACAACTTGTGCACAAGATAATAGTCTCTCGATCGGTTTCTGGGGCACTAAAAATCGGTCGGTCCGGAAGGGATTGTTAGAGCACCCTGATGTTCCGGTCCTACGGGGTCTTGGGAGGGTGTTTTTGTCCAATAATAGGGAAACTCGTGGACCGTCATATAGATAGGGCGTATGCTATGTTTACCTTCTTGCATACCTATCGGCAGATGACACCAAAAGATTGATACATAAGTTATGAATATGCAAATTGTGGCTAACTTGTGTGTCTGTTGCAGGGATAATCATTCGACAATGGGGTAAGAAATGCAAGTGTTTACATATAAGCCTATTTGTTCATTAAGATGTGCATCATAGTTTATCTGATAGTGTTCCATGTATTTGCATCGGTCGGACAATGGCTATTGGTGAAAAGCTGAACCTTGGTCACGGCTGCTACAATGGTAGTGAAGAGCAACCATGAGTCACGGCTGCTAATAACATCAGAAAGAGAGTCATTGTTTAGCTGGATTACCGCTACCGATCCTGAGTTTCTCGGAGACCGACCTCTGATTAATAGTTCAACTTGTGTGCTTGATTGAATGATAGTTCCTATATGCTACCTTGCCCCCAAAGAGTTAGATTTTGGATGCACAATACATGCTGCACACTGCACGATAGAGCACTATCCCGATTGCATGCTTATAGTTTGAATATGCAAAACTGTTTCAAAGTTCTGTTTTCAAAAGATGAAATCTGACTATAGTCCTGAGCTGCATGAAATGAACTTAGGTAAAAGTAGCAAGATCAGTAGTAATGCAATGTTTTGCCACATGATTACTTAGTGTGGGTTTCAGGGGGTGTAGCTTCTGTTCAGTTGTTTTAGACTCACCAGTACTTATAAAAGTGCTGACCCACCAACAGTTTGCTTATTCTTAGGTGCTTGATCGTCCAAGGAAGCGATAGTCGTGCTTCATCCCAAGGAACCGAAAATCTGGAGTCGATGCCTTGAGCCGCATCGAGTTGAGCTGCTTTGAGTTGCTTTTGTATAGAGGGACATAATGTATGGAATAGTGTCATTGTAATCGAGAGAAAGTGTGCTTGAGCGAATTGTAACCTCTGCCAAGCGCCGCTTGTAACACTTGTGAATATCAATAAAAGAGCTTGTCTTTCATATGCTATTGTGTTCTTCACTTTTCTGCATTATATGTGTGTCGCTGCTTCAGTATTGAATAGCTTACTTGCCATTGTATCAAAGCTTTGGCCTTGTGCAAGCGCATTTTAGGCTTGTATGGCATCACGCCCGTGCGAGAATGATCGGTTCCGTAGGGACCCAAGCGAGGACGAACGGCCCTACGGGACCGGGGCATGACAATCATCACTATTTCCATCGTCGTTGTCACTATCATCATCATGGTTAGATTCATCTGATGAATGACCTTCTTGGATAAATGAAATAATTTGTTGAGAAGAACTAGCACCCGAACTAACATGCTGATATTCAAAAAAATATTCATTATTTCTATTATCTAATGTTGCTGCTACTTTAATAACATATATTTTTATATACCGTGATTGTGAATTAATCTCAAGAATATAATTCCATGGATCTTCACTATCTATCAAAAAATAATTAGAACCAAAAATAGACTTTAGAATAAAATCATAATGAATAGAACAACATTCAATAATAAGATTATGTATATTTTCAAAACTAATATTCGGATAAGTTGAAAAAATTATACTTTCTCCTCCTTCGTAATTTAACCCATTTACTTTACCGACGTGCGAGCATACAATTCTTACGCTACGATCCATGACGGTTGAGAACTTTTGTTACAAGAAACTCAGATGAACTTTAGCTGCAGGCAGAACTGTGACTGAAGCTTCGCTAGAGGCAGAGAGAGTGTTGGGGACTTTGCTAGATTTGGAAGAGAGGAAATAGAGTGAGAGTGTTGGATGATTTGGTTGAGATAGGAAATATATAGAGTGAGAGTGTTGAATATAATAGCCGTTGTGCAATGGCTATAATCCTTTTGGCAATTTGTAACGGACCCTCACTCGCCAAGTAAGTTGGCGGGTAGAGTGCAACGGCTCCCCCAAACCCTCACTCACCAAGCAAGTTGGCGAGCACAGCCTCCATATCACCCTCCCTCGCCAACTGGGTTGGCGGCCTGTAGGTATCTCGCCAACTCAGTTGGCGGGCTCTTCGATTCCCCCAATAACCCGCCAACTCAGTTGGCGAGTTCTCCCTCTCCCTGTAATTTTACCAAATCCTTTCCTTTTCTTGCAATTATATATAAATATATTACTTTATTTAAAAAAAACCGTATTAATTTGGTGCCAATGTTGAAACTTGATGACTTAATTGTTCTAAATAGTGATATGTAGAGGAGTTCTTTACAGCACATTGCAGCAGGGGTGTGTAAACGATGTTGGTTTCCTGTACAACAGAGTGTAGGAGTTTTAAGTCTTCATATACGTATAAAGATGATATGAGATTTGCATCAGAGAATCATAGAATCCATTCAGGAAGAGTACTTTACAACATAGTGTACCACAAACACATGGGAGTTCGACGCAAGTGTTAATTACTTGAAGATTTAAAAAGAGGGTTTCCAACTTTATCTGGTATTTTTTTTTATTAGTTCCCCTAATGACCTATTTAATTACTATGCATACTGGATAAATGGATTGACATGTACATCAGTACATGGAATATGAAACTTTTCAAATGTTTATTAGGTTTCATATTCTCAGACTAGTTCAGGAGACAAGGGACTACATTCATGCGGAAATAGGGATAGATATGAATTCATCCTAGTTTACTAGGATGATTTCTCATGATTTTTAGTCTATTCACACTTTTTATTTATATGGATTGCATCCTTATACAAGTCCAAAGTAAAATTTTAGTTAACTTGGAAATTTGCTGATTTATATACCAGTGCCCTACCAAATAATCCGATGAAATCCGCAACCAATACGTACAACTTTTTATCGGAAGAATAATTTTTTGCGCATAGAAAGCAATCTTTGAGATATCGGATAAATCATTATGAAGTGAAAATGACATAGAGATAAATATCGGTTTGGCAAATATTGACCGATATATTGATCGAAAAACGATATATTGACCGATAAGATATCGGTCTTTTAAACCAATATTTGTATCTAGCTGTTTAGGATGGATTCACGGTGGGCTGGATTGGATATCAATTTTAGTAAAAATCCAATACTTCATTCTCTTCCGATCTCAACCTCCATCTCTCTCTCTAATATATCTCTTTCGATCTCAAGCTTGAATAGCACTCACCAAGTAACCTTTGTTGGAAACGAACAAAAAATTAAAACCAAAAAATTCATTCCCAAATCAAAATAAACCTTGAGAACTTAAATAAGATGTATACTGTATACAATCACAATATCCAACGCAAAGAAATTTACTTTTATGTGAAAAACTCTGATGAAAAAAATTACGGGACGCTCAAAGTCCAACCCGTAAAAGCCTTCAATTAGAAAAGTACCCCCCAAGATTCTCCCATTAAGCCAATAGGATTACCACAACTACTAAAAGAATTGGAACGATAACAAGTGAGAAATAGGTTTATCGAAAGGAGAAACACGAAGGTGAATTGATGTGGATATATTCACATGAACTCCTTCTGAATCAAACCAAGGCTCTCTCCCAAATCTTTCTTTTTCTTCCATCGAAAATTGCACATTTCAGAAGAAGAAAAAATCTCCCTTGAGAGAGAGAAGGAAAAAAAATGTTAGATTTATTTAAACCATATGATTCAACAAAGCAACTCCTTTTTTTTAGTCCCACATGGGAAAGGAGAAGTCATTCTCCTTTCCATATATTGCTTTACCCCTCTTAGTGGGTAAGTGGGCTTTGTAGGGATAGGCTAGATCTCATCCAACCCGTGAGTGGGTGCGTAATTTAATGCGCATTTTTACGCATTTATTATTCACGCACTTAGCACTTTGTACGCTTGCGCGCCGCGGAACGGACACGGGTACAAAGGTAATTTCATAACTTATTTTATTTTTTTATTTCCGTTGATTTGGTCAGGTGGGTTGCTGGTCTTCCGCGGAACTGTTCTCACGTAATCCCGTTATAAAAAAAGTGGGAAAGGTTACATGAGAGATATATCCAGGACACGATCCTGAGATCTGAAAAGAAACAGAAATAAGTTTTTTCCTTCTCTCTCTCTCGCTCTCTGTTCGGAACGAAAGAACGATCGTACAGAGACGAAAAAGAAAAGAAAAACACCAGAACCTTAATTCCTCCAAAAACTCCTTCGTCTAATCTCTATTTTTTGGGCAAGATTGTGATCGTTCGTGGGATTCGCCACCAGGTGCACGGTGAAGTGAATCGAAGGATTCGTTGTATCTCGGGGATAGATCGCTAGGAACCCACTGCATTGTTCGTGGGGCAAAATTCTATTCTTAGGACAGCGTGTAACATGCCTCAAATCCTCTACTATTTGTTGTCTTTAAATTTACATCTTCCTATTTGCATTATTTAGGAATTTAACCAATATTCTTAGAATAGAATTTTTCATGTAGCTTCTGTCTACTTTCTATTTTTTGGTTGAAAAAATTCCTATCTACAAGATGAACACCGTTGAAGAACTGACCACCAACATTCATAACTCCAAACCGGAGAAGTTTGATAGACTGAATTTTAAGAGATGGCAGCATAGGATGACCTACTGGATGAATTGCTTGAAACTGGTTAAGGTTCTCAAAGAACCAGAAATCCAACCTGACTTACACGAATCTGTCAGGACCTACGAATTAGAGTCCTACAATGAGAAAGACTTTATTTGTCACGATAAAATTCTCAGTTGTCTTTCTGACACCCTCTACGATATATACTGCACTACCTCTACGCCCATTGAGCTTTGGTAAGCTCTCGATAAAAAATACTCCAATGAAGGAGCGGGTTCTGAGATTTACATTGTTGACAGATTTTTAGAGTTTAAAATGGTATATGAGAAGTCTGTTGTTGAACAGATTAATACCCTTCAAACTATCATACACTAGATGTCTCAGAAAGACATGTCATTTGCTGATAAGTTTCTAATTGCTGCCTTCATTAATAAACTTCCTCCATCTTGGAAGAAATTTGGTTTAAAACTAAAACATAATAAGGAACCCATGTCTTTAGACGACCTGTTTGTGTCCTTCCGCATTGAGGAAGAAGGTAGAACTAGAGACAAGGAACCTTTTAGTACTTAATTTTAGGAAAAGTTACACATTGTTGAAACCAAGGGAAAGCCTAAGGGCCAACCCTATCAACAGAGGAACAACCCCTAGAACAGGAACCCTGCAAAGAAATAGTTTCTTAAGCCAAGAGCTGTGATTGGGAAAGACAACAGACCTAAGCGGGAATGTTACAACTGTGGTAAGCCTGATCACTTTGCTAGGCAATGCCGCCACAGGAAGAAGGGTCAGGGATTTCAGAATCCTGATCGTCGAACTTCTGCAGACGCTACTGTTGTTCCACAGGCTCATGTTATTATAGCCGGGACCGAATCTATCGGTACCGATGATCAGAGGTTTGTAACCGTATGTCCTGTTTTTGAGTCATCGTATCAGCCTACTGACTGGTGGGTTGATACAGGGGCAAATGTCTATGTATGCCCTAATATTGATTCTTTTTCCTCCTACCGACAGGTTGAGGAAGGCGAATCAGTAGCTATAGGAAACTCGAGTGCTGCCAGAGTGCATGGAAAGGGAAGAGTGAACCTCAAGTTGTCTTCGGGCAAGATTCTTCCTTTGCATAATGTGCAGCACGTACCAGACGTAAACAAGAACTTAATTTCTGGTTATTTGCTAAATAAACATGGTTACAAACTGGTATTTGAGTCTGATCGAGTTGTAATCTCCCTGAAAGGTAACTTTATTAGGAAAGACTATGTATGTGGGGGTCTGTTTAAACTTTCTGTGGACATGCCTTGCAATACATTAAATTCATGTTTAAATAATATTGCATCTACTTCTACTTCTGATTCAAATGCTCTCTTTTATAATACTGATAGTTGTGATGTTTGGCATGGTCGTTTAGGACATGTCAATTTTAACTCTTTAAAAAGAATGTCTAAGTTATAATTGATTTCTAAGATTGACATGAGCAGGAATGAAAAATGTGAGATATGTACACAAGCCAAACAGCCCAGAAAATTCTTTCATTCTGTTGAAAGGAGTTCTCAGCTATTGGAGCTTATTCACAGCGATATTTGTGAATTGAATGATATTCTTACTCGTAGTGGTAAACGGTATTTTATTACATTTATAGATGATTATTCAAAATACTGCCATGTTTACTTGCTTAGAACTAAAGATGAAGCTTTCAGTAAGTTTGTATCTTTTAAAGCTGAAGTTGAAAACCAACTTGAGTAGAAAATTAAAATTCTTAGGTCTGATCGTGGGGGTGAATACACCTCTGCCGAGTTTGACTCCTTTTGTGAATTGCATGGCATTATACATGAGGTAACTGCTCCTTATGCTCCTCAACAGAATGGGGTAGCTGAAAGAAAAAATAGAACATTTCTTGATATGATTAATGCTATGTTAGGTAGCTCTGGTTTATCTGATTATTTGTGGGGGGGAGCCCTTCTTTCTGCATGTCATATCTTAAATAAAGTTCCTTTCAAAAAGACTGATAAGACCCCTTATGAACTTTGGAGAGGTAGAAAGCCATCTTTGAAATATTTCAAAGTGTGGGGGTGCCTTGCTAAAGTTTCTGTCCCTCCTACCAAGAAAAGAAAATTGGGACCAAAGACCGTAGATTGTGTATTTTTGGGATATGCCAAAAATAGTACTGCTTATAGATTTCTTGTAATTAAGAGTGAGGTAAATGGTATTGATGCTAATACAGTTATGAAATCTAGGGATGCTACATTTTTTGAAAATGTTTTTTCATTGAAAAATAGAATTTCTAGTTCTTCTATTTATACACAAGTCCCTGTTGTAACCTCTAGTTCACAACCAGAGGAGATTTCCCCAGTAAAACCCAGGAGAAGTAAAAGAACGAGACGAGAACCAAACATAGGTGAAGGTTTTTTCACCTACCTCGTTGAAGATGATCCTATATCTTATCAAGGGGCTATGTCCTCAGTCGATTCCTTATTTTGGAAAGAGGCCATAAATAGTGAAATGGATTCTATTATATCAAATTGAACTTAGGATTTGGTTAACCTTCCTGCAGGTTGTAAACCAATATGTTGCAAATGGATCTTTAGAAAGAAGTTAAGACATGATGGGTTGAGAAATTCAAAGCCAGGTTAGTGGCTAAAGGGTTCAAACAAAGAGAAGGGGTAGATTTTTTGACACTTACTCTCCTGTTACAAGAATTGCTATAATTAGAATGTTAATAGCTATTGCATCTGTTCATAAACTATTTATTCATCAAATGGATATAAAAACTACATTTCTGAATGGAGATTTACAGGAAGAGATTTACATGGAACAACCTGAAGGGTTTGTTGTTCCAGGGCAAGAACGCAAGGTATGCAAATTAATTAAATCTCTCTATGGGCTGAAACAAGCGCCAAAGCAATGGCATGATAAATTTGACAAGGTAATTCTATCATATGGTTTTGCTATTAATGATTCTGATAAATGTGTATATAGAAAAACTATTGGTAGCTCTTGTGTAATATTATGCCTGTATGTTGATGACATTCTTATTTTTGGTACTGACGTGGATATTATTTATGATATTAAATCATTTCTGTCTCAAAATTTTGATATGAAAGATTTAGGACCTACTGATGTAATTTTAGGACTTAAACTAAGTCGCACTTCTGAGGGAATTGGTATCTCCCAATCTCACTATATATAAAAGGTTCTAAAAAGATTTAACTATTTTGATTCTAATCCTGTAAGTACTCCATATGATGCAAGTATCAGGTTGAAGAAGAATAAAGGAGACAGTGTGGCTCAGTTGAAGTATTCTGAGCAAATCGGATGCCTGAACTATATTGCTAATCGTATCAGACCTGATATTTCCTACACAGTAGAAAAGCTTAGTTGGTATACTAGCAATCCAAATAGTTCACATTGGACTGCTTTGGAACGGGTAATGAGATACCTAAAGGGCAGGATATCTGTAAACCCCCTCGACCAATTTAGGGTTTAATTCGAAATAAATTGAGAGACTTAGATTTAATTGGATACAATTGGAATAAATGTGCAATAAGTATATATCCTAATACACCTTGTCGTTGTTTCGAGGATAGAGCACCACACCAGTAGTTATCTCCCACCCAAGGTCACAAACATCTCTTAGACATGCCAGGCTACCACTCTGACCATAGTGTAACCATAGATACTCATTATTGCGTCCCATTTTAACTACGCAATATTCGTAAATGAGCGCCTTGCGCATTAATTTGTAATTTAATTAAGTTGAGGTTAAGTTCACCCAAAACAAGGCCTAACCAAGCCCTGTGCATCTCCCATGAGGACTAGCCCCCACACAGAGGAGTCAGACCGGCCCAAAACCAAGGTTAACCCTAATCCCCTCACATATGTATAAATACACATCCTCTAACCTAAAACCCTAACAACCAATCTCATTCCACCTCAAACCCTAGCCGACCCCTTCTTCTTAACCAAGCATCCCCGACCGGGCAGCCATCCCTACCGCCTCAGGCCGCCACCGCCACTCCAAGCCACCGCCGCCTGACCGGACACCCATCCGCCATCGCCACCATCTCCTTCCCGTCATCCACGTTAACCTCCCATCAAACAAACCGACTGCCCCGACCCCGGCCACAGACTCCAGCACCCCCGACCGCCGCTAGCTGGCCTACCCCGACGTCCCCCACGACCCGACCTCCACCAGGAACAGTTCCAGCGCCGCCCCGCCGCTGCAGACCGTCGCTACCGCTGCTGCGACTACTGCAGTACTGCGCTGCCACTGCCGCCGCTGTCTTGTCACCGTGCGACGCCGGATCTCCGCCACGCCGAAGAATACGTCGACGAGACCCCCTAGTTATGACGATCAGGTACTCGATCACCAACCCCTCCTTCCTGGTATCCTGTCGTTATACCATCGTGTTGTGTATCGTGGATTCGGATACGGGCAATGAGAAAGGAAACCCTATATGTTTGCATGTATATTAGATGGTAATTAATTAGACTAGATAGTAATTAATAATTAGTAATCACCCCAATGATATGAGACTGTCATCAAGGACTAATATTTTACCTGAACACCTGGACATAAACCAAGTATGTTTGGACGGAAACCAAGGACGTATTCGTATAATTCAGAAATAGTTGGTAACCCCTTAACCTTAGTAGGTTACTGTCTCAAGGCGCACGTTAACCGAGGACAGAATATGTGTGCACCCTAGCTACGTGCACACGTGACGCTGTATTCGATCAGCCGTGAACTTGCGACAGTATCTAAGAGTAGCATTGTAGTCGTGTGTATTTATTGCTTAGTGTCTGATGTCCGTATTTGCTATATTATATTGTGTGTTAGGATCATTGGATCAGCCAGGAGACACTGCAGGAACCGGCTTCTGGCATTCACAGCTTGAGGACTCAGGCAAGATACCTTGCCATATTTACTGTCTAATTTAAATTATGCATATGTTGTATTGTATTCTTGTTGCTTATACTTATTACAACTGTGCGCGTCCGAGATTTGACTCGGATGCAGTCGACGGATACGTCGATGATTAGTGTACTTGACCTAGTCATTAGCAGACTCACCCCCATTAGAGGAGACTCTGTTATCTTCTGAGACCTGACACCCTTACACGTTCACTGAGACATATTCATATTGGGATGCGGGTTCATGTACTCGACTAGATATCGGTGCGTACGACTTACATCACGGTTAGTACGTAATTCAGGTTATATCTTAGTATTAGAGACTGGCATATAGATACGTGGTATGCACGTCGAGTATTCGATTTGCGTATCTACATTGGGTGGTGAGGACATTAGTAGGCGTATGGGATACCCCTATTGGAATTCGTAGTATCCAGAGGAGCCACGGATCCAATGACTCCATTTACACTGCTGCCACGTTCTTCGGAGCGATATGAACGATATATTGTACTGCTGCCACGTTCTTCGGAGCAATATGGACGATATACTGCACTGTTACCACGCTCTTCGGGGTATTGGACGTTATGCCTACGCCTACCCATACGTACCAAAGTTGTCCTCACATTGCATTCACTTAGATGGTTAGCACACCCTTTATTGTATTTATTTTATTCAGTATTTATATATGGCATGCTTCTATGTATCTTGTTACGTCCCTCTGAGGACCTGGTACCTTTCCAAATTTGGACGAGGCATATTACCCCACAGTGTATGGCCCAGGACAGGAGACGAGGTTCGCTACCGCAAAGGAGCTAGAGGTACTACCGTCAGAGTTTCCGTGATCACTTGGTAGGCCTTCTGCCTAGGATTGGGAGCATCATTATCTAGGGAGTCGATGCACTAGTCATTATCTTTTATCTACCATTCCAGTATTTATTTCGTCATAGTAGTGGGTTTTTTCCCACCAGACATTATTGGTTGTACTAAGATATCTTGAGACTGGTGTTTATCTTCCAGCAGTTTATTTAGTACTTTTTGCTGTTTATATTGTGGATGAGATTAGATTACCTATTGTTGATTTATATGGGATATGTTAGTATTTAGGACAGCGTAGCACTCTTCGTTAGGATCCATTAAATTGGGATATCCTCGGAGACGTGACAGCTGGCTATTGCCACGTGGCCTGGTCCTGTATATTTTGGGACTGGGGCATGACATGGTTTTAGTGGTGGCCCATACAGGTCTTCTTTTTCGCTCGTGGTATGGTAACATGCCCAGCGAGCCTGCAATAGGATAAAAAATTTTAGGTCTCATCCACTTTGATTGCATCTTTGAAACTTTCTTCGTATTACTTCTAAATATCTGCATCCTGTTTGCCTGATTCCGTACTCTTTTGACGAAGTCCTATCTCTTGCAGCAAGATGAACTTGCGCAGTGGACGAGGAGCACCCAGTATCGCGGCGCCAAGCAACACCATCCAAAGAGAGAAAGTACCCCAAGGGCAACCACTGCTACAGACCTCGCTGATACATTGGCGCGAGACTTCTCAGGACGATCCTACCCAGCAGCCCTAGGGATAGACTTCACAGACGATCCTCATACCGTATTTTGAGGGACAGACTTCAGGAGCTACACCGATGCCGTAGACCGAGAGGCCGACATCTGAGGACACCCCTACCGCACAGCAGAGGTTCCATTACCACCACCTCCACCTTATCCACCCCAGATGCCACAGCTAGATGGACAGCCACAGATGCTTCAGTTCTTTCAGACTATGATGCAAGCACAGTGGCATCAGACCGAGACGTTGAGACAGAGTTTGATAGAAGTACTAGAGAGGACACCTGTCACAACACCAGTACCAGCACCTGCACCAGCCCAGACAGGTGGCACCGTAAGATGGTTCCGACAAATGGGACCGGATACTTTCTCGGGCAATGAGACTACAGAACAGATCTCTGATTGGGTTGCCAACACGAAGATGCTACTAGAGGCTTCACAACTGCATCCAGACCTTTGGATGACCGCAGTGAGGGTCCAACTAAAAGGCAACGCCCATCACTGGTGGGATTCTATTGAGCGCAGTATAGGCAAGAACCAGACTTGGGAACAGTTCTTAGAGTACTTCAATACGAAGTATTTCCCAACTACAGTCAGAAATGCCCTATACTCCCAGTTCCTACATTTAGAACAAGGGAATATAACTGCTGACGCGTATGACACGGAGTTTAGCCGCCTCAGCAGATTGATGTCGTCCTGATACCCAATGACCTAGAGAAGGCCCAGAGATTCCACCACGGCCTCACCTACGAGCTACAGAAGTATACCACCACACAGGCGAGGATTTTTTATGAAGAGGTACTTGCAGAGGCGAGGATCCAGGAGGCCATTACCAAAGGAGCTAGACGTTCCAGCGCGACCATGCCAGCCAGAGTCCAACCCGGAGTAGGAGGACCGATCCGTCGTCCCGGAGCGCAGACACAACAGAGGATAGCACCATACCCATACCAGGAACTTCCGACTTGCCACTTCTGTGGTAAGAGAGGCCACTTCGAGAAGGACAGCCAAAAGAGACTAGGGACATGCATGATTTATGGAGTGAGTCAGCACCTTGTCAGAGATTGCCCACAGCGCAGGGAGGCAGCACCGCAGACCAGACAGAGGCCAGCAGCACCAGTTCCGAGGATACTACCCCCACCAATAGTTGCAGAATTTGAGGATGTTTTTCCTGAAGACTTGCCAGGCTTACCGCCAGATAGAGACGTGGAGTTCACCATCGAGCTAGTACCCGGAGCAGCACCTGTATCTTCCAATATAAACCGATTGGCGAAGAAGGAGTTAGATGAACTGAAGCTACAATTAGAGGAGTTGCAGAGCAAGGGATTTATCCGTCCTAGTGCATCACCCTGGGGAGCACCAGTATTGTTTGTGCCTAAAAAGGATGGAACAGTACGTATGTGCATTGATTACAGAGCCCTTAATGCTTTGACTATCAAGAACAAGTACCCCCTGCCGCGGATTGATGATTTGTTCGACCAGTTGACAGGAGCAGTGGTGTTCACAAAGATCGACTTGAGATCGGGTTATCATCAAGTGAAGGTGCGAAGAGAAGACATTCAAAAGACAACATTCAGGACTCGTTACGGTCACTGCGAGTTCTTAATGATGCCTTTTGGACTGACGAATGCGCCTGCTATTTTTATAAACTTAATGAACCAAGTATTCTACCAATACTTAGACCGGTTCATGGTAGTCTTCATTGACGACATCTTGGTGTATTTAAAGAGCCACGAGGAGCACGAAGAGCACTTGAGACTAGTGTTAGAGACACCGAGGAGAGAGAGGCTTTATGCCAAGCTGAGCAAGTGCAAGTTTCTCCTAGATCGTGTCGCTTTTCTTGGACACGTTATCTCAGGAGATAGAATTTCAGTAGATCCGGCAAAGATTTCATCGGTAGAGACATGGCCAACCCCTACCAATGTCTCGAAAGTAAGGAGTTTCCTAGGACTTGCCGGGTATTACCGAAGGTTCATGGAAAACTTTGCGAAGATCGCAGAGCCGCTGACCCGTTTGACTCGTAAGGAGCAGGAGTTCACTTGGACAAAGGAGTGTCATACAGCGTTCGATGAGCTGAAGAAGCATTTCACTACGGCACATATCTTGACCATACCATCTGGACCCGGAGGATTCGTGATCTATAGCGATGCATCCGAAAAAGGACTAGGATGTGTCTTGATGCAGCATGGAAAGGTTGTAGCCTATGCTTCTAGACAGTTGAGGACCCATGAGAAGAACTACCCTACCCACGACTTGGAGCTTGTAGCAGTGATCTTTGCTTTGAAGCTTTGGAGACACTACCTATATGGAGAAAGAGTAGAGATATTCACTGATCACAAAAGCCTAAAGTATGTCTACACTCAGAAGGATCTGAATCAGAGGCAGAGACGTTGGCTCGAGGTGATGACTGACTTCGAGATTGAGCTACAGTACCATCCGGGAAAGGCCAACGTAGTAGCTGACGCGTTGAGCAGAAGACCCATGGCATTTTTCTTGACAACACATCAACATCTGTTGAGAGATTTAGAGCAGATGGGTATAGAAGTAGTTATGCCCGGAGTAGACGGACAGTTCTCGAGTTTTCAGTTGCAATCGACATTAGTGGAGAGGATCAAGGCTGCTTTGCCAACAGACCCTAGATTTCAGAGGCTTAGACAGAGGACAGAGGTTGGAATACAGACAGGACTGCGTATACATGAAGACAGAACTTTGAGATGTGGAGATCTTCTCTATGTTCCAAATGAAGAGCTTCGACAGGAGTTGATGACAGAGGCACACAGTTTAACCTACTTTATTCATCCAGGAGGCACAAAGATGTACAAAGACTTGAGACAATACTACTGGTGGCATAGAATGAAGAGAGAGATAGCACGCTTTGTGGCCAAGTGCCTGGTGTGTCAGCAAGTCAAGGCTGAGCATCAAAGATCTGCAGGATTGCTTCAACCGCTCCCTATACCAGAATAGAAATGGGAGCACATCACTATGGACTTTGTTACGGGCTTTCCGAGGAGTCCTAGTGGTCAAAATACAGTATAGGTAATCGTGGATAGACTCACCAAGTCCGCACACTTTTTACCCTTCAGAGTTGGACAATCCACTTAGGTCCTAGCAGACATGTACATGAGGGAGATTGTGCGACTGCACAAAGTGCCAGTTAGTATTGTGTCTGACAGGGATACGAGGTTTACCTCTTACTTCTGGCAGAGTATGCAAGAGAGTCTCGGTACCCGCCTGAAGTTTAGCACATCGTATCACCCCCAGACAGATGGCCAGTCGGAGCGCACCATTCAGACGTTGGAGGACATGTTAAGAGCGTGCATGCTTGATTTTGGAGGATCTTGGGAGGACCATTTATATTTGGTCGAGTTTTCCTACAACAACAGCTATCAAGCGAGCATCCAGATAGCTCCCTATGAAGCGTATGGCAGGAAGTATCATTCCCCTGTATGTTGGAGCGATATAGGTGAGAGACAGATTCTTGGCCCCGAGTTGGTTGTTCGTACAGTAGAGAAGGTGAAGAAGATCCAAGGACACCTACGAGCAGCACAGGACAGGCAGAAGTATTGGACAAATGCGCATCGACGACCCTTAGAGTTCTAGGTTGGAGATCACGTGTTTCTAAAGATCTTGCCTACTCGAGGTACTATCAGATTCGGAGGCAGAGGAAAGCTGAGTCCGAGGTACATCGGACCATTCGATGTGTTAGAACACGTCGTAGAGGTTGCTTACAGATTAGCCTTGCCGCAGACTTTGGAAGGAGTCCATGACGTCTTCCATGTATCTTAGTTGAGGAGGTACATACCGGATCCGAGTCATGTACTTGACCATTCAGAGATCACAGTCGGCCCGAGTTTATCATACCAAGAGGAGCCTGTTGAGATCTTGGACAGGAGCGAGAAGGTATTGCAAGGTCAGACTATCCCTCTAGTTCGTGTCGCATGGAGGCATCATGCACCAGGAGAGTCGACTTGGGAACGCGAGGAGGATATGAGACAGCGCTATCCCCACCTCTTCGAAGGACTAGGTACGATTAGCATTTTAAAATTTAGTCAGTAATTCTCACCATGCGTATGCTTTTAATTTCGAGGACGAAATACTCTAAGGAGGGTAGATTGTAAACCCCCTCGACCAATTTAGGGTTTAATTTGAACTAAATTGAGAGACTTAGATTTAATTGGATATAATTGGAATAAATGTGCAATAAGTATATGTCCTAATACACCTTGCCATTGTTTCGAGGATAGAGCACCACACCAGTAGTTATCTCCCACCAAGGTCACAAACATCTCTTAGACATGCTAGGCTACCCCTCTGACCATAGTGTAACCATAGATACTCATTATTGCGTCCCATTTTAACAATGCAATATTCGTAAATGAGCGCCTTGCGCATTAATTTGTAATTTAATTAAGTTGAGGTTAAGTTCACCCAAACACAAGGCCTAACCAAGCCCTGTGCATCTCCCATGAGGACTAGCCCCCACACAGAGGAGTCAGACCGACCCAAAACCAAGGTTAACCCTAATCCCCTCACATATGTATAAATACACATCCTCTAACCTAAAACCCTAACAACTAATCTCATTCCACCTCAAACCCTAGCCGACCCCTTCTTCTTAACCAAGCATCCCCGACCGGGCAGCCATCCCCTCCGCCTCAGGCTGCCACCGCCACTCCAAGCCACTGCCGCCTGACAGAACACCCATCCACCATCGCCACCATCTCCTCCCCGTCACCCACGTCAACCTTCCATCAAATAAACCGACTGCCCCGACCCCGGCCACAGACTCCAGCACCCCCGACCGCCGCTAGCTGGCCTACCCCGACGTCCCCACGACCCGACCTCCACCAGGAACAGTTCCAGTGCCACCCTGCCGCTGCAGACCGTCGCTGCCGCTGCTGCAACTACTGCAGTGCTGTGCTGCCGTCGCTGTCTTGTCGCCGTGCGACGCCGGAGCTCCGCCACGCCGGAGAATACGTCGACGAGACCCCCTAGTTCTGACGATCAGGTACTCGATCACCAACCCCTCCTTCCTGGTATCCTATCGTTATACCATCGTATCATGTATCATGGATTAGGACACGGGCAATGAGAAAGGAAACCCTATATGTTTGTATGTATATTAGATGGTAATTAATTAGACTAGATAGTAATTAATAATTAGTAATCACCCCAATGATATGAGACTGTCATCAAGGACTAATATTTTACCTGAACACCTGGACATAAACCAAGTATGTTTGGACAAGGAAACCAAGGACGTATTCGTACAATTCAGAAATAGTTGGTAACCCCTTAACCTTAGTAGGTTACTGTCTCAAGGCGCACATTAACCGATGACAGAACATGTGTGCACCCTAGCTACGTGCACACGTGATGCTGTATTCGATCAGCCGTGAACTTGCGATAGTATCCAAGAGTAGCATTGTAGTCGTGTGTATTTATTGCTTAGTGTCTGATGTCCGCATTTGCTATATTATATTGTATGTTAGGATCATTGGATCAGCCAGGAGATACTGCAGGAACCGGCTTCTGGCATTCACAGCTTGAGGACTCAGGCAAGATACCTTGCCATATTTACTGTCTAATTTAAATTATGCATATGTTGTATTGTATTCTTGTTGCTTATACTTATTACAACTGTGCGCGTCCGAGATTTGACTCGGGTGCAGTCGACGGATACGTCGATGATTAGTGTACTTGACCTAGTCATTAGCAGACTCACCCCCATTGGAGGATACTCTGTTATCTTCTGAGACCTGACACCATTACACGTTTACTGAGACATATTCATATTGGGATACGGGTTCGCGTACTCGACTAGCTATCGGTGTGTGCGACTTACATCACGGTTAGTACGTAATTCAGGTTATATCTTAGTGATAGAGATTGGCATATAGATACGTGGTATGCACGTCGAGTATTCGATTTGCGTATCTATATTGGGCGGAGAGGACATTAGTAGGCGTATGGGATACACCCATTGGAATCCGTAGTATCCAGAGGTATCACAGATCCAATGACTCCCTTTACACTGCTGCCACGTTCTTCGGAGCGATATGGACGATATACTGTACTGCTGCCACGTTCTTCGGAGCGATATGGACGATATACTGTACTTCTACCACGCTCTTCGGGGTATTGGACGTTATGCCTACGTCTACCCATACGTACCAAAGTTGTCCTCACATTGTATTCACTTAGATGGTTAGCACACCCTTTATTATATTTATTTTATTCAATATTTATATATGGCATGCTTCTATGTATCTTGTTACGTCCCTCTGAGGACCTGGTACCTTTCCAGATTTGGACGAGGCATATTATCCCACAGTGTACGGCCCAGGACAGGAGGTGAGGTTCGCTACCGCAGAGGAGCTAGAGGTACTACCGTCAGAGTTTTCGTGATCACTTGGTAGGCCTTCTGCCTAGGATTGGGAGCATCATTATCTAGGGAGTCAATGCACTAGTCATTATCTTTTATCTACCATTCCAGTATTTATTTCGTCATAGTAGTGGGTTTGTCCCCACCAGACATTATTGGTTGTACTAAGATATCTTGAGACTAGTATTTATATTCTAGCAGTTTATTTAGTACTTCTTGTTGTTTATATTGTGGATGATATTAGATTACATGTTGTTGATTTATATGGGACATGTTAGTATTTAGGACAGCGTAGCACTTTTCGTTAGGATCCATTAAATTGGGATATCCTCGAAGACGTGACAGCTGGCTATTGTCACGCGGCCTGGTCCTGTGTATTTTGGGACTGGGGCATGACAATATCCCATAGATTATTCTATGGAGGATACCCATCTGTATTAGAAGGGTATAATGATGCAAACTGGATCTCTGATACAGATGAGACCAAAGCCACAAGTGGATATGTATTCATATTGGGTGGAGCTGCTGTTGTGTGGAACTCTACCAGGCAGACATGTAGTTCTAGATCTACTATGGAGGCAGAATTTATAGCTCTTGACCTCACCAGTGAGGAAGCAGACTGGCTTAGAAATCTGGTAACAGATATTCGTCTGTGGAGCAAACCAGTTCATGCTATCCCTGTACACTGTGACAACCAAGCTGCAATAGCAAAGGCTCAAAGGACAAGTTATAATGGAAAATCCAGACATATATGTCTAAGGTACGATCGGGTGAAGGAATTGCGATCTAGTGGAGTAATTGCAATTGACTTCGTCAGATCAAAGAACAATCTAGCAGATCCTCTAACTAAAGGGCTCTCAAGGAGACTTGTGTTGGAGACGGCAAGAGGAATGGGGTTAAAGCCCATAGATTCAGTCACCTCAAAGGCAACCCAACCTTTGATTGGAAGCACCAAGAAAAGGTTTAATGGGTAACAACAAAATTAATGTGTGACTGAAAACACTATATGATAATAATTGTAAAGAACCATTCCTCTAATGTATAGTGTTGATCTGCAATAAATAAAATGGTGATTGTAAAATCTCAATGAATCTGTGGCTTGTAAAGAGGGTATATAAATTGCAGAATACCTAGAAAGATTCACCTATTTAAGAGTGAAAGTGGGGCCGCTTTCTATGGTAACTTGGGCTGTTCTCTAGAGCTCTTAAGAAATCGAGATAGCACATGGCGGAAAAGTGTACAACTGTTGATACGTTCAAATGCCTACAATGTGTTTGTGTGTATGTTGAGTCTGTACAAGTATGTCACACCCCAGTCCCAAAATACGTAGGACCAGGAATACGTAATACGCCCAGCCGTATGTATATGAATTTTAGTATATGGAAAACCATATACTTACGTACGCTGTAAATGAATATGCAATCCATCAGTGGTAATATACTATCATAACAAGTCACACACCATCTATATCTCATCCACAGTACAAAATACTCAGTGGGAGCAAAACTGACATATAACTGGATATCAAAGTGTATAGAGTCTATAGTCTGGTGGAAACAAATCCACTACAAAATGACTATACTAAAGTAGACACAAAAATCCCTAAAACAGTGATCATAATCACAGAAACTCTATTGGTAGGAGCTCCTCAGTCTCGTAAGTAGCATCCGGTCCAGATCCATACTCTTGTGGAAACTCCTGATCGTCCATATCTGGAAAGGGACCATGTCCTCAGAGGGACATAACAAGATACATAGAAGCATGCCAATAAGTACTAAAATATAAACATCCATCGGGTCGCCTAGCCATCTAAGTGAATGCAGTTTGAGGACAACTTTGAGTGTAAGAGAAAGTGTAGGCTAGACATATGCTGACATAATTCACCAATCGTGACAACTGACTAGTATATGCCACATATGCCCCCATTCCAGGGGCGCACGGTAAACAAGATTAATAACTACATAAGAAAGTGGGTGTCCCGTACACTTATGAGTTGTCCTCCCTGTCCCAATGATCTATGCATGTTGCCTCCACCACATGCTAATACCCTAAATAACTGCCAGGTCTTCTAGCATACAAAGTTTCTATCAGCAGTCATTCTTAACGCACGGCCATGCATACAGGAGGCCATCCCTGTCACGCCGTCCGTGATCTATATGAGACACACACTCGTGTTAACCACTGTGTCATGGTTAATGAACCTAATGATGCTTTTTAATACTGGGTGGTCTCATAATTAGGTCATAAATCTACAAAATATACATCTATATAGGCAAAATAAAATAGGCATGTACCAATATAAAAGGTAAAATAACAGTATTATGGCAAGGTATACTTGCCAAGTAAAGTGCACATCCAAAGTTGTTGTTGTGATCAGAGGAAGGAGTTATTGCTTTATAATTAATTATATATAGGAATAGGGGGCGGTGGACTTTACTTAATGGTTAAGAAAACTCTTGCTGTTTGTTCTCTTCTTATTGGTTTAGGTGTACGACTGTAGATATTTTCTAAAGAGTAGTGGAATGAGAAACTTACACGTGTAAAAGAACAAAGCAAAGCAAAGTTGAGTTGTGCTTCTGATACATATATTTCTTTCTTAATGATTTGTGGTTGAATTCTACGCAGAGGGAAGAAAAGAAGAGTTTACGCTGGGTAAATAAGCGATGGTTTAGTTACTGCTGCTGCGGCAGTGGTTTATGCTGGGTAGTTTGCTATTGCTTTTGATATTTACGCACAGAAAAAATATACGCGGTATGGTGAGGAGTTTGCTATTTGACTGTTTTACGCGAGGTGAACTGTTGATGTTAATTCCTTACTTTACGTGCGGAATTGGTTTTGTGCGTAGAAAAAGGGATTTGGGCAGGTTGGGTTTTTATGCATGAAAGAGTTCTGTAGGGTTTTCGCTAAGTGAGGTTTACGCTGGGATGATTAACGGGTTTATGGTTTTAGTATAATAGGAATTATACTTTAATAAATAGTTTAAATAATTAATTAAATAATAACTAATACAGTTTTCAGGAATGGGGGTTTACATTCTACCCAACTTATAAAAAATTTGTCCTCGAAATTAGAACTAAGCATGGTAGAAAGTCAAGAATGGTACAAGATATAAATTAACAAAGTAATTCATACCTTGGTCTAAAAATAGGTTCGGGAAACGTTCTCGCATGTCATCCTCGCGTTCCCAAGTAGATTCTCCTGGCGAGCCATGTTTTCATGCCACGCGGACTAAGGAAATAGACTGGTTTCTCAATACCTTCTCTCGATGATCAAGGATTCCGACGGGTTGCTCTTGATATGTCAAGCTTGGTCCAACAGTGATCTCCGAGTGGTCAAGAATATGGCTGCTATCTGCCACATATCGCCTGAGCTGTGATACATGGAATACATTATGCACTCCCTCAAGTGAAGGTGGTAGCGCAAGTCGATATGCCACTTCTCCCACTCTTTCTAGTACATCAAATGGTCCAATATACCTTGGACTCAATTTGTCGCGCCCTCCAAACCGGATGATGCCTCTGGTAGGTGATATCCTTAAGAAGACATGATCGCCCTCTTTAAATTCTAAGGGACGACGATGAAGGTCTGCCCATTGCTTCTGCCTATCTTGCGCTGCTCGCAAGTGTCCTTATATTTTCTTGACTGTCTCAATAGTATTGACTACTAACTATGGTCCCAGAAGTTGACGTTCTCCTACGTCACTCCAACATATAGGAGATCTACATTTTCTTTCATACAATGCTTCAAATGGAGCCATCTGGATGCTTGCCTGATAACTATTATTGTAAGAAAATTCCACAAGATGTAGGTGGTCCTCCCATGATCCTCCAAAGTCTAACATACAGGCCCTCAACATATCTTTCAATGTCTGAATAGTGCGTTCTGACTGCCCATCTATTTGCGGGTGATAAGACGTACTGAATTTTAGACGAGTTCCAAGACTTTCTTGCATGCTCCTACAAAAATGTGATGTAAAACGCGAATCCCTGTCGGATACAATGCTGACTGGTACGCCATGCAATCTCACGATCTGCCTCATGTATAAGTCAGCCAAAGCTTCTGTAGTTTGGCCAACTCTAAAAGGCAAGAAATGGGCTGACTTGGTGAGTCGGTCCACTATTACCCATACTGTATCTCTTCCACTTGGACTTTTGGGAAAACCCGTGACGAAGTCCATAGTGATATGTTCCCACTTCCACTCTGGAATCGGGAGTGGTTGCAATAAACCTGCTATCCTCTGGTGCTCTGCCTTTACTTGTTAACATACCAGACATTTAGCTATAAAGCGTGCTATCTCTCTTTTCATTCCATGCCACCAAAAGTGTTGTCGTAAATCACGATACATTTTGGTGCCTCCAGGATGAATAGAATATATCGAACTATGAGCTTCTGTCATCAGCTCCTGTCGAATCTCTCCATTGGGAACATAAAGACGATTACCACATCGTAGTGTCCCGTCATCATGAATGTACAGTCCGGTCTGTTCTCCGGCCTCTGTCCTTTCCTTTAATCTTCTGAATCTGGCGTCTGTAGGCAAAGCCGCCTTGATCCTCTCTACTAGTGATGATTGTACTTGTAAATTGGCTAGTATCCCATCTGCTCCGGGTAATATCACTTTAATGCCAAGATTTTGCAAGTCTTCCAATAATTCTCTCTGTGTTGTTAAGAAGTAAGCTGCTGGCTTCCGGCTTAACGCGTCTGCTATGACGTTAGCCTTGCCTGGATGTTAATGTAGCTCTATCTCAAAAAAATTCATCAATTCGAGCCATCTACGTTGCCTCATATTTAACTCTTTTTGTGTGAAGACATACTTGAGGCTTTTGTGGTCTGTATAGATTTCCACCCGTTCCCTATATAAGTAATGTCTCCATAGCTTCAAAGCAAATACAACTGCTGCAAGTTCCAAGTCATGAGTTGGATAATTCTTCTCATGTGCTCGTAATTGCCTAGATGCATATGCAATTATCTTGCCATGCTGCATCAATGCGCATCCCAAACCTTTTCCTGATGCATCACTGTATATCACATAGCCTCCTGATCCTGATGGAATAGCCAATATTGGTGCTGAAGTCAGTCGCTTCTTTAACTCCTCAAAAGCATCTTGACACTCGTTGGTCCATATGAACTCTTGATCTTTGCAAGTCAACCGAGTCATAGGTGTTGCTATCTTTGAGAAATTCTCCACAAACCGTCGGTAATATCCCGCAAGTCCAAGGAAACTTCTCACCTCTGCTGCTGATTTAGGAACAGGCCATGTTTCGACTGCCGAGATCTTCCCTGGATCAACAGAAATACCATCTCCCATGATAACATGTCCAAGAAATGAGACTCTGTCCAAAAAGAACTCGCATTTACTGAGCTTTGCAAATAATTGCTCTCTTCTTAAAGTCTCTAGAACAATTCGCAGGTGTTTCTCGTACTCCTTGTGGTTCTTTGAATAGATAAGTATATCATCTATGAAGACAACCATGAATTGGTCCAAATACTGGTGGAAGACTCGATGCATTAAGTCCATAAAGATAGCTGGAGCATTGGTCAATCCAAATGGCATGACCAAAAACTCGTAATGCCCGTATCTTGTCCCGAATACGGTCTTAGGAATATCCTCCTTCCGTACCTTCACCTGGTGATATCCTGATCTCAAATCTATCTTTGAGAACACCTTGGCTCCACTAAGCTGATCAAATAGGTCATCAATGCGTGGTAATGGATATTTATTCTTTACTGTTACGTCATTCAAGGCTCTATAGTCAATGCACATACGTACTGACCCATCCTTCTTTGGTACAAACAACACTGGTGCTCCCCAAGGTGATGCACTTGGTCGGATGTAACCTTTCTCTTCTAGTTCCTTCAATTGTGTCTTTAATTCATCCATCTCCTTCTTTGCCAGTCTATAAACATGTGATGCTATAGGTGCTGCTCCTGGTGTTAATTCAATTGAGAATTCTACGTCTCTATCTGGGGGTAGTCCTGGTAATTCCTCTGAAAAAATGTCTTGAAATTCTGAAATAATGGAATGATAGACAACGTCATCCATTAAGAGCTACATACCATCAAGGATTTCTGTGGATCCTCGTGCAAACTCAAGTTCAGGCTGGCCTGGTATCTTGAAAAGAATGCTTCCTCTAAAGCAATCGAAGAAAGCGTGGTACTTACTCAACCAGTCCATCCCAAGTACAATATCAAAAGTAGGCGTAGGAAGAACTAAGAGTCAGGTATTCATCTCTCTGCCACGTATCGCTATAGGACACGATCTACAAATTCTACTAATAGGTACTACTCCTCCTCCGGTAAGAATTCTAACACAACTAGGTAAATGTGTAGTGGTAATGTTATGTTTGGCAGTAAAACTAGATGATATGAATGAGTGAGTGGCTCCCGTATCAAATAATGTCACAGCAGGAAAGGTAAAAGCAATAGTGATACCTGCTATAACATCAATTTCTTGATCCATGTCGTCTATTTCCATAGCAAAAGCTTGCCCCTTCCTCTGTGGCTGTCCATGATTAGCTCTCAGGTACTGATCTTCCTGGGTAGGTAGCGGTGGCCTTTGCTAAAATCCTCCTGCTGCTGGAGGTCGAGGTGCTCCTGGTCTAGCCATCTGTTGAACTGGTCTTGGTGCTGGAAGTGCTAGCCTCTGTGCTGGTGGTAGAAGTGTTGATGCTTGTTGCATAGGACAATCTTTCAAGATATGTTGTCCAGAACCACATCTCATACACTGTCCGAGTCGAGCTCGACAGTCTCTTCTGATATGTCCATGTTTGCCACAATGATAGCAGAGGGGCTTCTCTGGGATCTGGTATGGTCCCGCTCTTTGCTGGTACTGCTGTTGCTGAGCTAAAGGACGTCTGATAGGTCCTCCTTGTTGTGTCCTGATCGATCCCTGTTGTATTCTTGCTGGTCCTTGTTGTGTTCTCAATTGTCCTCCCTTTCCTCTGCTGATAGTTTTTTGCACTCTGGCTTCGCTTAGTAGTTCAGTGTAAGAGATTCGAGACTGGGAGCTTGTATAGTGTTGGAGCTCTTGAGTCAGTCCACGATGAAACCTCTTAGCTTTGGCTAAGTCATCTGGTATCAAAGCAACGCCATATTTGCTAAGGCGGCTAAATTCAGCATCATAATCGTCTACTGTTTGGTTTCCTTGCTTTAGATGGAGAAATTTATCGTATAATGCATCTCTGACAGTGTCCAGAAAATACTTTCTTTCAAAGCATTCCAGGAATTGCTCCCATGTCTGGTATGTACCCAGCTGGCACTCCATGGATTCCCACCAGTGATGGGTATTATCATCTAGAAGAGTTCTTATACCCGTTATCCACAGCTCTGTAGGTAGCTGTGATGCTTCTAATAACTTCTGAGTGTAAGTAATCCAATTGGTAGTTTCTTCTGGACTCTCAGTACCTTTGTACGTCCTTGGACTCATTTGTACAAAGTCCTTTACTGAACCAACTCTAGTTCGAGGTTCTGATGCTAGTGCTTGAGTTGGTACAGCAGCTTGAGCAGCCATCCTTTCAAGTGCTGCCAGAAATTCTTGTCGTTGCTCGGCTGCCTGTTGCCTCTGTTCCTGCATTATCATCTGGAAGAATTGGAACAATTGGGCCTGGCCGTCCTGCGGTATTGATGAGACTGGAAGAGTCCCATTAGGTGGAATGGAAAAGTCAGATGGAGCTGGATTATGAGTCTGTCCATCTGATCCGGAAGGTCTAGGGTTTGTTGAAGTCCCCCCTTGAGTCTGACCATTGACTCTAGGAGTTGTGTCATTATTAGTGATAGTACATTCTTTCTGTATATCCATCTTTCTGCAGTTAATGTATACAATCGTTTAGGAAAAGTATAGGAATCAAACAGGGTATGAGTTTGTATTACGCTGGAGAGTTTATCTGCGTAAAATGTAACTTCTGAGCTAGTTGCGTAGAGCAGGGTTGGCGTAAAGTAAAGATTTTAATTCACCAGCGTAAAACATAGTTCAAAACTTATCTGTATAAAGGTCTATGCGTAAAATCTGCATATAATATGCGTAAAAGATCTTCGCATAATTCTGATCTCGAAATATGTCTGCGTAAAGTATAGCATACTTGGCAGCGTAAAGTCGTATGAAAAACTTTTCGTTTTCCTTGGATGAATTTGTCAGAAAACCTGACATCTGACAAAAGTACCGCACGATAATCGAGAGGACGGTTGTGATGATGATTTTCACAGAAACCTGAGTTTGTTGTTTATTGACAGAGTCAGACGCCACGCCAAAGACTGCTACTACACAGGGCTCGGAGCATATCTCTGTATTTAATGCAAAGATTGATTTCTTAATGGCTAAGATAATGACAAATATGCTTATCCCCCTGATCAACTAGTACGCTGGGTTCAGGGATCATCAGGTTTATACTGGCTATTTACCTATGTCATGGTATACGCAGATTTTTAGAAAAACTAAGGGATCGTAGGAAAACAGTTTGTTATAACTGCAGCGTAGAGTGAACCTAACTATGGCGTAAAAATAGGTAATCTCCTGGAGTATAAAATATACGCTAACAAGAGTAAAGGGTTGATGGCGTAAAATAAAATATAGGATAGGTGGAAGGATGAATGAGGTTTTAGTCAAGTGTGGATGATATCCTTAAAATCTTTTCCTATATGCAGGCTTTTTTGGCACAGTTACGTAACCAAGATAATATATTCTGACCTGCATGGGCCACCACCAAAAATGTGTCACGCCCCAGTCCCAAAATACGTAGGACCAGGAATACGTAATACGTCCAGCCGTATGTATATGAATTCAAGTATATGGAAAACCATATACTTACGCACGCTGTAAATGAATATGCAATCCATCAGTGGTAATATACTGTCATAACAAGTCACACACCATCTATATCTCATCCACAGCACAAAATACTCAGTGGGAGCAAAACTGACATATAACTGGATATCAAAGTGTATAGAGTCTATAGTCTGGTGGAAACAAATCCACTACAAAACGACTATACTAAAGTAGACACAAAAATCCCTAAAACAGTGATCATAATCACAGAAAATCTGTTGGTAGGAGCTCCTCAGTCTCGTAAGTAGCATCCGGTCCAGGTCTATACTCTTGTGGAAACTCCTGATCGTCCATATCTGGAAAGGGACCAGGTCCTCAGAGGGACATAACAAGATACATAGAAGCATGCCAATAAGTACTGAAATATAAACATCCATCGGGTCGCCTAGCCATCTAAGTGAATGCAGTTTGAGGACAACTTTGAGTGTAAGAGAAAGTATAGGCTAGACATATGCTGACGTAATTCACCAATCGTGACAACTGACTAGTATATGCCACATATGCCCCCCATCCCAGGGGCGCACGGTAAGAAAGTGGGTGTCCCGTACACTTATGAGTTGTCCTCCCTGTCCCAATGATCTATACATGTTGCCTCCACCACATGCTAATACCCTAAATAACTGCCAGGTCTTCTAGCATACAAAATTTCTATAAGCAGTCATTCTTAACGCACGGCCATGCGTACAGGAGGCCATCCCTGTCACGCCGTCCGTGATCTATATGAGACACACACTCGTGTAAACCACTGTGTCATGGTTAATGAACCTAATGATGCTTTTTAATACTGGGCGGTCTCATAATTAGGTCATAAATCTACAAAATATACATCTATATAGGTAGAATAAAACAGGCATGTACCAATATGAAAGGTAAAATAACAGTATTATGGCAAGGTATACTTGCCAAGTAAAGTGCACGTCCAAAGTTGTTGCTGTGATCAGAGGAAGGAGTTATTGCTTTATAATTAATTATATATAGGAATAGGGGACGGTGGACTTTACTTAATGGTTAAGAAAACTCTTGTTGTTTGTTCTCTTCTTATTGGTTTAGGTGTGCGACTGTAGATATTTTCTAAAGAGTGGTGAAATGAGAAACTTACACGTGTAAAAGAACAAAGCAAAGTTGAGTTTTGCTTCTAATACAGATATTTCTTTCTTAATGATTTGTGGTTGAATTCTACGCAGAGGGAAGAAAAGAAGAGTTTACGCTGGGTAAATAAGCGATGGTTTAGTTACTGCTGCTGCGGTAGTGGTTTATGCTGGGTAGTTTGCTATTGCTTTTGATATTTACGCACAGAAAAAATATACGCGGTATGGTGAGGAGTTTGCTATTTGACTGTTTTACGCGAGGTGAACTGTTGATGTTAATTCCTTACTTTACGTGCGGAATTGGTTTTGTGCGTAGAGAAAGGGATTTGGGCAGGTTGGGTTTTTATGCATGAAAGAGTTCTGTTGGGTTTTCTCTAAGTGAGGTTTACGCTGGGATGATTAACGGGTTTATGGTTTTAGTATGATAGGAATTATACTTTAATAAATAGTTTAAATAATTAATTAAATAATAACTAATACGGTTTTCAGGAATGGGGGTTTACAAAGTAAGATCCTAAGTTCAAGACTTAAGTCACTTTGGGTCTGTATAGATGAGATGTATAATACTAAGGGGAGGTTCAAGTCCGGAAGACACCTTCCTCTGATACACAGTGTGATTGCCCATATCTTGTTTTCCTTTCTATATGTCCTATCGTGCTATACCTTCTTTTTTCTTTTGTTGAATCATGTGGAGGATTGTTAGATTTATTTAAACCATATGATTCAACAAAGCAACTCATTTTTTTTAGTCCCACATGGGAAAGGAGAAGTCATTCTCCTTTCCATATATTGCTTTACCCCTCTTAGTGGGTAAGTGGGCTTTGTAGGGGATGGGCTAGATCTCATCCAACTCGCGAGTGGGTGTGCGATTTAATGTGCGTTTTTACGCGTTTATTATTCGCGCACTTTGCACGCTTGCGCGCTGCGGAACGGACACGGGTACAAAGGTAATTTCATAACTTATTTTTTTTTTTCGTTGATTTGGTCAGGTGGGTTGCTGTTCTTCCGCGGAACTGTTCTCACGTAATCCCATTACGGAAAGAGTGAAAAAGGTTACGTGAGAGATATATCCAGGACACGATCCTGAGATCTGAAAAGAAACAGAAATCAGTTTTTTCCTTCTCTCTCTCTCTCTCTCGCTCTCTGTTCGGAACGAAAGAACGATCGTACAGAGATGAAAAAGAAAAGAAAAACACCAGAACCTTAATTCCTCCAAAAACTCCTCCATCCAATCTCTATTTTTCGGGCAAGGTTGTGATCGTTCGTGGAATTCGCCACCGGGTGCACGGTGAAGTGAATCGAAGGATTCATTGTATCTCGGGGATAGATCGCCAGGAACCCACAGCACTGTTCGTGGGGCAAAATTCTATTCTAAGGACAGCGTGTAACGTGCCTCGAATCCTCTACTATTTCTTGTCTTTAATTTTACATCTTCCTATTTGCATTATTTAGGAATTTAACCAACAGTTATTATTGCAATTAGGTTAAGAAAATTCCAACATTACTTACCCTAATTCTGAAACAATCTTGGCTGTCCAAATCAATAAAATAAACCAAATAAAAACCCAAAATACGCTCAGCATGCTCGCGACAGTATTATAACATTGATGCTTAGAAACGTCAAAAATATCCATCAAGTTTGGTGTGGAATTTTTTTTGTCTAATCGTATACCGCTGCCATTTTATTACGTGGGTAAGCCAGTGTTATAATATAGAAAGAAAAAAACTACAGAGAACTTGTTTGACATTTTTTAATGCTTCTAAGCATGCCAGTAGCATATATAAAGCCTATATATGTCGTTGCCTCTAATATTGTTCTGATACTCCTCAAAACTAAACTCATATATAGAGCTCATTCGTCGCCTTCGATTTTTCGAGCTTCTTCAACACATGAATGACACTCGTCACACTAGAATATTCTCTACATATGATGTAACGACCCGCTCTGCATCAATACGGATAGTCGATTCAAACGACACAAGTGTGACGACCTATCCCGCCTAGCTCGGCGAGAAGACTCGCTTGAGGCAAATGAATTCAGACTTGGCCCTTCAAGAGTTCAGACTTGACTTTCAAAGACGCGCTCGGAGTATCGCGCGACCGGTGCAAATCATCGCTAATGTGGGTGGCTACGATGAACCTGTCTTTGCTTAGCATGCACACATAAAACAAGGACGATATATGATAGTCGCTAGAAAAAGCACCTCTTGCATGCTAATAAAGATTACAACGCACCTAGCTAAGGGAATAATCTCATCTTGTATTGCTTGTCTAGAACATGAAAAAGAAGTAACTTGATAGATTTTCTTATGAGCCACTTTATATGCCTTTACACGATTTCAATCATCGCACTAACCCTTTAGACATAGCGATAGTGTAAAGGCTTATGTTTCTACTGTTTCAATGCTTGCCTGCTTTACGTGCTAACTAGAACTCGCTCGTTTCATTTTAATGCTTGTCACATAGTTTTATGCCACGGTCAAGTAACACAATTCATGTCTTGCATCATTTAGTTTAGGCAGAAAGACTATCAAAATAGTCATTTTTGAGCCAATTAATAAAAACATGGAAAGGCTTCGAGACCATAAGGTCGCAAAGGCAATTTTTTGTGCCGGAAACCGCATAATGAAAGATTGAAAAGAAAAGATAAGCAAGAATGAAAGTGAAGAAAGATTATAAACCGGTATGTCGAGGAGGTGTAGCGGGGCTCGCTACCCACGTTGCATGGAGCGCCGAAAACCTAGTTCATAATCCAAAAAATCGTTCGGGATGGCTTGTAGCGGGTAATAGCCTACCGCGTCTACAACCATCGTCGTTGCACAGATAAAGAAGAGAAAATAGATGAGTTAATAATTTGTATGATTACGGACAACTCATGCACGAGGTATGGAGAATCCTCTAACGATCGTCGAGGCACCGGGATTGTGCCAGCCTGGGAGGAATTATGGGATTACGAGCAACTTTCCATGGTGGTCTAGCCATGCAAGCGGCGTAATACCCGGTAAGTCGTAGCCTATCGGGGTGTACTGGCCATCACTTGTTGTAGGTAGCAAAATTATGAATGACGTCTGAGTCCTTTATGGCTATGCCAGTGACTGTTTCATGTCATTATAGTAAACAATCTGAGTATATCGTTCACCCAAGTCAAAAATACACTCGAAACACCTATGTTAGCTTATGCGATCCTTGGTTCATTATATATTTTTATTTGTGCTTGGTTAACTCGGTTATATCTTTGGACAGGGAAGGACGAATGGTAAGTTGGTAAGTTTCGTCGGTTTACTCTTATATCGCACGACGCACTGCTACACGAGTTAGGCTTTATATCATTACCATGAAACTGATCCTAAGGTAAGACTAGAAAGACGACTTAATAGATTGTGCACAAAAATATAACGTGTTTGGATTCGTTGAGCGAGCGAGAAGCCTCCCTACCAGTGCATTAAATGTACCGATAACCTACCAGGTTGCTTGCAAGGTGCAGGAGAACCTCGTTCGGTGCGGAGTATCCCCTCGTGCTCGCTAAGGCATAGAGTTCACTCTGGAGCCTTGGAGTATTGCGTCTGGAGCTGAAGCACATATACATGACATAATATTGGAACATCGCCTATGTATTATTCCTTATTGTAAGTCGCTTGGCACGCTTTTATTGTTTCGAGAGAGATAGGGCTTGAGTGACTTGTAATTTTAGCCTAGCGTCGCTTGTAACCTTATTTCAATATCAATAAATAGCTTCTTTTTGTATCATACATGTGTTTATTCTATGCTTCCGCTATATAGACTTTGCGAACTAGTTATCGAACGACCGTTTACTCGTGTCGTTCAAATATCCGCTATGTTGGAGACTATCTGTGCGACTATGTGGCTTAGCTATTTCATCGCATGTTCAGTACCTGGCCTTGTGCGGGCGCGACTTGTGCCCGCGCGATATCACGTCCTAATAGGAACTATCGTCCTGCTGGAGCACTGGCACGATGATTCGAGTTCAGCGGGGATGGTCGATCCTGCGGGAGATCGGGACTGGCATATGATGGGAACCCTACCCAACCCAATAATTCTCTCCCTTTTTGATTAGGTGGAGGAGCTCGTCATTCCGATGATTTTTCTACAAAAATCAAAATTTCTATTAGTAAAACCTTCTTGAGAATATCCGTTCCGTTATCATATGTATATATCATTTCTAGCTCAGCATCCTTTGTGTTTAACACATCTCATATCTAATGATACTGAGTTTCTATGTGTTTTGACCTGCTATAAAAAGTAGGGTTCTTCCCAAGGTGACTAGTGCTTTTAATGTCACAAAATAATTTGTGCTTCTACTATTTCAGCGTCAACACTTGAAATATTTTTATCATGTACAATAGCTCCTTGCAAATCTCCGTCGTCGTAATAAATTTTGCCTCCGTTATAGACAAGACAACACACTTATGAAATCAAGACTGTCACAATACTTCCCCTCCTGTAAACATCATAATTAATGTATCTTAAAGTAGATCATGGTGTCTACATCTCCAGCCTTTTTAGCATTTGTGTACCCGACCAGCTTCATTTTGCCACTCCTAAACTTTTGTGTGCTCAATATTGGCGATATAATTATACACATCCTCCTCCGTGAACTTCCTAATATACCCAAACACCTATATATACTCAAAATTTTAGTCCTTATTGGATTTTTCACTCGGCTTCTTGGAAGCAAATACCAAAAGATGCAACTTCTTGACGAACAATAAATCTTGTATCTTGCTCCCCCAATAGTAATAATTGGAATCGTTTAGGTTTATCATATGCAGTAGCTTCACATCGATCTCTTTCTCAGTTTGTCTATCAACTTCTAACACCTAGCAAAATGGCTCAGATATCATTCTATTGGAAATGAAATGAGAATATCGCTCTCCAACCAAGAGAACTTGTGAGGACCAAAGAAAAAATGCACAAACCAATATGTCAAAATTATAGTAAAATCCAAACGCAAATACCAAAACTTTTATGTGGAAAGTCCTAACGAAAAAAACTACGGGATGATCGTAGTCCAACCCGAAAAAGCTTCCACCAAAGTAATAAAAGAATATGCCCGACTCCTTTACAAACTCATCCACCGATCTACACGGATCACCACAATACTTCAATCATATGAAAATATATCACAATGAGTATAAGAGAAGATTATCGAAAGACCATACGACGAGGAAGCACCAACGAAAAACCCCTCGAAACGATCTCTCTCCGAAATAACTCCCCAAACTCCAAATCTCTCTAGCACTCTCTTACAAAGTTACAACTTTTGAGAAAGCTCTCATTTTTGATCTCTCAAGGAGAGATGATAAATGGATTAGGATTATAAAATAACTATTTAAAGTCCCATAATCCCAAATAACCCAGGACCATTGATTTTGTTCCAAAGGTATAAATAAAATATCCAATTTTGACCTTCAGTCCTGACATCGATATACCGTCAGTATAGAGATAGTCATATACCAACTGCATAAAACAAAACTTGAAAACAAGTCAGAACTTTTCTAGAAAAAAATGCTATCAAACCGGTATACCGACAATATACCTGCAATAGTATACCGATAATGGAATACCAGTAGTTGAAGGACAAAATGCTATCAAACCTGTATACCGACGATATACCTGCAGCGGTATACTGATAATGGTATACCAGTAGTTGTATACCAAAATAATATAAAACAAATTAGAATTATTCTACAAACAAAATGCTATCAGACTAGTATACTGACGGTATATATGCAACATTATATCGACGGTCAGGCCCGGACTTTATATGAGGCCTATGAGACAACTACCTCAGGCCCAAAATTTTAGAGGGCATCAAATTTTTATATATTATTTAATGTATATAAGTCCAATTTTCAATAAAGGTCCAGCAGACTCATTCTAATCCTTTGAGTCCACATAAACTTTTTTTGTTAAAGGATATCTAAACGTCATACAGTAGAATATCGAGAGACAAGTCGGTTAGTCAAAATAAAGAAAAAAAAATTTATTGTAGTCGCTGTCAAAATTCTCTCCTCTTACATCGATCTAACAGTATGACACTCTCAATCTTCTCTACCCTTCCGGCCGTTGCTGTCAATCTCTCTCTCTCTCTCTCTCTCTCTCTCTCTTGGAACATTCATTTGATTTTTTGGTTTGAAACATCTTCAATCTTAGTAGTATTTTATTATGACATATATTATTTTGTTTATTGTTTTATTTCTTGAATTTTGTGTTGATAATACTATTGTATCATCGTCAATAGCAAAATTTATGTGAACATTAAGCTTCAATAACACCACTTTTAGAGTTTGTCTCGGACCTCAAAATCTAAAGTCCGACACTGTCGACGGTATACCAAAAAAATAGAAAACGAATCAGAACTATTCTAGAACAAAATGCTATCAGACTGGTATACCGGCAGTATACCGGCAGCGATACCGTTGATTCTGTATTTTTCCAACAACTTCTGATACGCACTCAAATTGAGCCACCTTTGTCGCATTCGACTTTCCGAACTTCTCCGACACACATATGACGCTAGTCGCACTTGAAAGTTTTCTCCACGTAGATTGAAATCCTATCCAACACCAACAATGCTAGTGAACATGGGCCACACCAATAGAATGGCTTCTTATTGGTGTAAGATTTAATCATTATTATTTGTCTAAAAGAACTTTTTAAGAGGCTTTCGACGGTCTATGTTTTACTTTGTTTTGGTTTTTTTTTTTTTTCAACAACCAAAATATCGCACACCACTTTTACAGAGATCTGTAACACTGGCTCTATTATTTTATTTACAGGATTCAAAGAAAAACTCTCAAAGAAAAGATGCAATGAATCCTGCTGGTATAGATTTGATAGATTACTAGCTACCCAATGATAGAGTTTGTATGCCAAAAGGTCGGGCTTGATTAGACCTCAACTATATTAGTAGCCAATTCAATGTGGGGAAAAAAAAAGAAAAGAAAAATCATTTATCCAGTTAATATCTTGCTTGAATGCATGCACCATCTTGTCTCTCTCTCTCTCTCTCTGTTCATCTGAATCATCTCTCTCCTGGCCCAACTTATCCAAAGAGAGCAGTGTCATCAGAGTGATCACAGAGTGTGGAAAAATAATTGATGCATAGCTGTTGTCCAGCAAGCTTGAACATACATAGCTGTCCCTCCAACCCCTACTACTATATCCCTAATGGACAAACTTCCATCAATATCACATCAGACCACAATTAAAGAGTCTGAACTCCCCTCCTCACTGGCTCTGCACACACTCCCTCCTCAGCCTATATATATTGCTCTGCCACACTCCTCCCTATTCATCAATACCCCCCTACTCCGGCTTCTTTTCTCTGCTACGATGGCTTCTCCTCCCTTTGTAGCAATATGTCTCTGTTTCCTTGGCTTGGCCACTGTGACCACCACCATGGCTGCACCACCAAGGAAGCCCATTGATGTGCCATTCCAGAGGAACTATAAGCCCACCTGGGCATTTGACCACATCAAGTACTTCAATGGAGGAAATGAAATCCAGCTCCATCTTGACAAATACACAGGTAAAGTAGCACACATCTACCAAAACCCGAAACACAATGTATGATGATATTATTCAGGTTTCTTTCTTTCTCTCATATATATATATATTCGCATATTTCAGGAACTGGGTTCCAGTCCAAGGGCTCCTACTTGTTTGGCCACTTCAGCATGCAAATAAAGATGGTTCCTGGAGATTCTGCTGGAACCGTGACTGCATTCTATGTAAGTGGAAGTGGTTCATATTTGGAGAGTGCAAGTTCATTTCTTGTAAGTACATTCTGTTGCTTGCTTATGTTAATTGTTGTTGTTGTTGTTTAGCTTTCCTCACAGAACTCAGAGCATGATGAGATAGACTTCGAGTTCCTGGGCAACAGGACTGGGCAGCCATACATACTGCAGACCAATGTGTTCACTGGTGGGAAGGGAAACAGAGAGCAGAGGATCTACCTCTGGTTTGACCCAACCAAGGACTACCATGCCTACTCGGTGCTCTGGAACATGTACATCATTGTGTAAGTCTCTCTCTGCCCCAACTGCGTTTGTAGTTAATGGGTAATTAGTCCCCCCAACGGCAACCAGTACTACAAGTCTTAATTTGGAAAAATTATTAGGTGGGCCGTCATCACGTGGTGAGTGTCAATGGTAAGGTTTTATGACCTATCATTACCGAACTCGAATGGCTCTTATGGTTACCGAAAAGAGATATAAGATCCTAGTTGAGTAGAAGACAGTGGGCCAAAAGATATACAATGCAGTGTGCACAAAGTCCCAAGCGTTATACCAGGAAATAAAAATAAAAATAAAAACCCATGACATACCACTCAACTAAGCTAGAAGAAAAAAATTGACAGTGATATATCATGTTGTTATTGTAAGAGAACAAGACCTCACCACTGTAACATGATAATAATTTCTTAGCTCTCTTTGGTGCGATCATTCCAACACTATAGCTCTGGATCCCATCAAAATTTCACAGTTAAGCAAGGCCATAATATATGTTTTTTTTAGATGTCCGACGTAATCTTTGAGACTTTGTACACGCCGTGTTACATGTCTGTTCCTTAACTCCCAGCATTTACAAATAGAAGGTATAATACGTTCATGTGGTTCGATCCACTGATCTTTCGCCACCCAGCCAAGGTCTTATGCCTCTCTTTGGTAACCATGAGAGTCACTCGAGTTCGACATACCATAATATTTATTACGATAGGTGGTGTTGATTGTTCAATTGCAAGTGAAATACTATTTGGCTACGTTTGGTTCGCAGAATCATGACGAAAATGAAGTTTTTTTTTTCTTTTTCTGTGTTTGTATGTGAATAAAAATGAGGAGTAAAGAAAAATAATTCTCAAAGAAAAAAATTAGAGAGAAATAGTTTTTCTATCCATCCAAGGATATATTTTTCTACCTCCAAGGATTCACATTTATTTCCAATTTTTTTTGACTTTTTTAAATATCTAAAGAAAAAATTGGTGAAAATTATAATTTCTTAAAGAAAAAAAAAAAAAGCAAAAAATTGATTTTTTTTTTCTTTCTAAACGAGACCAAATAACTTTGCTTTTTGCTTCAAAGACTGAAAAAATATGTTGGGAAAGTGACTTCCTTTCACTTTCTGAAAGTAAAAGAAAAAAAAAATGTTATTTCTCTAAGAAAATAAGAAAGTAACAATATATCAGAAAATTTACTGTAGCGAAATAAATTTGTATTAAATTCATGCAAACGAAACAACTTTGAATAATTTTGAAATAGAGACAGAGTCCGTCAACATTGTTGGCAAAAAATCAAAAAAAATGAACACGTAGGCAAAAGTGGGCCCCACTAGGCAAAATTCTGCCAACACTGTTGGCTGAATTTGTGTTGTGTAAGCACAAATTCAGCCAACAGTGTTGGCGAAATTCTGCCTTGTGGGACCCGCAGGTTGGTTTGGGTGGTTCGGTTTTGTTCGGTTGGTTTAGTTTGGTTTATTTTATTAGTTTGTTTTAATTAGTTATGTTTTATTTTTTTTATTTAGTTTACTTTTGGAATTTAATTTAAGAAAATATATTTTAACGAAATAAAATTAAAATAAATTAATTGCAAAGAAAAATTTACAAATATTTTTTTCGCACATGTTTTATATCCACTATTTTTGCCTCACGGATTTAAAACAATTAATTTAAATTTTTTCTTTAAATTTTTTTTCCTAATTTTTCTGGAGGTCGAAACATCGTTTTAAATTCGTGGGCCCCACACCCAATATAAATTAATTTCGCTACAGTAAATTTTAAATATTCGGAAAAAAAATGACCGAAAGTAAAATTTGAAGATCGAAACATCATTTTTTTGCGATTCTGAAAATTTTCGAAGTCCATTAAACGGTGAAACTATCCCGTAGTACTTTTCGATATGGTCATTTTGGCACAAACTGGAACTTGTTTCGATCTCTCAGTCAAAAGTTGTGATACTTTAAAGTTTTAAATTTTATATTTTTGCCTGTAACATTTGCGTCTTGCTTCGGATAAATTTTTTTTCTACACGATTTGTGTACTCTCGTCGAAAACATACAAATCGACTTATTGTTTAATGAAAAACGATTTCAAAACAAGTAGTTATGGCCGCTCAAAGTCTGCTTAATATTCTTACGGCAGATTTTTATTTTTATTATTTTTTTTAACGTCTGTTAACGATAAAAAAATTAACGATAGAAATATAATATTTAAAAATATAAACGCCGAATATTGATGTATTTTTTCGTAATTTTTTAAACTTTTATGCTTTAGATGAATTTTATACAAATTTTGATGTCTTGAAAACAAATTTTCGAAAAAATTATTTTTATATTTTTTTCTTATTAAATATTTCATAACTATCATCCGGAAAAAATCAGAATTGAATAATAAGGTAATCAAGAACATAAGCTCACGTTTTTTAAGTTCAGGAATAGACATTTATTTTTTGAAAGTTATTGTAAATTTGTCAAAGTAATTTAAGAGAAATTATTCACTGGCGATCTCACCACATATAAGAGTAATATCTTACGCTTCTTCGATAACAACGTGACATATCATTTTTGTAATGTTTATGTTGTTTGTTTTCTTTCAATAACAGTGTAATGCATCACTCTTGTAATGTTATACTATTTGTTTATTTCGTGGTGTATTATATTATTATTGGATGAAAACAACGTGATGAGACCGGACCATTCAATAATTTCGGATATTAGAAGCAAGGGACACAATGGTCTCTCACTCTCAGCCCATACTTTATTTTGGTTTCCGTTTTGGCATTTCTTATATTATTTTAAGTCTTAATATTCTAAGTTAGGCATTCATCTTTTCTTTTTTTTTTCTCTCTCTCTCTCTCAATAATATGAAAATATTTTTTTATATGAAAGATAAAATCATACCACAACCGGTGTCGTATGTTCCTCAAAAGAATAATATAAATGGCTAAATTATAACTTGAAACTCTCAACTATTAAAATTTTTTTACTTGATACTCTTAACTTTTATAAATATTAAATTTATATTCTATTTTTTTTTTAAATGAAACTTTTTTCTCTTACTCCTCCCTCTCTCTCCCACCAGCAGAGTTGGGGGCACGAAACGGGAGGAAGGGGGAGGACGGCGGCTATGAGACCCAAGATGGTGCCTCCAGTAGGAAGGAGAGGGAGAGGGAGAGGAAGAGAAAGGAGGAGATAGAAATATAATTTCTCCTTCTTTAAATTTTATAATATTAAGTTAATATTTATAAAAGTTGAGAATATCAAGTTAAAAAATTTGAATAGTTAATAGTATTAAATTATAATTTAGTCAAAATAAATTAAAGTTACAGTGTATATACTCCAATACAATCTAGCAACTCGGGTTTATAAATACAAAATTATCTAATCTAACAAAGCACCAGATTGTGGGCTAATATCCAAGCCTCTGCTATTGACCACTTTTTTTTCTCGTTGGTCGATGTGGAAAGGGAAACGCCAAATGTCCGTCAGTTTTGTGTCCCACCAAACGTCCCGCAGCCACGTGTCCCCCTTTGTTTACTTCAGTCGATAGCAGTCCGATGTACCTTATTTTTGTTCCATAGTTCTATATTTTTCCTCTATTACAAAATGAATTTTTATTTTTTTTAATATCGGCTAGAGTCCATATATATAATAGGATAAGAACAAAAATTATGAAATATAATTAGAAGGACAACAGATATATTCTGACGTCAGTCATACTCCGGACCCCACCTCTAAAAGTAACAGCCAACAAAAAACTGCCACGTGGCAGCAGAGCATTTTGGGGACGTAAATACAGTGCGTATAACAGTGCTCGTGTGTAGATAAAGTACTGTTGTTGTTGTCTAACTTAGAAGTGTTATTGGAGGTTGCAAAATGGATTCAAAACCGTAATATAATGATAGCCATAGATTGATTCTGATCTCGACTCCAACGATATTGAAAATATGGATGATAGAAACTGATTTGACGCCTACAAGTTAGAAAGCAATGAAATTAAATACGTTATTTTCTTTGCATGCATGCGTGCAGTTTCTACGTGGATGATGTCCCCATCCGGGTGTTCAAGAACAGCAAGGACCTGGGCGTGCGTTTCCCCTTCAACCAGCCCATGAAGATCTACTCCAGCCTCTGGAACGCCGACGACTGGGCAACCAGGGGAGGGCTCGAGAAGACCAACTGGGCCAACGCGCCCTTCGTCGCGTCCTACCGAGGCTTCCACGTGGACGGCTGCGAGGCGTCCGTGGAGGCCAAGTTCTGCGCCACCCAGGGGATGAGGTGGTGGGACCAGAAGCAGTTCCAGGACCTCGACGGGATGCAGTACCGCAAGATGAGCTGGGTGCGCCAGAAGTACACCATCTACAACTACTGCACCGACCGCTCCCGGTACCCCTCCATGCCGCCCGAGTGCACCAGGGACAGGGATGTATGATCTCAGCAATTCATACATAGCTCCGCCCGCGCTTTTACTTCCCCACTTTCTTGTGTCTAAACTTAGCTTCGTACGTAATATATGTGTACGTTGCTTTTGCTTCACTTCTCATGGTTCCCACTTGTAATTCTCATTATCAATATAAATATATTTATATTTATATGGTTTTACGTTATATGGTTTATAATCTATCTATTCTTCCAACACGCCATAAAAGATTAATAATTTTAGGTTACATTTCCAATAACAAATATTTGTCTAAAAAAAAAAAATTTGAATTGTATCTCACTTTATTTATCATAATTGAAGGTACATTCCACCCTTTACCATAATGTACGATCTTTCCTACTTTTGACGGAAATCGGCCGTCTCAATCTTGTTATTCTCGAGGCTTAACCATAGATGGAAGAACGCGTGGCCGAGATCAGAGGTTCAAACAAAACTTTCCACTTTGATTATTTTCGATTTCGACGAAGAACTATATAATGATCCTGATTACAATTTGCTTTCAAGATTATAAAAGAATTAGAAAAAAAACAAATTTTACATTCTTCTTTGCATTCGCAGTTGCAGACGGACATAACATAATTACAACTAGTAGAAGAGAAGAGAAAGGAGAAAAGAAATCTGCTTGATGAGGTGATGAAGATCACCGTTGCTCAAAGCAAGATTCGACCACACACGATCTGCTTCCAGGAACTAGCAAGTTCACATAGAACTTCTGGAACGCTCGGTGTCACATCTTTTCCGGAATCGCAGGAACTTCCTGGACTCCAATGGCGGCGGCAGCAGCAACTCTCTTCGTCTCATGATTTTTGAAGTAAGTTCTCAAAGAGGCACGAAGAGAGTATTTATAGAAAGATGGTGGAAACCTAGCCGCTCATTAGTTACGGAAAGATATGAACAAATAAACAGTGAATTCCTAAAAGATAGACACGAATTAATTTTAAATCCCACAAAAAATGGATCTGAATAACTGTTCATATCTTTCCATAACCGTTCAAATATATCTGAAAGCAGCGACTACGCAAGCAAACTCACATGCGGCCGCTCACGCAGCAGCAACACATGCGGCCGCCCATGCTGCCAGCCCATGCGGCTACGCATTCAGCCATCCCATGTTGTTGTGCATGCGGTCAGCCCAAGCGGCCACACATGCGGCCAGCTCATGCGGCTAGCCCATGCGGCCAGCTCATGCGGCTCACGCATATCCGAGTGCATGAGCGCATCAAATGCGCACAAGCGCCATACGACGATGCTGACGTGCTAAGTATGCCAACAAAACGTCACTTTGTGCACTTGAGTCCGAGTCCGAGTCCGAGTCCGAGTCGCTTTGGGGCTTAGCTCCTATGAAAATAATTCCAAGAGCATGACAAAATGCATAAATACTTTCATGAGGAGTTAATCCTTTTTTCTCCTAGGAAAATACCTCCATATGGCACCCATGTGCCCCACCACACCCCATGTGCACACTAGTAGAAAAAGCGGGATTAGCGACGTCAAAAGAAACGTCGCTAATAATATATAAATTAGCGACTCCATATAAAAACGTCGCTAGACGTCGCTAAATGGCTAAACCCTAACTCTCTCTCTCTCTCTCTCACATGACACATGTGACACTGACACAGACACGACACACAGACACAGACACTGACACTGACACAGACACTGATCAGGACCTAGGGTTAGGGTTAGGGTAAGGTTTTTTGACATGGGGTTAGGGTTAGGGTTAGGGTTAGGGCCGACTGGCCCGAGTCGACGAGCGATGGTGATTCATGTGCGAAGACGGCGTCGACGAGGACATTGTTGGTACTCGAGTCTTGAGAATTGGAGGATGAATAAGATTTGCTTTCTTCTTGAGGTAGGAGTTCCAATGGTTCTTTATTTCGTTGTCGGTCCTTCCTGGTAGGTGTATTGCTATCTGTGACTACCATGGAGGGAAATACTTATGCTTAAGTAAACTACCATGGAGTTTTAAATCGATTAATTCAAGACAAAAGTGATTGCTTGGTTGATAACTTCTTTAAGGAGTATTTTTGAGAAACAAAAGTGCAGAGGTTTGCGCCATAGGCTCAGGGATTCCCATACAGTTCTTTATCATTTCATGAGATTCCTGTTCCTACTATACAATTAAAATATAGTAGTTTCTTCATCTTGAATTCGCTATTAGCATATGTAGATATTCTTCTGTAAAGTCATGTCTTCAAAACAAATACTCTCAACTCTAACCAAAAAAGTATAGTGTACGCGAGGTTGACAATCGATCATAATTTTTTTTTTCCTGTCAATTCTTATAAAAGAACAGGGACGAACCTGTCTAGTAAAAAATGGGGCCATGACCACTCCTATAGAAAAATGTCAGCTACTATACTACCTGTGAATTCACAAATAAATTTTCAAGTGTAAAAAATATTTGGTTCATGTACTTGTGCTATTGTCTAATATGTATAACTTGACTTTATTTTTTAACAAATGAACACTTATGGTGTCTTATTACATATTGTACTCAGAGCTTTAAATTAAGGAGAGAAAATGATGATATTGAGGGCAATATATTTTAATTTTATGGTACTTAATATTAGCAGCAAATGAGTAAGGAGATGGTGTATACTGATACAAGTGTATTAGTGAGCGCGCGTGACTCAAGTTGGGTTTTAGATGTGCAATGGTAAATATGTGAGGGGCTTGAGTGCCAACAAGCACATAGATTGAGGTACACATGTAAGCATGGCAAGTAGAGGTAATAGCAGCAGTGAGCACTGCTTACTAGCAGTGAGCAGGGGGAGACTTGAGGCACATCAGCCCAATGTGCATTGGAGCATGCTGAGGTAAGTCAGTGAGCTAGGAGTGTGGTTGGGGGCAACTGCAGTTTTGTAGTATGGCACACTATCTGTAGTGTGTTGACTGCACACTTATAGTGCAGTTCATAGTGCTATGGGGTTGGGGGCAGCTGCAGTTTTGATAAATAAAAGTATGTATTATATCAGTTATGATTTTTATAGTACGGTTAAGTTATTAAGTTAGGTGATAAACCACTGTATGTAATGATTTATATGATACATACTGTCATTTGTGCAGAAGTATCTAGAAATGGATATAAATTACTATCTGTATCATCGTTCGTGGATGTACAACCGTCATCCTGATGACATGTGCGGTGTGCGGAATGAATTCATTGAGGGTGTACAGCAGTTCCTGCAGTTCGCCAAGGCGTTCCCTCAGTACATGGACGGTACCAAAATTAAGTGTCCGTGTGTGAGATATTACAACAAGAAATATCATCCAGAAGTGGAAGTCACACATCATTTGTACTCGAAGGGCTTCACGGCGAATTACTATCAGTGGACCACGCACGGAGAACTTGTGTCTCTAGCATCGAAGTCGGATCATTATGTGGAGCCGTATATGGATGTCCACGGCCACAATGCTTACGACGACGGGTGCGTGAACATGGTTTATGATGCGTCGGGGCCTAGTTTCAATCCGGACAAATATGATGCGACGGGACCTAGTTGCAATCCGGACAATTATGATACAAATGAGGAGGCACCGAATGCCGATGCTACAAAGTTTATGGAGTTGCTGGAGAATGCAAGGACTCCACTATATCCTGGTTGTGAGGATCATTCACCGTTGGAGGTTGTCACGCCCCAGTCCCAAAATACCGAGGGACTAGACACGTGGCAATGGCTAGCAGTACGCACAGATGGACAAACCCAATTTAATCGATCCATCAGGGCATACTTAAGCTGTAAAATCAAGTCTACGACAACATGGCACAACTAATCTCATCCACACAAGATATAAAATATGATCCACAGAATAAATAAGGAATGTAAATCATCAGCTAGTCTCAACAAAGTGCTTCGGGGACGACCCGATAAATATCTGATACAATGGTTCAACAGACCAGAATATAAATGACTGAAATAAATAAATACTGAGCATGAAACATGGATGCTCAGGAAAAGTCTTCGGCTGATACCTCGTCCTCGGATGGCGGTACAGCTCCTGGATCAGCTCCTGTTGCGGTCCCGTATACCTCGGGATAGATCTCGTCCTCAAATCCTGGGGACATAATCCATATCCAGGTCCTCAGGGGACATAGCAAGGTACAAAAAAATATACAAGCCAAAATATAAGCAGTGCAGCAGATAATGAGAATAATATGGTAAGTATGTAAATATCTGTGTGAAATGCAAGAGAGAACATCAATAGTACCCAGGTTGAAGCAACTAAAAGCTCTGTGTAGGGGAGCCGGTAGCAGTGATATCATGAGGTGGTCTAGCTCAGCGGGAGACTGAGTAGCCGGCATAACATAATCAACCTGTAGCCTGTGGTCCTCTCCAGCAATAGATGGAACAATAAGGGAATACTAAATAACCGGCTAAGTGATATGCAAGATGAGAGCAGCACTAGAACTCAGGCTGAAGCCACTACAAGCTCTGTGTCGGGGAGCCGGTAGTAGCAGTAATGATGAGTAATGGGCCAAGCTCGGCTTCAGAGTCTTGTGCCTCACAATAATAGGGGTGTATATATATATGTTCAGCCTGTAGCCTGTGTGTCTCTCCCCACCCAATGTAACCACGCATTTCATGACCATAACGTCTCATGTCCATGTCAGCGGGATCATAACTAATGCAATAAGTCATAATATCTAGGAATATAATATCTCTGTCAAGTCTTGTATCCTATACAGAATCACCACGAATATCTCGGAAAGATCCTGTCTCATGAACAGTGTCAAGTGTCCTGGGTCAAAGTGTACTTGGTAAGACAAGTACGAGAAGATAAAGTGTCACGAATATCCATCTCTAGATGACAATACCCAACACCGCGTACGGTGTTGGCACCCGACTAATAATCGGACGCTAAGTATGTCACACGGTCCTAGGTTAAGCATGCACAGCAATATAATAAAGCAAGAAAAATATGTAACAATACTGCAGAGTTTGGCAAGGTACACTTACCTGGGGTCCTGTTGCTGGTATGAATCAGAGTCCAAGTCACAGTCCAAATAGCTTATGTATTACAAATTTATCACGTCAAAAGATAATTTATTTTAATTTATTTAATTCAGGAATAATTACTCTAAAATTATATTTAAATCTTATTATTCTAATTTTTATGTTAATTTCTAAATTTTGTCCAAAGAAACTGAATTTTATCAACTCGAGACTCATGGCACGCAAATCGAGGCGATCTGTTGACCAAAAAGTCAACCGACACAAACTTGACTTTCATGCATGATTTCCAGTAAATTTCAGCATCAAAAACATATTGGAATTTACGGCTCGTCCGAATTCAAATTCGTTTGGAAATTATGGCACATAAAAATTTTGTATTGTGCACCGATGGTTAAATTCTAACCTAGAAGTTCTACAGAATTAACAGTATGAAAATACATCGAATTAAATTCTGGGAAAAACATATGTCAATGATATCGACATTATCTTTCCGAAACTTTAAACGGTTCATGATTCTGATTCCTGGTTCTCCCGAAATCGCGAAAACATTGAAACACGTCTATTTTCGGACATGTTGTGCTCTACGAATTTTTCAGAATTTAATACTCATAATTTTGTAAAACAAATTATATAATCAGAAAGCTAACCGCAATATCGTTCTAACGCAAGAAAGTAGGCCTCGTTTGGAGTCCAGAGCTATGCGCAATGGCTTCTGGAAGATGAAGGAGCCCTAGATGGCAATTCTCCAAAATCTCTCTCTCTAAAAATAATAGGATAATTAGGGTTATAATAATATATATATATAGGGATGTTGAGAGGCTGAATGAAATTTTATAGGGTGACACGTGTCATGATTTGATTGGATGGTTTTGGTTATATTTTTTTTTTTTTGATTTGCCTTTATCAAAACATTATTTAAGTCGTTTTAAATCTAAATAACTCAAAATAAACATTAAAAATAATCATAAAAATATGGAAAAATTACAGAAAATATATTTTGAACCTAGAAACCCTAGAAAAATATTAGGGATAATTATATATTCATAGATTTCCTACTATAATTAGGAGAAGCTCTAAAATTAGTTTTGCCATAAAACTAAAAATAAATACTAACATTATACCAAAAATTCTGAAATAATTCCAGAAAATATATAATAATATTATAAACCTTATAAAATAACGTGGATCCATTCTATATTCCTGGGCTTGCACCATAAATTCTACAAGTCCTAAAAATTAGTTATTAGCCTAAATAACTCCCAATAAATACTAAAAATACTCAGAAAATTCCCAAAAACTTCTAGAAAATATATTTTATTATTTAGAACCTAAAATAAAAGTTTGGGATATTTTTCATTATATTTGAATCTAAAATAAATTCTTGAAAATCCTAGAAAATTACAGAAAATTGTGAAAAATCCAAATTAAAAATTTCTGAAAAATCAGGGGATTACAATCTACCCAACTTATAAAAATTTCGACCTCGAAATTAAAATTAAGCCATGGTAGAAGTCAAGGTTGGTCTAAGATTTGCATTGGTTAAAATGCAAGGCTAGGTTTAACGGAGTGGACGATGTTGCACGTTGTACATTCCAAAAATCATGGGAGAAATTCACATGAGTGAAAATAGGTTTCTTCGTGTGTCATGTCCAATAGTGTGGACACCTAAATGCTCTTTTTCATAAAAGCGCCCAACAATTGAAACGTTGCACAAAGATGGAAATTGGAGGATGGGCATGTCTAGGACAAGGTGTGGAATTTGTAAGAAGGCAGTGACTAGGGAAGTGCTCCAATTATCGAAGCAATGGTAAGACGCGCCGAGGGATACCATGTGGTAAAACCCGTAACGAAGTCCATGGTGATGTGCTCCCATTTCCACTCCGGTATCGAAAGCGGTTGAAGTAATCCGGCAGACCTCTAATGCTCAGCCTTGACTTGCTGACAAACTAAATATTTTGCCACGAATCTTGCAATCTCTCTCTTCATCCCATGCCACCAGAAATATTGCCTCAAGTCTCGGTACATCTTCGTACCCCCGGGATGAATGGAATAAATCGAGCTATGTGTCTCGGTCATCAACTCTTGGCGTAGCTCGCCGCTCGAAACATATAGGCGATCTCCACACCTCAACGTTCCGTCTCCATGAATCCTGAGTCCTGTTTGCATGTCGGCCTCTGTCCTTTCTCGCAATCGTCTAAATCTCGTATCTGTAGGCAAGGCTGCCTTGATCCTCTCAATAAATGTGGACTGAACCTCGAGACTGGCCATCTGTCCATCCATGCCTGGCATTACAATCTCTATCCCAAGCTCCTGGAGATCCTCTAGCAATTGTCGCTGCGTCGTCAAAAGTATGCCATGGGCTTCCTGCTTAAGGCATCTGCTACGACATTCGTTTTGCCAAGGTGGTACTGCAACTCAATGTCATAATCGGTCATCAACTCTAGCCAACGTCTCTGCCTCTTGTTGAGCTCCTTCTGCGTATAGACGTACTTCAGGCTTTTATGATCTGTATAAATCTCAACACGCTCACCCTAAAGGTAATGTCTCCATAGCTTTAGTGCAAATATCATCGCAGCTAGCTCCAAGTCGTGCGTCGGATAGTTCTTCTCATGAACTCTCAACTGTCTCGATGCGTTGGCTATCACCTTGCCGTGTTGCATCAGTACACATCCTAATCCGCTCTCTGACACATCGCTGTATACTACAAATCCTCCTGATCCTGAGGGTAGTGTCAAAATCGGTGCTGATGTCAGATGCTTCTTCAGCTCATCGAAAGCCGCCTAACACTCGTCGGTCCAGATAAACTCTTCGCCTTTACGCGTCAGTCGCGTCATAGGCGCAGCTATCCTCGAAAATTTTTCCACGAACCTCCTGTAATATCCGACAAGTCCGAGGAAACTCCTAACCTCTGTAACTGATGTAGGGGTAGGCCAGGTCTTTACTGCAGCTATCTTCTCCGGATCAACTGATAGTCCATCTCCGGTGATTATGTGTCCCAGAAATGGTACTCTATCCAAGCAAAACTCATATTTGCTGAGTTTGGCGTACAACCTCTCATATCTCAGCGTCTCCAACACGATTCTGAGATGCCTCTCAGGCTCCTCCTGGCTCTTGGAATATATCAAGATGTAGTCTATAAATACCACCATGAACTTATCCAAGTACTGGTGGAAGACATTGTTCATTTGGCTCACAAATACTGCTGGCACTTGGTTAAACCAAACGTCATGACTAGAAACTCATAGTGTCCATACTATGTCCGAAAAGTCGTCTTAGGAATGCCCTCTCTCCGTACCTAGATCTGATGATAGCTGGATCTGAGACCGATCTTCAAAATACATATGCACCACTTAGCTGATTCAACTGTACCGTCCCATTTTTCTTCGGCATAATTAAGATGGATATTGTCCCATGGAGAAACACTAGCCCGACCGAAACCCTTGTCTAAGAGATCCTCCACGACGGACCCACAACTCAACCAACTCTATCGGTGCTAGTCTGAAGATGGAAAATTAACTAGCTCGGCTCTTGGAGTCAAGTCTATAACAACTCTATCTCTCTGTCAGGTGGCAGGCCTGGAAGATTATCTAGAATCACATCCTCAACCCTGATATAATATGGTGGTACACTGGTTCACCTCATGCGTTGTATACTCCTAAGGTAGATGGGCACCATGCTCCCAGGCTCCCTGAAGTAACTCAACTCAGGGTAATCTGGTGGCCATAAATAACGTAATTACGTCGACAATCTAGTGTCGCGTGGTATTGGCTCAATCAACTCATGCTAGGATGGTGTCATCTACCAGACTTAATCCTCAAAATAAATTCTCCTGTTCTGTTTACCACACTAATCCTCTGGAAGAAAAAAAAATCCTTGTCTAAAATATAATTTCTCTTCTCAAATTTTCTCTAAAATTTCATTCCTCAAATTTCTTCTTTTCGTTATTTATCTCTCCAAGTCACATAGTACAATAATGGTATCACTCAAGCACATTTCTTGAAACCAGATCATTATCTTCCAATTGAGAGCCTGAAATTTTATCTTCTCTAGTCCATAATATCATTCCTGATATTGCTATAACATGCAACCACTAGTTTCCAGCATCGGGCTATGCATCTCCTTAGACTATTCTAGGCCATGATCAATAATCCTTCCAGCTCTTAGTACTTCCAAGATCACTGCTACCTCAAGCACGGGTAGGGTACTACTGGGTCCAACTCTCTTGCCAACCTTCCACACTAGTTCTAGAATCCAAAGAACCCATCAATCTATCCTGATAAGGTAATAATCTTCTCCGAGAAAGGTATACGAATTCTATCTCCTGTCGTCTGGTCTTCGATCTTCTTCTGGAGGGAAGTCATCAGTCACAAGCATTCGTCTCCCTGAACAATAGGGGACGAGGAACAAGGATGGAGATATTGACGAAGATTGAACGAATGTAAATTGGAAGTCCAAGGGCGATAATCACATACCAGAGGAGTTTTAAAATCAGTTATGGATTGAGATCTTATTCACATTAATCCTAAGTTGCAGGCTCGTTCGGTACAGTAACGTAACCGATACGATTTGCTCAGAGATCTGCATGGGCCACCACTAAAACCATGTCACGCCCCAGTCCCAAAATCTATGAGACCAGACACGTGGCAATGGCCAGCTGGTACGACTCCGTAGGGCTTTTCTATTTAATGGACCCGACGAAGTGCACTTACGCTGTCCATGGTCAAGTGATCCAAGTAATAATCTATTTCTAATATACAACAACTATATCTAAATCTCAATCCAGGATAAGTAATCTCAAGAAAGAACGATACGCATCATCAGTCTGCAGCCCAATAACACATCCGTTCGAATAGACCAGAAGAACAATATAGGTCTATAAACACTAGGCTATATAAGCAGAATAAAATGGAAGTAATACAAGACTAAAAAAGTTGGAAATATAAATATACCTGCAATGATGTCCACACTCTATCAGATCAAGTATCCTGCAACTGCACAAACAACCTGGAAGGGAACCAGGTCCTCAGAGGGACGTAACAAGATACAAAAAAATACATGCCATAAAGTAAGTACTGAGTAAATAAAGGGGGGTGTGCTAACCATCTAAGTGAATACTATTTAAGGACCTGGTAGTACGCATGGGAATGTGTAGGCTCAGACATATGCTGACATAATTCACCAATCGTCGGGACTGGCTAGTATATGCCACATATGCCCCCGTTTAAGGGCATTGATGCTATCCCCATCTCCTAAGAGCATGGTAACTTGAAACATATTGCAACTCCCCATCTCCGAAGAGCATGGTAACCCGAAATATGTTGCAACTCCCCATCTCATAAGATCATGGTAACTCGCTATATATACCGTAATCCCCATCTCCGAAGAGCATGGTAACCCGAAATATGTTGCAACTCCCCATCTCATAAGAGCATGGTAACTCGCTATATATACCGTAATCCCCATCTTCGAAGAGCATGGTAACTTGAGTATATATCAGGGGGGGTGTCCCATACGCCTACTAGATGTCTTTCCCGCCCAATGTAGATGTACAAATCGTGAAAACAACGTGGACATCTCATACTATGATGCAAGTCTCTATGAAATAAATAACTGAGCTACATACCGCTACACGTGTTGCTCATACTGATGGCCAGTCGCGCATGAGGCACGCGTCCCTACATGAACTCACTCTGTGACGTGTAATGATACGTGTCAAGGCCTAGGAAGTTATATCAATAACTTCACAACTTTAGGTGGGTCTACTAGACACTAAGTCAGATACTACTCCTAACGTCAACGCCTTCGTTGACTGCACCCGAGTCTGCTCGGACGCGCACATTTATATAATGAATAAATATGTAACCAACAATAATTGAATTTAAACAGTACAACAAGGCAAGGTTGCCTGCCCCGGGTAGCTGCGAAATCCAAAGCCCTGCTCCTAATGCCTCGGCAGTACTGTCCAGCAATCCTATATAGGATATAGTAATGACCAAATTAGTCGCTACTAAAGCACGACTAAGACACACTGTTTGTATCTACAGCTGTCAAGGGTCGGGGCTGTATGTATATATAGCTAACACTAATATATACATATACACTATATCATATTTAATTATTTTAGAAAAATATCTATGTTTAATAGTACAAAAATAGTACTTACGTATTAATTAGTAATACTTTAATAATTTTGCTCATAATATATACATATATTTAGTAATATTTATAAGCACACATTACTATATTTATGACTTAATACATAGACCCATATATTACCATATTTATGTGAACAAATATACTACATAAAATACATACGTAATTATATACTCTCATTTTATTTTCTAATGTTTTTAAATACACAAAAATACGTACATATTTATACATATATTTATACACAAAAATAAAGAAATGTGTATTAAGAATATATACCCACATATATATTTATCTATATATATACATACATATATATATATATGTATATATATATATATATATGTATATATATATATATATATATATATATATATATATATATATATGCATATACATACTAGATACTTAATACGTATAAGTACTTTATATATAAAATATATTACATATACTTAATTTCCAGAAATGTATTTAAACATAATTTGTATTATACATTTAATATTCTTTATATATTAAAATACACATACATACATACATTATTTATATTTCAAAAATAAACATTTATTTATTTGTATATATATATATATATATATATATATACATATATATATATATATATATACATATACACATATACACTTATGGTATTTAAAGTATTTATATCAAGTATTCATATATATACTATGTATACATATACATAACATTATTAATTAGGCATTTATAAATATATACCTTATTTATACATTACACTCAGAAAGTATTTACAGTATATATATAATTTTAAATACTATTGAATACAGAAAATAATATATACATTTAGAATACATATAATATACGTATTTAAATACTGAATACACGAGATCCATATATATAGCAGCTTGCAACCTAAAATACATGCATAATTACTAATAATTATACATAAAATATTATACCTAATCGACGCTCGGGTCGAGGGGAGTCTGGTGGTGGATTGTCGCCGACGGGGGTGGCCGGACGGCGCTCCGGCGTCGCGCGGGGAAGGGTCGGCAGCAGCAGCGGCTCAGCACAGCTCCAGCGCTGCGGGCTCAATAACTCCTCGAGGTAGTGGCGGCGTCGGCTGAAACTTCACGGGAAGGAAGAGGACTGGCTGGGGGAGGGCTCGGCGGAGTTTGGTGGCCGAAGGTGCGGTGGTGGCGGAGTACGAAGAGGAAGGGCGGTCGGCTGTGCTGTAAGGGATGGTGTGGCCCGAGTCGGTGTGGTCGGCTGGGGAGGTGGCTGCCGGCTGCGTAGGGGTGGTTGGCGGTGGTGGCAGGTGGGGGGACGGTCCGACGAAGGTGTCGGGTTAGTGTGGTGGCGTCTGGTGGTGGCAGGTGGCTGGCGTCGGGCTCGGGGTGGAGAGTTGGGGTCGGGTTGATGGTTGGAGGAAATAAGGGTTTTGGTATTTTTAGGGTTTGGTTTCTCTTTTAATGAGTTGTAGTGTAGGTATATGTAGGAGAGAGAGTGAGGGGGGCTGCCTAGGGGTTAGGGCCGGCTGTGGGAATTTGTTGGGGTGTTAGGAAGCTTCTACATGATGAGGGGAGGGCTAAGATTTAGTTATTCAAAATGTAGGGCCATAATGTGCCCTACATAAAGTGATGTAAGTACATAGGAAAGGGGGGGAAACCAAATGCATATGATTGGTCATGACCATTTCTTTTCTCCATGATGGTTTGGGCCAATGAGAGGGGACACCTCATTACAATTTTGCAATTAGGCCCCTGACAATTTGGTATTTGCACAATTAATTAGAATTAGGGATTTAATGTGACCAAACACCATATTTGGTGTTCCTCATTGGACTAAGATGGTGTTTGGTGTTTTATATGAGGCTTGTGGGTGTGGATGTGGGTTTGGGTTGGAGTTGGGTCCAATTTAATTTATGTTAGGTCACCACATTAATTAATTCTTAATTAATGTAACGGTGTTTCTAATTTAATTTAATTAAAAACCGGGAGTCTAAATTTGGTTGGACAAGGGTCATTGGTGTAGTAGGCTCAGTGTACAATAATATCGCGATCTGGGTTGGTCAAAACTGGTTGAGGTTGGGTCTCAATGTCAATTGGAACAGGCAGCGAACGTAATTACGCAATTTAATTAATTTGCGCACGGACGTTTGTAACGACTTTTGTGCGACTAAAATTAGGCACGAAAGTCGGTATCCGGGGTTTGTTCTAGGTTCAATACGATAGGTTAGCATGTCTAGGCCAAATATGTGAAATTTGTTTTAGGGCAACAGCTAAGGTAGTATCCTAAAACAATCAATCATTTCACAGGTATTTATAATACTAGATATTAATCATAATTAAATCTGATTAACCCTAATCATGCTAATTAAATAATTTAACCCTAATTTCTGGTCGTGGGGGTTTACACGTCTGCTAATATCATGACAAGAACCTATATCCTAACACTATCTCACTATGCACACTAGGTTCTGTTCTAACATTCGATCTCAGATTTCTATTGGTTCCTCAAAACTGGGGTCAACCACTAGGGTCAAACATTATGGTCCAATCTCTAACTAGCTCTTAGCAGTGCCTATACTACTTTTAGGTCATTCATGACTATAACAAGAAATAATGGTAAATTATTCTATAGGTAAGGGACACTAGGGTTCATTAAGCGTTCTACTTAGGGGTGTGTCAATATCCTAGCTGTACTTTTAGTAGGAAGGTTACCCTACCTATCATTCTATCAATAAGGACTTCTATATTCTAGAAGAAAGCTACACTCAAGGAACTAATAAGAAGGCACATGAATCAAGCAGGATACAATTTTTTAACGGAATAGATTGGAAGGAGGAGGAGGAGAAGCCATAGTCAGTTGTGGATGAGATCCTATACTCTAATCCTATTTGCAGGCTTGCTCGGTCCCTAAGTTGAAACCGAACAATTTTGTCGTGGACCTGCATGGGCCACCACAAAAACTATGTCACGCCCCAGTCCCAAAATACCGAGGGACTAGACACGTGGCAATGGCCAGCAGTACGCACCGATGGACAAACCCAATTTAATCGATCCATCAGGGCATACTTAAGCTGTAAAATTAAGTCTACGATAACATGGCACAACTAATCTCATCCACACAAGATATAAAATATGATCCACAGAATAAATAAGGAATGTAAATCATCAGCTAGTCTCAACAAAGTGCTTCGGGGATAACCCGAGAAAAATCTGATACAATGGTTCAACAGACCAGAATATAAATGACTGAAATAAATAAATACTGAGCATGAAACATGGATGCTCAGAAAAAGTCTTCGGCTGACACCTCGTCCTCGGATGGCGGTACAACTCCTGGATCAGCTCCTGCTGCGGTCCCGTATACCTCGGGATAGATCTCGTCCTCAAATCCTGGGGACATAATCCATATCCAGGTCCTCAGGGGACATAGCAAGGTACAAGAAAATATACAAGCCAAAATATAAGCAGTGCAGCAGATAATGAGAATAATAGGGTAAGTATGTAAATATTTGTGTGAAATGCAAGAGAGAACATCAATAGTACCCAGGTTGAAGCAACTAAAAGCTCTGTGTAGGGGAGCCGGTAGCAGTGATATCATGAGGTGGTCTAGCTCAGCGGAAGACTGAGTAGCCGGCATAACATAATCAACCTGTAGCCTGTGGTCCTCTCCAGCAATAGATGGAACAATAAGAGAATACTAAATAACCAGCTAAGTGATATGCAAGATGAGAGTAGCATTAGAACTCAGGCTGAAGCCACTACAAGCTCTGTGTCGGGGAGCCGGTAGTAGCAGTAATAATGAGTAATGGGCCAAGCTCGGCTTCAGAGTCTTGTGCCTCACAATAATAGGGGTGTATATATATATATGTTCAGCCTGTAGCCTGTGTGTCTCTCCCCACCCAATGTAACCACGCATTTCATGACCATAACGTCTCATGTCCATGTCAGCGGGATCATAACTAATGTAATAAGTCATAATGTCTAGGAATATAATATCTCTGTCAAGTCCTGTATCCTATACAGAATCACCATGAATATCTCGAGAAGATCCTGTCTCATGAACAGTGTCAAGTGTCCTAGGTCAAAGTGTACTTGGTAAGACAAGTACGAGAAGATAAAGTGTCACGAATATCCATCTCTAGATGACAATACCCAACACCGCATACGGTGTTGGCACCCGACTAATAATCGGACGCTAAGTATGTCACACGGTCCTAGGTTAAGCATGCACAGCAATATAATAAAGCAAGAAAAATATGTAACAATACTGCAGAGTTTGGCAAGGTACACTTGTCTGGGGTCCTGTTGCTGGTATGAATCAGAGTCCAAGTCACAGTCCAAATAGCCTATGTATTACAAATTTATCACGTCAAAAGATAATTTATTTTAATTTATTTAATTCTGGAATAATTACTCTAAAATTCTATTTAAATCTTATTATTCTAATTTTTATGTTAATTCCTAAATTTTGTCCAAAGAAACTGAATTTTATCAACTCGAGACTCATGGTACGCAAATCGAGGCGATTTGTTGACCAAAAAGTCAACCGACACAAACTTGACTTTCATGCATGATTTCCAATAGATTTCAGCATCAAAAACATACTAGAATTTACGGCTCGTCCGAATTCAAATTCGTTTGGGAATTATGGCACATACAAATTTTGTATTGTGCACCGATGGTTAAATTCTAAACTAGAAGTTCTACAGAATTAACTGTATGAAAATACATCGAATTAAATTTTGGGAAAAACATATGTCAATGATCTCGATATTATCTTTCCGAAACTTTAAACGGTTCATGATTCTGATTCCTGGTTCTCCCGAAATCGCGAAAACATTGAAACACGTCTATTTTCGGACATGCTGTGCTCTACGAAATTTTCAGAATTTAATACTCATAATTTTGTAAAACAAATTATATAATCAGAAAGCTAACCTCAATATCGTTCTAACGCCAGAAACTAGGCCTCGTTTGGAGTCCAGAGCTATGCGCAATGGCTTCTGGAAGATGAAGGAACCCTAGATGGCAATTCTCCAAAATCTCTCTCTAAAAATAATAGGATAATTAGGGTTATAATAATATATATATATAGGGATGTTGAGAGGCTGAATGAAATTTGATAGGGTGACATGTGTCATGATTTGATTGGATGGTTTTGGTTATATTATTTATTTTTTTTGATTTGCCTTTATCAAAACATTATTTAAGTCGTTTTAAATCTAAATAACTCAAAATAAACATTAAAAATAATCATAAAAATCTGGAAAAATTACAGAAAATATATTTTGAACCTAGAAACCCTAGAAAAATATTTGGGATAATTATATATTCATAGATTTCCTACTATAATTAGGAGAAGCTCTAAAAATTAGTTTTGCCATAAAATAAAAAATAAATACTAACATTATTCCAAAAATTTTGAAATAATTCCAGAAAATATATAATAATATTATAAACCTTATAAAATAACGTGGGTCCATTCTATATTCCTGGGCTTGAACCATAAATTCTACAAGTCCTAAAAATTAGTTATTAGCCTAAATAACTCCCAATAAATACTAAAAATACTCAGAAAATTCCCAAAAACTTCTAGAAAATATATTTTATTATTTAGAACCTAAAATAAAAGTTTAGGATTTTTTTAATTATATTTGAATCTAAAATAAATTCTTGAAAATCCTAGAAAATTACAGAAAATTGTGAAAAATCCAAATTAAATTTTTTTGAAAAATCAGGGGGTTACAGAGGTGGTTACAAGATTATTGAGCATCAAGTCCGATTTTAACATGTCACAAGAATGCTATAATCGACTGCTCGATTTGATTATAGAGATCTTGCCCGAGGGTGCAAAGTTGCCTAAAGACTTCTATCGATCTAAGAGGATGGTGAGATCGCTTTGGATGGGATACGAGAAAATTGATGCATATCGCAACGGGTGCATGTTGTACTACAAAGACGACAATGATGAAGATGCGTGCAGATTCTGTGGTGCTGATCGCTACAAGGCCACTCTTAGAGAAAAGTCTGTCGGTGCAAGAAAGCCTACCGATTCGATGCACTACTTGCCTTTGACGCCGCGGTTGCAGCGGTTATTTATGGTTAAGGAGACTGCAGAAAATATGAGTTGGCACAGGCGAAAACAGATCGAAGGAGTATTGGATCATCCATCCGATGGAGAAGCATGGAAGCACTTTGATCGAGAGTATCCACATTTTGCCGAGGAAGCGCGTAATGTCAGATTGGGGCTCTCCTATGACGGTTTTAGCCTATTCGGACTTTCGGACTCCCAGTATTCATGTTGGCCTGTGATCGTCACTCCGTACAATATACCACCTTGGATGTGCATGAAGACTCCATATATGTTCCTAACCGTTATTATCTCGGGTCCGAACAATCCGAAGAGGAACATCGATGTGTATTTACAGCCTTTGATAGATGAGTTGAATCAGCTGTGGGAAGTAGGTGCCAACACGTACGATGTTTCTAGAAAGCAAAATTTTCAGATGAGGGCAGCACTTATGTGGACCATCAACGACTTTCTGGCCTATGGAATGTTATCGGGATGGAACACCCATGGTCGTCTCTCATATCCGTATTACATGGACCATACTAAGGCTTTCCGTTTGAAACACGGAGGCAAACCGTGCTTCTTCGATTGTCATCGATAATTTCTACCGAAGGATCATCGTACTGGAGGAACCGGAATGCTTTTCGTGCGGGAGTTGTAGAGAAGGCCAATCCACCGCCAAGGTGGCCCAGATACACGATATGGAAAGAGGTAAAAGATTTACCAAGTGCTATCGAAGAGCCTGCTAAGGGGTACACGCGTGATGGATTTGGTCGCAGCCATAACTGGACGAAGAGGAGTATATTCAGGGATCTGCCATATTGGAGCACCAATCTGATCAGACATAACCTTGATGTCATGTATATCGAGAAAAATGTGTTTGATAACATAATTAATACTGTAATGGAGGTAAAGGGGAAGACGAAAGATAATCCGAAGGCCAGGATGGGCTTAGAAAAAATATGTAGACGTCCTGCATTGCATTTGATAGAGGAGGGGAATGAAAAGTTAAAGCAACCTAAGTCAGTTTTCTCACTGGAGAAAGAGGATAAAGGGAGACTTTGTAGGTGGATTCAGGGTCTAAAGTTTTCAGACGGGTGCATGTCGAACTTGAGAAGATGCGTCAACCTCAAGGAGAACAAACTGGCGGGTATGAAGAGCCACGATTGTCACATATTCATGGAGAGATTAATTCCGATTGTATTTCGGGAATTCTTACCGCAGGTAGTTTGGGATCCATTGACAGAGCTGAGCATATTCTTTAGAGATCTTTGTTGTACTAAGTTGCTCGTCGATCGTCTAGAAAAGCAAGAGAAGGACATTGCGGTAACACTATGTAAGCTCGAGAAGGTGTTTCCTCCTGGATTCTTCGACTCTGTGGAGCATTTGCCAATTCATCTTTCCTATGAGACACGCGTTTGTGGTCCTGTCGATTATCGGTGGATGTACCCCTTCGAGCGGCATCTAAATCACCTAAAGAGAAAGGTGAAAAATAAGGCACAGGTTGAGGGCTCTATTTGTGAAGCTTATATTCTTGAGAAGATTACAAACTTTTGCTTGACGTATTTCAAACCGCATGTTGCTACTAATAGAACGAAAGCTCCAAAAAATGACGACGCATATCAGGAATCTAATGATGCAATACTCAAAGTATTCAATGCGTCTGGAAAGCCTTCGAAAAAAATGAAGAAGAGAGATTTGAATGACGACGAGCTAAGGGCTGCTCAGATGTATATATTACTCAATTGCGACGAGGATAAAGTGGAGAATCTAGAGGGGTAAGTAATTAATACGTCCACGTTTACATCATCTCAATGTAATAGTATAAGATACTATTATGCTACTAATCAGCAGTTGCTTCATTATTTTTTAGCACATATAATGATGAGTTGAGGTTGGTTAGACCTTACGTAACAGACGAAGAAGTAGAACAAGAAATGAGATGTCATTTTCCTTCTTGGTTGAGCGCATATGTAAGATGCTTGGTAATTACTTTTTATTTTTGTACTTGCAAAACAAATAACTTACTATCGCTACTTTGGTATTTAGGTCGATCGTCTAATAACATCCGAGACTGAATCTATTAGAACTCTAGCCAAGGGACCAATTACTGCCGTTAAAATATGGCCAAGTTTCTGTGTGAATGGGTTCAGGTTCAAGTCAACAAATGCTCCTATCAGAGACAGCTTTCTGGATCTTGATTCCATGAAAAATAGTTGTTTGTGTATCAAATCTTCGAACTACAAGGACGTCGATCCAGGCAATGATTTCTTTGGCATCTTACGAGAGATTGTGGAGTTGACATATAATTATGGCACAAAACCTGCTAATATCGTGCTATTCAAGTGTGAATGGTTCGATCTGATTCAAGATCAAGGTTGGAAAATTGACAAACATGGCCTTGTGGATATAAACTATAAGCGTAGATATCAAGGCTACGAACCATTTGTCCTATCAAGTCAGGCTCAGCTCGTGTACTTCATAACTTATCCTAGACGGGGGACATCGAGGTCGGATTAGTGGGCAGTATGCAAGACTAAAGCTAGAACTACCTTTAACATTGACGAAATAGCTTATCAGGAGGACGATCTATCTCTTGTAACAAATATTGTAGATGTGGACTCAACGAAAGTTACTCATTACACGAGTAATAATGTAGAAGATGTAGAATTATCCGAAGAGGAAGACGAAGATGAAGTAGATGAAAGTGAAGACGAGGAGAAGGAAGAGGAAGAGGAGGACGAGAAAGGCGAACAAGATAAATTTTCTGAAGATGATTGTAAATAAAATATATTGCCTGTAGAATGTAACTATATTTTGAATGTAGAATGTACTATTTTAACGAATATATGTATTATATTTTGACTGTAGAATGCTTTGAGACATGGATCATATTTTGACTGTAGAATGTACTATATATTTGTATTTTTCTATATTCATCATATGTTGTTATCAGGTATGACAGGACGACACGGAGGATTCGGCAGGTCCCAAGGTAGACAGAGTGCTCCTCCGGTACTGCCTACTGTTGGTTCCGGATCATCGTCGCCCAGTACTCCAGTATATCGATCACTCACATCTCCGACTGTTGGTACGAGTAGTTCCAGGTGTGATAGTACTCCCTCGTCCAGCGTTCCTCCTGCTGACGTAACCATAGGGACATATAAGCATGTCGAGGAGGTCATGCCCACGTTGTCCCAGCATCAGCAAGATCCTCCATGCGCATCTCCGGAGGAGACGAGGACAGAGATTTGGGCCGACGGTACAAAGTAAGTCAATTAGATGATTTAGCATAATATATATTGTGTATTTCTTTATTCATCGTATATTAACTTTTTTGATCAAAATAATTATCTCTGTATAGATATCGTCCATCGTCGGTTCAGAGACGCCTGGGCCAATTTCTGAGGAACAATTATGGTGGCCCTTGGATCAACTACTCTGAGGCTCCGGAGGAGAGGAAGGTATTCTGGTTTACGCACTTCTAGATAAAAGTATATTAAATAAATCCTCTAATTTATGCATATTATATAACTTATCCGTGATGCTAACTTACTAAATTATTTATTGTAGCAAACGTATTTCTATCCTCCGCACCGGGCCGAGTTGATCGAGCGACTCTTTCCTTCCGTTGCCGCCAAGCTTATCCGAGATGCTCTGGATGACTAGAAGGTTCGTGATCGTACTGGAAAACCGATCCAAGGTTGGATCACGCCTGAGAAGTGGACTGCGATGAGGGCTAGATTCGACGATAGGTACAAGGAAAGGTCTGAGAAGGCCAAGGCGGCTAGGCGGAATGCTGCCAAGTGGTGTGGTGGCTCGATTCCGATGACGGAACATTTTCGTCATTTGGTATATTTTTTCTTTTATAATATATTATTTTAATATAAGTACCATAAAATGGTAGTAGAAAAAAATATTTAAGTTTAGTACTAAATAATATATTTTTAACAAGTACAGAGGGGTGAGGATGCAAACATGGTGACCGTCTTCTTGGCCACCCATCGCAAGGAAGAAAATCTCATTGATGAGAGGGCCTCACAAACCTATGTAAGTATTACTTTACTTTGTGTTAATTTTAATATAACTTAGGCAAATATCGAGTTTCCAAACCTTTCTAGGCCGAGTAGCTTAGGCTGCGTGAGCGGGCGCCTGCTAGTGCACCTACACCTGGAGAGGCTGGTACTTCCTCGCAGCCCGCTCCAGCTCCATCGGCGGACGACCTGTGGGTGACCGCAGCTGGTGGTCTCCAGAGGGGTACGTACTACGGTACGGGATCCTTTGGCGCCCTGGTTGCGACGCAGTCATCTAGGGCCTCCCTGACAGCTGCACATTCCACACAACCCTCACAGTCGTCGACCAGAGTCCAGGAGGCCGTTGACCGTCAGATTGCGTCTCTCCGTGACGAGTTGCTTCGAAGGATGGAGGAGCAGCCCCGGTCCCAGCCGCAGGCGGATGATCCGACACTCATCGCACGATTCGATATGCTCGACCGCAGCATCACGGAGCCCCGGGATTTGACAAATGATATTAGAGCCTCGACAGACCGCAACATCAAGGAGCTGCAGGCATCACAACTATCGATGGGCGAGAGGTTGACTATGATGCAGGATTCAATGGTTCATAGCAGTACGAGGCTATTATCTACCATGGATTCTTATACCCAGCGACTTGTAGACTTGGAGTGGGTACGGCCTCCTGGTGCGCCTACATCGACACAGACTCCACCGACGTCACTGCCTTCTCCATCGACATCGGTGTCAATTCCACGGGACCAGTATGAGCTGTTCTTATCCTTCATGCGCGTTAGTGGTCAGCCTCCTACAGATCCGCAGTAGTATATCTAGTTGCTGGATATTTGTATTTTTTATTATTATTTAGGATGAGATTGTATGGATATATATTTGCCGTATTCTTTACGATGAGATTTGTTGGATGCTTTCATTTCTTCAAATTTTATTATATTATTCATATTAAATATGTTATTTTACTGGTGTTGAGTGTTCAACCCAAGGGGGTTGGCAAATCTAGAAATTCAACGGAGGGTTGTTCCGGGTCTATTTGTGTTTAATAAACTGCAGGAATAATAGTTTAGAAACAATTCAGTATTCTTTTTTTTATTTTTTCTGCAAAATTAGCGACGTTGTTAGCGACGTTTAGCGAAGTTTAGCGACGTTACTACACGTCGCTAAATACGTTGCTAAGTTGCAACATTAATACAAGTTGCTAATGACGTCGCTAAACACGTCGCTAAAAACGTCGTTGTACATCGCAAATTGCTGACATGGCAGTATTGCCAGGTCATCAAAGACGTCGCTGTAACTTCGCTATATAAGTCGCTAATTAGCGACATTTAGCGACATTAATTAACGTTGCTAATTAGTGATGCTGCGTCGCTAAACGTCGCTAATTTTAGCGACACATTTAAGTCGCTAAAAAACGTCGGCATAGCGACGTTTAGCGACATTTTTTCTTTTAGAGACTTGCTTTATTCCGACTTCTTTAAAACGTCGCTAATTACGTCGCTAAATATGATTATCGACATTTTTAAACGTTGCTAATTTAACTTTTTTTGGTAGTGGCACACCTCAACTCATACAAAGTATTATATTGAGATACCTACTTGGTGGTGTAGCCAATGTAGGACTATCTTTACTAGTCCAAAGGAAACAACACCAACAATCATCTACATATCTCAATATATATAGGTTGAGCGTTCCCCACAGTGATTGTCCATTATGCATTAGGATAGATGTCGCTTCAACTTGAATCTTCCCGCATGGGTCGAATAGCAGTATGGTACAAGAATGGACTAAGCCTTGAATTATACACCATAGCTGTCATGCCCCTATCTTTCGCAGGTAATCGACCGTCCCCGCTAGGCGCGAATCACCGCGCCAGCTCTTCCGCGGGACGATCGTTCCCATCTGGTCGTGATGTCGCATGAGCATAAGTTGCGCCCGTGCAAGACCATGATCCGAACATGCGATAAAATAACTAAACCACCACTACTAGAATAAGTCAAATTAGCCACATCTAGAAACGTCAATAAATGGCATAAAAAAGTCGCTAAAAATATTTAGCGACGTAATTAGCGACGTTTTAATGAAGTCACATTTAAGCTAGTCGCTGAACGAAAAAATATCGCAAAACGTCGCTATAGCGACGTTTTCTAGCTATGTATCTGCGTCGCTATATTAGCGACGTTTAGCGACGCAATATTGCTAAATTAGCGACGTGTTGTGTGTCGCTATATGTCGCTAAATTTGTTTTATTTAGCGATATTTTGTGACACATTTAGCGACGTTATATTAACCTGGCAAATACTGCCATGTCAGCAGTTTAGCGACATTTAGCGACGTACTTAGCGACTTATTTAACGACGTAATTAACAACAATCAGCGACGTACTTAGCAACGTATTTAACAAAGTATATAAACGTCGCTAAACGTCGCTAAAACGTCCCTAAAAATGTCGCTAAAGTTTCAGTGAAAAATAAAAAATAAATATTGAATTATTTCTAAACCAATATTCCTGCAGTTTATGAATTCACAATTTATATAAATAGACCCGGAGCAACCCTCCGTTGAATTTTCAGGATTTGTCGACCCCTTCGGTTGAATACTCAACACCGGTAAATTAACATACATTTAATATGAATAATATATTAAAATTTAAAGAAAATGAAATATTGGGATTACAAACAGAGTCTGGAGAAAATCTCGTCGTAATGACTTCAATAAATATTCACACAACTGAGTGCAAGAAATAAAGTCTGAAAGCCTAAAAAATGAAGAATATTCATAAATGACCAAATATCATAGGTCAATTTCGCAAACAACCAGTAAACTATCCTAAGTAGGACTACTGCGGATCTGCAGGAGGATGACCATCGGCGCGCATCAGGGATAAGAACAAATTATACTGCTCCCGTAAAATCAACACCGATGTCGATGGAGAAGGCAGTGACGTCAGTGGAGTCTGTGTCGATAAAGGCGCACCAGGAGGACGTATCTGCTCTAACTCTGCTAGTCGATGGTTGTATGAATCCATGGTAGATAGCAGCCTCGTACTGCTATGAATCATTGAATCATGCATCATCGTCAGCCTCTCGCCCATGGACAGCTATGATGCCTGCAGCTCCGTCACGCTGCGTTCTGTCGACGCTCTAAGATCAGTTGTCATATCCCTGAGCTCCATGATGCTTCAATTCTGGAGAGCAAGTTATCCGTTCCAAAGTCATGCTTCTTTCTCAAGTTTTATGACACATTACAGTCTTGCAAAATTACCTGTCCTATGGATAGTTTTTTATTTTTCTTCTTATGTCATTGTCAAATTTCTTGGGTGTTAGATTGATAAAACTCAAGAATATGCAGTGTTTATATGTTTCTCACCAGAATTGATAATATAAGTTACTGTAAATGTGGAACACTATCATATTTTAGAGTTGATCACCTTAACCGATAAGATAGTAAATTTTTTATAAGGCAATTAAACTCATGGTATAAGAACCTTACTGGGAATCGCTATCATATTTGGTATGTAAATGTAGAGTCGTGGACATTGGGGATCCTTTTTAGAGTTGATCACATTTACCATGGAATTCTGGACCTATTTTAGTTTGCTCATTCTCTATGTTCCCTTCTCTCCCTATTTTGCATGACTGGAGCGGCTTCTTATACTATTTTTAACAAAGTTCTGCCAACATAGATTACATTATTAAAATTTTGAAGTTGGTACGACTTGTTTAGAGTGGGGATAGGAGGATTAAGTGGCTACTCTCTTAGTTTCTGAATAGTTGCATGCCCATCCATTTGAATTATTCATTGTTACATTATTCAGTTCTTTGAGTTCTATATCTAACTCAAGCTTCAACTGATTACTTGAATGAATGATGATTTCATTTTTCTTTTCATACTCTTGTTTGAGGAATGAGTCTTTAGACTGAAATTGAAAGGCTGATTGTTCTGACAGGCTTGTATTCCCACCGACAGATCACACATCCAATCATTTATTTAAAGATGTCGACAATCAGCTATTCTTTTAAAAGTATACTTGCCCAAATGTTTAATTTAGGCGTTAACTTAAAGATTGTATTCATTTTGTGGCCCTTTTAACTTAATCAGGTCATATGTGGCCAAGCATGAGGTCATAATTTCATATTTTATTAATAAGACAATTTCCCCACTTTTGTTTATTGTTTTTGCAATTTATAGATCTGTGACAATCTGTTCATATTATTTCAGTCAAATGCATCCTCTGGAATGGGTGTCTCTGATGATTGCAAGCACATATTCTTCGAACTTCAAAGGAAGAAGACACATCGATATCTGATATTCAAGATTGATGAGAAGCGAAATGAGGTCATCGATATCAGATTATCATTACATTTCAGGCTTTAGTTTATTTTCTCTTCCTATTCCACCTTATTGAGATTTTCCTGCATTGGTATAATAGCTGTTATAATTAACATTGAAAGATGCATTGGAATATTCTTTTCTTTTTAGTTAGCTTGATGTCATACTACAGGCTGCTGCAATGGCTGGGTAATAGAGGACCCAAAATTGGTATTTCAAAGGGTTTTATGTGGGCATGTCAAAGGTAACGGATGAAATTTGCCTTCAATATATATAAAACATGTATGAACTTTGCTTGTTAGTTGTTACTATATATATATAAGCAAGCTTGATTATGCTATTCCTACTGTCGGTATCATGTGGTAACATCATTATGGGATAGTAGAAAATATAATATGTAGCAATGAGCGATTGGCTACACCAGTTCTTATGATAACAGTCCTTATCACATCAGTCTTCAATAAGTAGAAGGTATAAAACTTATCCATATGAGAAAAATTAAGATATTGCAACTTAATAGTGCAGGAGTTGATGTATTGCTATCACAAAAGTTTTTGTGATGCAACATTGGTATCACCAGGATTGCAAGTAATCCTCCCAAAAGAACGTTTGTTGCCTTTAATACTACAAGCACAGTTTGTGCACATCCTATGGCAGGTTTAGTTCTAGTAAGCGAACATCATGACTCGTCCATAAAATCATGAAATTTGTGAATTATAACAGATATAAGGGTATCAGTATTACAGTACAATATATATATGATAAAGGAAAGTACCAAACATTGTTACCCGGACACTTGAATTTCAGTATTTTGGCGTGTCAAACTACTCGAGACATTTTAGGACACATTGAGTCATCATATTAAAGATGGGTATGAAGTTTACACTTAAGTATTGGATTTCATATTGAAAGAAATCATTCCAGTCTTGTAAGGGTAAGTCGACTTTATGAAACTATGAACAATTGGCTAAGTAAATTTGCAATATACATACTCTTTGCGTGTACATGACTATAATATAGTCATGTCCCTCTATCTAGTTCTCAGCCAGTTCCAATATCACACATCTAGAAACCCAAACAATTGACACCTAGTTGCGTCCAAGTAACACTTGGTTCCTCTCCAATCATAGTGCACATAAAATGCTACTAAATGCGGTACTGTGACTCTTGAAGTAGCACAAACATTTCCTGGATTGCAGTCATGTCCCTGTATCTGGTTTTCAGACAGTTCCCATATCACACCAAACAATTGACACCTAGCCCTGCCTCCCAGTAACCTTTGGTCCCTCTCCAATCAAGGTTCACACAAAATGCTTCAGTTGCTTGCATATCAAATTTTTTTTACTTACTTGCAAGGCAACCAATTTCATGTTTTCAAAATGCTTCATTTTTTTTACTTGCAAGACAGTTCCCATATCACTCCAAACAAAATGCTTTCATGGAGACTAAAGATAGGAGGACCATCGTCTTGGTGGTGGGCAGACATTCACTTATACTCTATTTCTATATTTAGTAACATATATGTAAGAAGATGAATTGAAACAAAGTTGATCTGGAAAGAGAGCCAACATTTTGGTATCGACTGATATCGATGGGGTTAGTATCGGATCAGACATGCCAAAAATGATACGATACGGTTGATACATATTGGTATCGACCGATACTGCGAACCTTGAGAGAAAAAAAATTAAGTGGATGATACTTGTTATAGTAAATCTCATAAGATTAATGTCAATATATAGGAGGATCTTTCTATAGATAAGTGATAAGACTTCACATTCCTTTTGCACTAGAATATTCTTAGGATCATTATTTAGAGTTCGAGGTAAATTTTGATTTGTTATCTCCAAGGTCCGAATTAGATTCTCTTTGGATATGTATGTTTGCATCTTAATATTAGACACGTAGTATTTGTATTTGAATTGGACTAATACACAATCAGGATTCCTCTCCCTAATAACTTCTCAAACCTGCAGCACTGCCAACCCGAGTGGCACTGCTGTGCTCGACCCCTAGCACTTGCTGCCTCTCTACACTACTCAATAACACATACACCCATAAGCACACCAATGCACCCCCCTCACAAGCACACACACAAAGCACTGCATACAACCCTTCTCATTACACAAACTCCTATACACAATCAGTCACCCCTACATATAAACCATGCTATAATTTCAAGTATTCACTGAACACTACCTCTGTACACCCACATACTCATGTTGACACACCTATCTTTAAATAATCTTATGACCCTCACTCAAAACCCCAAGCACAGCACACCCAATTGCACACAGTCTCAAGTTAATCCCTCACACTGCCTACTACCAACACACACACTCTCTACAACTAACAAATAAACTTCACATAATCCTCATTATATATCCCCATTATGAACACAAATTTAAACACACGAGTACCCAATAAACTAACTCAACTAACTCACCCCAACCAAAACACCATTTGTCAAACACTTGGTGCACTAAATCATGATACACAACACCTACACCAACTCCTTCATGATACACCAATCCAATAACCCATGGATCAACAAACACACACACACACATATATATATATATACCCGCCAAACCATATATCAAATACTTGGTGTGCACACACAAGAACTCACCATCTGCTCACGATACTCTCGTGATACGCTCATCAAACCTCAAGATACTTTCCCCAAGCTCAAGCAACACAACTAAAATACTAAATATAATATATATAACATATATAATAGCTATTTTATGCAATATATATAATTTGGCATGCTAGAGTCCAATACCCATGAAAATACCCTTCCTACGACACCGTATTACAACGTGTCGTGATACACACTCCTCGTATCCAATAGTGGACACGCTCACACATGCAAAACATGAATCACACTCCAAAATCCCCAAGGAATCATTCCTTCGAACACCTAATGGCCAAAATTCAGATTTCTTCCAATTTGGCCACAAAAGTATTTATTCAATTTTGATATTGAAGCCAATTTTTATATAAAATAATTAAAATCATATTTGAAAGTGTCTAATGTAGATTAACTACTAAGTTTTCAATGTCTTCATAGAAATAAACTTAGAATCTAAAGATCGTTTAAGAAGTGCCCTATCTTTGAAATGTTGACATGCTATCTTTTGGTAACTAATATTGAAGCTTAATTGGACATTTGCCAGGTCTTGAAGAACATGGGAAACATGTAGTACTTTTATGAAAACTTTCAACTTCATGTAATGTAATGCTAATGGAATTTGAGAAATTTTAATGGCAAAAGAAAATACATTCTAGAAAGAAAATGGTAGAAGTGGAGGATATAGGTTCGTAACTTCCTAGATAAAGTGGAAAAGTTTAGTTAGATTCATCTATACCTTTTAACAGCATCATTTTGGCACCTTTAGGTAATAGATAATACTAATAATTCATGAAATTCAATATAACCAGATACCACAGCTGATTAGCTTCAGATTGATTTCAATGGATATAACCCTTAAGTCGGCTTATGACAATGTTGATCATATCTTCTTACTATCTTGCTTGAATACATGACCCATTTAACAATCTAGATTGCAAAAACATGACCCATTTAACAATCTAGATTTAAAGATACTCAGTCTTCAAAATCTAGAATATAGTCAATAACATAATTTCTTGCCTTCGGGTAATAAGCAGAATGCATCTGCGAATTCAAAAAAAAAAAAAAAAAGCTGGAAATCTTATCAGACCAACTTCAACAAAGTCTCCTGGTGCTCGTGCAGGTGCCTTCGAGAGTGTAGAGGGATCAAACGATGAAGATACTCTACTAACTGATGCTAATCTTGATGACTCCTATTTGGAAACTTGCAAGTTTTTTCTACATGCACAATTTTAAATCAAGCGATGCTTCCTTTTTTCTATATTTATTTAATAGTGATATTCTTTTACTTATTTCCTTCTTTACTGTTACTTCTTTATGTTGATTTCATTTCTTTGTATATGTCTATGCTGAGAAAATGGACATAATAATGAGAGTGCTTTGTTTTCAAATTTGTGCAAGGCGTTGTGAATTGCTGGTGGTTTAACTTGCACAGAATTTTAAGAAAACTTTCTTGTCTCTTACCTTGTCTCTTACCATGATGGCATGCGTCCTATAACTTAGGTATTTGCTTTTAAAATGTTTGTGCAATGGTCTCTGGTGATTTCAACAATGGCCTCTGCTTCTTAACTTGTTAATGACAGTGGAAGTGTAAGATAGCAAAAAATTTCAAATGAAAAGTTATTTAAATTATTTATTTTGAATAAATATCTGGACATGTTTTATGATTTTTGCATGTTTTATGATCTGGACATTTATGTTTCACTTAGTTTCATGTAGGATCTTTTTGCACTATCAACTTGTTTGTCTCTGCCATGGTAATGTCTCTCTATTTTTATTTAAATTCTTTTTAGCATTTTTATGATCTAGGCATGTTTTATTTAATCTCTTTTGGACAGTTCTCACATCAAAATGTGAAGTAGGAATTTTTTGATGGAGTGAATGGTCATGTTGGTAACTTTTGGTTGCTATTTTATTTTTAAAGTGTTGTCTAATTATTTTTTCATGATCATGAAACATTGATCTACATCTCTGTAAATAAAATTTTATACTATACCTGATGGTAGCATGACAATATATCTACTTTCTAATCCTTTATTGATATTTCAGCAACCAAGAGATTATAGCTTAGATCACTTCGTCATATTTATATTATATAATTATACTTGTTCTCTGAAACAGTTGATATCAGTTTATAGAAACACACATATTGACTAAGTTTTTTTCTCTTGTTCTCTGAGGAACTAATTGAAAAATGAAGGTTGTATTGTGATGGGAGGGTTGTGCTCCGGGTTCAGATGAATATGTATTTTAGTTTACTTGTATAAATTGGTTTTGGATGTTTAAGATGTTGGACAAAAATGATATACTTTGATTTTTGGACGTGGTTGGATGTTTGTGGTGTACGAACGAGAATTTATTAATAAAAAAATTGTGTATTATGTTTTTTGATGTTTGCGATGATCTACATTATATTGATATTATGTGTAAATAATATATTATATATAATATATAATTATAAACATAATTTTTGTTGTACAAAAATTAGCTTCTTTTGACGGTTATAAAACGTCAACAAATATCTAAATTCTTCTATGAAACATTATTTCATAACGGTTATTAAACATCAAAAAAGATTTTTTTGACGATTTTTTTGGATCAAGAAATAGTTTTTTTGACAGTTATTAACCGTCATCTAGGCTACAGTCAAGAAATATTTTTATCTACCTTAACATTTTTTTATGTTTTCTTGACGGCTAAAATTCGTCAAGAAAGTTTTCTTACTTGGCAGTTTTAAACCGTCAAGATAACAAAACCAGAAATCGTCAAGAAAATGTGAGACTTTTCTTGACTCTGGCCTTGATGACAGATCCAAAATCGTCAAGAAAACCCTTTCTTGACGAAAAAATCGTCAAAAAAAGTCATTTTTCTTGTAGTGACAATACACAATCAAGCTCAGTTACATTATCGGCCAATCACTTGTATGACTTATTTGGTGGAGTCTGGGTTATCCTAGAGATATATACATATAACAGGAATCCTGATATCGAGCCATGTGCTAGCTGGGCTAGTCGAGCCATGAATCGCCGCATAGCATGTAGTATTTATGCACCGGTCCCTCGAAAGGCCACCGTGCTAAGATCGCATAGAACACATAGTACAATATAATAGTCGAATATTGCCATCCACTAATGAGGATTTAAGCAATATCCATGGGGGGCAGCCTGCACACCCCAAAAAATTGTTTGAGGATGGCTAGTTAAGCACGATCTCGGGCTTTCGTTCCTCCTAATGCTCTACATATTTTAGTTGCCTAGTTAACACTACTGTTACTGAAATTTTATGGCGTGGTCACATGATATTTTCCTTATATGTCGTTCCGTAGTACGGACATGGTAGATACGAATCCACTTTGTCACTTGGCAGTCCAATTTGGATTCACTCCAACATAATGCAACAATCAAACAAGTCCTAGCCACACTTGAAAATTGACTAAACTATTTTGTCCATGCTTGGAGGAATCATATTATTTCACATGTCGTATAGCACGTAGGTACCCCTCAGTGTAAACATGTAATATAATCATTTAGGAACACTTAGTACGTAGGAACGCATAGCACGTAGTAAGTATATCAGCACAGATACAAGTAGTCGAGTCAAGTCACCAATCACAGTAAATCATATGAGTTCTAACATATTACAACACAAAAGTCAAGTTGTCACTACCTCATTTTCTAGGAAATAATATTTTAGTAATTTTGCAATTAATTAAATATTGTGCATGTTAAATAATTATTTGTTGTATTATTTAATTATTGTTAGATGTTATTTATTTATTTTGGACTTGTGTTAGTGGACCTAACTAGTTTAGTTAGACTCATGGACCAACATGTATTAATTGTTAGAATTGAGCCCAATTAGAAAGCCCATTGATTAGGAGGATAATTAATTTAATTAAACCATTAGACTAGAAGCTTTCCTCCTTAATTATTTTTTATGAGAGGCCCAAGGGGTATAATGGACATTACATAGTGGCTTGAGGAAGGGGTAGAGGGGTCTGGCCTATTTAAAAGAGGAGAAAAAGTTTCTCTCTTCTCTTTTCATTTAAAAACTAGATCTAGAATTTTCCTTAACCAAATTTCTTCATTCGCACATCATTTTCCCACTAAATTTTATCCCAATTCCTTCCCAAATCACCATTAGAGACCAGTGGAGCAAGGATCTAGAAGGAGGAAGTAAGGATCTACAAAGAGGAGCAAGGATCTACAAGTTGGAGGCCAATTTTACCACATTTGGAGGTTGCATTGGGAATCCATCTTCCAATAGGTACAATTCAGTTTTTCTCTTAATTTAGGTTCTAAATATGAGATTTAACCATGAGAAATTAACCCATATGCATAGTCTACCCATAAGATTTGGTTTTGTGTTCATAGGAGGCCTATTGAGTAAGTTATGGTGCTTTTGGTGTCAATTTTGGGAGAATTCCGAGATTGACAATTGTTGTGTGTGTCAATTGGTCCTATAGATCAATTTGGTATGTGCTTATGTGTTTGGAGCTAATGTCATATCCATAATTGGGTACGTGTAGGTCGTATCCCAACAATTTGGTGATACGTATTAATTTGGGAGTTTTTCCTCCGACACGTGACTTTGTGCATGTCATATTTTGACACGGACACGTAGTTTGAGTTTGACTCTTCGTATTGTTCATAAATGATATATAAGACTTGCTCGTGTCCTTCGGGATACGTTTGGATATGTGGTGGACTCGTGTCGCAAGCGTATCATAGATCTACTGGGATACAGATGTGATACGCTCCATGTGTTTGTGCATTTATTTCTAGATCTATTTTTTTCATTGATCTTGGTCATTGTAATATATATATATATATATATATATATATATATATATATATGTTATGTATATATGTAACTATATTTCTACATATGTAATAGCTATTAAATATAGTAGTATATATATGTATATGTTATGAGTATATATATGTCACGACCCGCACCCAGAATTTGGGCATGAGTAGTGGGTACGTCCAGCCTACGCCGCAGCATATGCGGTAGAATGCTTTCTAGGTCACAATAGATACTAAACATAACTCACAACCTGTCAATGATATCAACTCCATGAGGAGGACAATATACATCTCACAATAGCTCATAATGCAAACTCAATCACAACAACTATAAGAGTATAAAGGCATAAAAGATAAGAAAGAATGACATATGTCAAACACAAAGTCTCAAAATAGAGATAAACTACAGTCTAGCTGTCCAACATAAAGTCTCCACAAGTCTCATCATAAAATAAGAATAAGTCTAAACATAAACTCAAAATAAACCTCAAAGTAAGTCTCAAATGCATAAGATAATGCTGTCTAGATAGTTGCTGGTAATGTCCCCTCTAAAGGAATAGTCTCCTCTAAGATCTCTGGTGTGTAGTCTGCATCTATACCTGGTCCATAATATGTGGGACAGAAATCCTCAAGATCCTCTGAAAAAAATATCCAGTCAGGATTGGAGCAAAGTACAAGCACAAACAACAGTTTCATATATATTAACAAAAACTATAATATAGTATAAAGAAATACAAGATAGATATGAATACTGGCAATAAGAAATACTGAATAACGAAATATTGGAATAAAAGAATACTGGAGCATATCATCATCAATGTTACATCTAGCAATGAATAGAAATACATGTGCATGCTAGAACAATGAACTGGAATATAAGTGAATATTAGAACAATAACTAGAATGTAAGGAATGCTAGATCAATATACTAGAGATATATGTCAAGAACATCTAGCTAAGTGTGTGAAATATCAGCATATCATGTGATCGTCTTGGGATAGATCAGGCTTGTTACATATGATTAGCTATGATTCATGTAAGGTCAGGCTAACCATCTGAATAGCTATGATGCGAGAAATAGTCAGGCTAATCATATTTAACAGGCTATGAGGCTTGTAATGGTCTGGCTGTACCGACGTGAGGTGTGGGTGAGCTATGATGCAAGTAGAGTTGGGTATGATCACATAAGCTACTAATATTTCCCCGTTCCCCAGCTAGCACGATGGATTCTAATCATGACTCCTCGTGACAGGTCTCGATAATGCCAACTCGTGTAAACAATAGTGTCAGAATCATGTACACTATACAACTAGAATCATAGAGATAATCAACATAATGAAAACTGTCAAAGAATTTACTCGCCTGTGGTCCTTTGCTGGAAATACCAATGTCATGTTTCTAAAGTATCGTCTGAATTATCCAACAGTCCTATAGACATCATTGAATGATAATACAAAATCAGTCGATACACTAACATACACACCATCAAAATACAATGAACTCAGAAACAACCCTAGGGGTGCTACTTGTCATCTAACATGGTCAAGTGTGCGTCTAGTTGCACGGATGTCACGTCTGTAATTGTTGTGCAAGATCAGACAGTCAAAATAACATGGTCTTGCTTGTACGTCAGTGTACATAAGGCAGTCTGCTAACAATTCACAGGGTCATAGGTCAATATAACTACGGAATATCCGTAATTAACACTAGGGTCTCCTAGTACATCTATAAATATACATAGTCTTAACTAGCATATAACATTAATTACTTACAATTTATATATACCAATTAAATACATATACAATATATATATATATGTATATATATACCAAATACATACATATACCTATTTGAATATATATATATATATATATATATATATATATATATATATATATATATATATATATATATATATATATATATATATATATATATATATATATATATATATATATATATATGTATATGTATATACCAAATACATACACCCATATACCAATTATATACTAATGAACAATACACGTATACGCATACAAGTACGTGTACGCAACAAGAAAAATATCTCGAACCTGTGCGATCGGGAACGAGGTGTTGGATGAGTCGTCGAGGAGGGTGCTCGGTTCAGTCGATGGTGGGAGAAAAAGCGGGTTCAGGCGAGCGGGGTCGGTTTCCAGGCGGTCAGGGTCTGCTCCGGTCGTGACGAGGAGGAAGGGGGCAACTGGCAACGACGTTCAGACGAGGATCAGCGGCTGCTCGTCGTCGGCGGGATAAGAACGGCTCCGGCGTCAGGTTCAACGGTTCCAGCGGGGGTGGCCGGACGGGTCAGGCATTCAGTTGCTTTCATCGTCAGGATGGCAATGGTTCAGCGGTCGTGTAGGCCAGCGGGGTTGAGCGCTTCAGGCGAACGGGTCTGGAGGAGAACGGTGGTCGTGCAGCGTTCAGGGCTCGGGGTGTAGCGGTCGGTTGAGGGCAGCGGGTCAGTGGCTTCAGGCGAGCGGCGGGGATGTCGTTCGGCGTGGTGAAGGAGAGGCGGGGTGGTGTGCTAGGTTCACGGCGGGTTAACTCCGGTGAGGGGTTGATAGGAAGGGGATGATGGAAAGGAGTTGGCTGTAGCTATTAGGTTGAAGGAATTAAAGAAAAGAAAAAAGTAAAGGAACCCAATATTTATATATGTATAGTATTGGGTTGACCTAGAAATTGGCTTGGTCAAACCCTTAGAAAAAAGGCTTCTCATGAAGATATTTCAAGGGCTAGGATTATATAGATTCAAAATGGATGGCTAGGATTACATTGATTCAAAATAATGGAGGGCTATGGTTTGAGGGGGTTGATGTTGAGTTTTACACACTCTAAAATTATAGAAAAATTCACATGAAGGAGAAATGGGTTTCTTCATGTATTGTGTCCAATTGGGTGGACACCTTAATGCACTTTTGCATAAAAGTGCCTAAAAATTAGAAAATTGCACAAAGTTGGGTTTTAGATTTAATTTAATTAAAATGAATATAATTGGTGTTCTAAAATTAATTAGAAGTACTTGGGGCTAAAATAAGTGGGACACAAGTGTCATGAATGAAGAAGACTCGGAATAGAATATTACCCTAATTTGGGTTGCTCAAAATGGGTCGAGATTGTGTCTCCAATTTTGATTGGAACGCACTAGGATACAAAGTTGAATTTATATCGAATTAAATACAATCGGTTGCGACTAATATTGTGCGACTAAAATAAAGCACAACATGGCATAGTTATGAGTCGCACAAAGATCAAAATAGAAGACTGGCACGACTAGGACAAGGGTATGAAATTTGTAGGAAGGTAATGGCAAGTATAGTGCTCTAATTATCGAAGCAACGGTAAGGTACGACAATCAATTACAAGTTTACGGTAATTAAATATAAATAAATATCATGCAATATTAACACATTAAATTAAATAAGTGAAAAGATGAAAATATCCCTATTCTGAAATATGGTAGTGTCAATATATATATATATATATATATATATATATATATATATATATATATATATATATATATATATATATATATATATATATATGTTGTCATATATATATATTTATATGTTATTGTGTATGATTATATATATGTGTACATATATGTGATGTTATATATATATGTTACTATATGTGAGGATACATATATATGTATATGGAGGAGTTTGTATATATATAAATATATGTAGCAAGTATATATATAATTAGTAGCTATATGATGTATATATTAATATATTTATTTATGTATATTTATATATAAGAGTGAGAGAGAAGAGGGCTCAGATTTTTAACGACAACAACAGCGGCTATAGCAACAGCAGCAGCATTAACGACAGCAGCTCAACAACAACAACAGCAACAATAACAGTTTTTTGCGACAGCAACAGCAGCAGCAACATTAGCAACAGCAGCAGGAAACCGTTGCAATAGCAGCGGTATCAGCAGATTCAGCGACGGCAGCGGTAGCTTTTAGCGACAGTTCTGCGGTTATATATATATATATATATATATATATATATATATATATATATATATATATATATATATATATATATATATAAAAGGTATTAGTATATATGTATATATATTCCTAATTGATATTTATGCTTTTGTATACTATACTTTTAGTAGTGGGTTGTTAGCATATAGTTATTATGGGTAGTTAGTATATATATTAAGTTTGGATATTACCTTGAGATACCAAGGTAAGTATCAAGGTATTTGGGGGATGCCCAGGTATTGGGTTTGGGTATCAAGTTGGAGGTTTAGTTGTGCGATACCAAGTTGGTTCGAAAACCAAAGTATTCTTTTAGCATTTATAATTAGGATTTTATATAATTAATATTATTGATATATGTATATGTGATATTTACCTATTGTTTGCGTACCCTGAGATACGGTATCCTAGTATCCTAAGATGTAGCTGTATGACCTAGACTCTTAGTGTTTGAACCCAATAGCATTGAGATAGACTCATGCAACCTAGAAACAGGTAGTTTGTCATAGTTTGACATAGTTTGACCGGTTTGACTTAAAGTTGACCTAGTTTGACTTTTGACTTAGAATTGGCTTGTTGACCTAGTTGTTGACTAGTTTAACTTATTTTCTTTCGAAATCTTGTATTGATGTTGTATTCCATATCTAGGTCTTCGAGGCACCGTATCAGACATCTGTGAGACTGTTCATTGGACTTCAGGCAAGTACATTCTTTGATAGTTTCTCATTTATGATATCCTCTATGTTCATTGTATCTAGTGTAGATATCCATATTTTTTGATACGACAGTTACACGGATTGGTATATACGGATCTCGTCATGAGATGTTATTCCTTGGTATATGGTGTATCTTGTGCAAACCTTATTTCATTGATTATCTTGTATATGTACAAACACTAATTCTCGAAGAGATTTGCTACTTTCCTAGAGAATCCCGTGCCATAGCATACCATGGTTGGATATACTATAACAGTCGAGGGTGGAGAGTATTTTAGTGTAGATGTGTGATCATACCCATCTTGTATCATGTCTTGTTCTTGAATAGTGTTAATCATACACCGCACGTATGATTAGCCAGGCCATAAATCTTGTATCAAGTTTCCAAGTCGATCACATGTTAAAGCTAGTACTCACACACTTAGTCATTAGTATTCTTGTTCATTATTATATTGCTTATTATTGTATTTATTCCAGTATTTCCTTATTGTATCTCTCTCATTTTATCTATTATGTATCTTGTATATTCACATCTATTTACTGTTATATAGTTTTTATCATTGATTAGAACTGCTGTTAGAGATATACTCTGCTCCTTTCCTGACAGGATATATTTTTCCTAAATGACACTAAGGAGTGGTACCCTACACATTATGGACCTCAGGATGTTGTCGGTTTAGAGTCAGAGACCCTGGTTCAGGAGGGACTTATCCCAACTGAGACTGATGACCCGAGATTAGTAGTTTCTTAGTATTCTTTTGTACTAGATTTGTCTCTAGCTTATTTTGTTAGTATTCTTTCAGACTCATTGATGTTATTATTTTAGACTCATGAGTTGTATGTGACTATTCTATTCTTTATCATATTCATGCTCATTTCCATCTTAGATCTGTGATTGAGTATATTGTTATTGTTGGTGGTTCATTATATTGCTAGATAGATTACCCAGACAACGTTCTATCGCCGATTCTGTGGTATAGGATGGACATTGTTTCTGACTTGCATCCCTACATCGGGTGTGGGTCGTGACACATTTTTAGTGGTGGCCCATACAGATCTCTTCGAGGTCGCAACTAGTGCGATTCATAGTGGTGCTCTGAATTGAGTGCTATTACGAGCCTGTGTCAGGATATATGATATAGGCTATAGGTTGAGAATACTCAATCACATCTAGAAAAAATTCTTTTGATTCATTCAACTATTCTCCTTTGATATTGATACTTGACCTTTAAACTGTCCGTTCCTTGAGTGTCTTATATCATGTGTTATATTGATTCTTTCTTTCGCTTTGTTTCTGGATGCCGCCAAAGACTAGATCACAGCAGGGGAGAGCAGCTTCTGACAGGTCTGCGACGTCCCGAGGGCCTGCACCAGTCACTTCTCCGGTGATTGGAGTATCAACTGCTTTCGGAGGTCCACCACCTACTTAGAGGACTATACCAGCTGTATCTGAGGGGCTTCCACCTCCACCTTTCGTGCCGGCAGAGGTGACACAGATGTTTACATTGTTTTGTGAGATGCTCGAGTCACAAAGGGCTCAGTCTGAGGCACATTAGAGGCAGATCGACATTTTATGGCAGGGCATCGAGAGTGCTCTTCAGCTTTCTCGTGCCGTAGTAGAGAGAGGAGTTCTGGTCCAGTAGCAGGTTGCTTCTCAAGTTGCTCAGCTTCGGCCAGGCAACATTCAGGACTTCAAAAAGCTGAAGCCTAGGGTCTTCAAGGGGACGGAGGGCATCGTTTATGCTGATAATTGGCTCGAGGACATTGAGTGTCTTATGAGGGTGTCCCGTCTTTCTGAGGATCTAAAGGTTGAGGTGGTAGGACTTCAACTGTTTGACGTCGCCCATGCTTGGTTCAGGAATGAGCCAATTTTTGTTGACGCGGGACAGTCTTGGGAGCTATTCAAGGATCTCTTCATGAAAAAGTTCTTCGCTCGGGCAGACAGACTAGACTTGGGGAGGCAGTTTGAGATCCTCATTCAGGAGAGCATGTCTGTGGAGGAGTACGCTGCGGAGTTCGGCAGGTTGGCTCAATTTGTAGAGTATTTGGTAAGAGAGCCAAAGGTTCGGGCTATTCATTTCTGTGAGGGTCTAAACTGGGAAGTGGAGATCCTCATTTCATCTTTTTATGAGACATACTCGGAGATACTTGCGGAGGCACGCAAGATTGAGCAGGAGTTGGGTTTGAAGCCCAAGAGAGATCGTGATTCTTTTATGGGGGCAAAAAGCAGTACAGTATCTGCCAAATGTCCTCATTTCCAGTCTATGACTTTCCAGCAGCCTCAGTAGCACCAGAATCCAGCAGGGTGTTGGTTCACCAGGCACCACAGCAGCAGAGATAGTTACTGCAAGTTTTCTTCCACTACTACAAGAAGCCTGGTCATATCTGGGAAGTTTGCAGGAGGAGGTTGGGAGTTTGTTTGTATTGTGGGACTGAAGGGCATAAGATGAGAGAGTGTCCTCGTCGTGCATTTCAGGGTGCCGCTTCAGCTCTGAGGCACATACGAGACCACCTGTAGTACAGTCGAGGGGACCGCTTCCGACACAACATCAACGTTATGTCCAATATCAGCAGCAGGGAGGTGCACGTCAGGGATGAGTGTTTCTATGACCGTCGAGGAGGACGAGCCCACCGGAGATGTCATCGTAGGTTCTATTCTTCTTGATTCCAGCTCAGCTTTAGCTTTGTTTGATAGTGGTGCTTCCCATAGTTTTGTATCTATTTCTTTTGCTCTGAAGCATGGTTTGGTAACTGAGTCTTTGCTTAGGACTTGCAAGATCATGACCAGAGGAGGCATTATCCTGGTTAATGATATTTTCAAGGATCGGAGAGTTACTCTAGGAGGCCGGGAGTTGAGTGCGTATCAACTTATAATGCCACTTTCGAGTTACGACATTATACTCGGGATAGATTGGTTGAGTAGGCACCGTGCTAGTATAGATTATAGAGGAGTTAGAGTTTTGTTTGTTCCGTCGGGAGAGCCAGAGTTCGAGTTTGCTAGAGGAGCTGCAGAGCAGGGAGAAGGCATTATTTATGGAGCTATGGTGGAAGACAAGGAGCTGTCGCATCCGTTGATAGCAGAGTTCTTAGATGCATTTCCTGAGGAATTGCCAGGATTGTCGCTAGATCGAGATATTGAATTCTCTATAGACTGGTGCCAGGTGTAGAACCAATTTCGCAATATGTCTATAGAGTAAGGAACATCGAGCTGGTCGAGCTGAAGAAGCAGGTAGACGAATTGCAGGATAAGCTGTTTATTAGATCGAGTTCTTTACCGTGGGGAGACCCGGTATTGTTTGTACCAAAGAAGGATGGATTAGTGTGCATGTGCGTTGATTACAGGGCATTGAATAATCTCATTATCAAGAATAAGTACCATTTGCTACAGATTGATGATCTGTTCGATCAGTTGAGTGGTGACAAGGTATTTTCTAAGATAGATTTGAGATCAGGCTACCACCAGATGAAAGTGAAGGCGGAGGGCATACCGAAGATTGCTTTTAGAACTCGGTATGATCAGTACGAGTTTATGATAATGTCGTTTGGGTTGACTAATGCACCGATAGTATTTATGAACTTGATGAACAAGGTGTTCCATCAGTACCTTGACAAGTTCGTGGTGGTGTTCATCGATGATATACTCATATACTCAAAGACACCGGAGGAGCACGAGGAGCATTTGCGGATTGTGTTAGAGGTGCTGAGGAAGGAGAAGCTGTATGGGAAGCTATCCAAGTGTGAGTTCTTCCTGGACAAGGTAGAGTTCTTGGGGAAGGTTGTGACTGGTGATGGTATTTCAGTGGATCCGAAGAAAATCGTAGCAGTAGAGTCTTGGAAGACCCCTGAGTTTGGTAGTAGAGATTAGGAGTTTCTTGGGATTGGCAGGCTACTACAGAAAGTTTGTGCAAGATTTTTCGAGAATTGTCGAGCCGATTACCAGACTCACTAGGAACGATGTAGAGTTTGTTTGGATGGAGGATTGCCAGGTTGCTTTTAAGGAATTGAAGAAGAGGTTAACGTCTGCTCCTATTTTGACGTTGCCATCAGGGTCTAGAGGTTTTACTATTTATAGTGATGCATCTGAAAAAGGTTTGGGTTGTATTCTTCAGCAGAATTGGAAAGTGATTACCTATGCATCCAGGCAATTACGCCCTCATGAAAAGAACTATCCTACCCATAATTTGGAGTTGGCAGCAGTCATCTTCGCCCTAAAGTTATGGAAATATTATTTGTACGGAGAGCGTGTAGAGATTTTCACAGACCACAAAAGCTTGAAGTACGTTTTCTCGCAGAAGGAGTTGAACATGAGGCAGCGTCGGTGGTTGGAACTGATGAAGGATTTTGATATATCTTTGTAGTATTATCCTGGAAAAGCTAATGTAGTTGTCGATGCTTTGAGTAGGTATCTGGTAGCTATGTTATTGACGTAGGATCGATATTTGTTGGAGGACTTGGAGAGCTTGGGCATTGAGGTGATAGTTCCTGATTGTGTGATACAGATGTGGGAATTATAGATACATTCAGAATTGATGGAGAAGATCAAGGCAGCACAGTATGAGGATGTATCTCTCAGGAGCATCAGAGCTCAGGTGAGAGCAAGATTGGAGGATTATTTTACCATTGCCGAGGATGATTCTTTGCGACATGGAGTTAGATTGTGTGTGCCTAGTGGGGAGCTGCGTGAGGAGGTATTGCAGGAAGCGCATCGCTCTCAGTATTCCATGCATCCAGGTGCCAACAAGATATATCAGGATATGCGAGAGAGTGTGTGGTGGTATGGCATGGAGAGGAAAGTGGCACAGTTTGTATCCAGATGCTTAGTGTGCCAGCAGGTGAAAGCTGAGAGGCAGAGGCCAAGAGGTTTACTTCAGCCATTACCCATTCCAGAGTGGAAGTGGGAGCACATTACTATGGATTTTATGTCCGGACTTTCACGATCTCCAAGAGGGAAAGACGCGATTTGGGCCCGCTTAGCACCGAAAAACGTGTCAGGGTCAAAGGTCTCCAAATTCACCAAACTTAGTGTCAACAGGTCAGGAACGATGATACGAACCCAACGGAACTTCCAGAATTGAATTTTGATGAGCCGATCACAAAATCGCCCGTCGAGTGGGACCTGTGAGGCCCACGACACGCGATTTCGTCAACGTTCTCAGAATCGAACCAAACTTGGGTCACAGGACCAGCGTATTGCTACGAGTCCGATGGCACAAGTTTTGTTTCAATCCGACGTGTGTACAGAAAGTTAGGGCACGATTCAAAAAAGTCGGATATGGGGCGTTGTCCGCGGATACGCACTGATTCCAGTGTGCACGCACATCCGAATCAGCTTCTGCGAAATCCTACACGTCCGTATCGACGACGCGCACGTATCTGTGAAGACCGCGCGCGACTAAGTCGTCCCGTTTGGCGTGGCGTACCCAGTTCCGGGGTGAATCGGGGCGTTGTTTTTCCTGTTTTTGGATCGCGGTTCGCGATCGCCACAGGACGCGATACCCCGAGCGGGTTGCACGGGCACCGAGGGGGTCACACAGGGTTCGCAATGCAACTGACGGAATCGAAAATGGGGTTACGAGCAGAAAGATACGCGTACCTGAACAGGACTCCAGGAATTGGGGTTTCCTCGTGTCCGACACGTGTCTGACACGTGTCTAGATTAGGGTTAGGGTTAGGGTTCCGACAGGTTGCTCGGGGCTGGGCGGTGCTGCGGCGGGGGAGGCCGGCCGGAAGGGGCAGCGCGGGTGGCGCGCCGGAGCGGGCAGGGGACGGACGGCGCCGGCGGGAGGCGCTGCGGCGCTGGGCGCGGGAGGCCGGGCTCGGGGTCGGGGGATCCTCGGCGGCTGCGGCTGACGGAGGAGGAAGGAGGAGGAATACGGTAGGGGCGCTTGCGGCACGGCTGCGCTGCGACGGGGCACGGCGGGTGGCGGCGCGCAGCGGGTTTAGGGTTGGCCGGAGAAAGGAGGAAGGGGGGATTTTATAGACAGGCGGCGGGAGAGGGGAGGCCGAGCGGGGCGGGGGACGAGGGCGTCGTGGCCGCGGGGCGTGGGCCGGGCGGAGCGGCGGGTGGCGCGGCCGGCGGAAGCAGCGCGGGAAGCGGGCTTCGTGGGGGAGAAAAGGTCAGCGGGTCGGGCGGCGGGCAGCGCGGGTCTGACCGACCCGACCCGACCCGATAGCAGAACGGGTTTTGGGCTGCGGGTTCGGGTCGCGGGTGGACCCGACCCGACCCGATAGCCCACTGGGCAGGCTCGGTTGGGCTGGGTCGATGGGCTGGGCCGGTTAGGTGGGTTTTATAAATAAAATAAATAACTAAATAAATAAACAAATAGTTAATTAATTAATTAAATAATAAATAATAATAGTTTTTAGGTGATTAAAAATAGGTCCGGGGCCCAATAAATTCTAAAAAAATTATCCTAAGTCCAGTTTTTCATTTTACACCCAAAAATATTATTTTTATAATATTTTTGTTATCAATTAAAAATTATTTAATAATTAAAACCCTGATTTTAATTACTGAAAAATCCCAGAAAATTCCAGAAAATTATGAAAAATCCAAATTTAAAAATTCTTGAAAAATCAGGGGGTTTACACTTTATTTCCGCATTGATCATTTGTAACCCCAAATTATGTGCCACCATCACATTACCTTCAACAGCTTTGGCTCCAATGATGAATGCAGTCCAGTTTTGAAATTGAGTTGGATCCGTCCAGAGATCTACTATAGGCAGTAGATTCTTTTGGCAAGTAGCTATAAATTTATATCCTGTGATACCTGTCACGCCCCAATCTCCCGCAAGCTCGACAGTCCCCGCTGAACGTAAATCACCACGTTTACAGCTCTCCCGCAGGACAATCGTTCTCATCGGGACGTGATGCCGTACGAGCCTGGAGTTGCGCTCGTACAAGGCGTTGTTGTCAAACACCAAATGTTATCATTGAAACAACCAAGTTGCAGCGGAAGTCAAGTATTGTGTACCAAGCACACATCAGAGTAATACGCAGCGAAGCTCACGATAGGGTCCAAATAGAATGTCCGAGGCAATGCCACAAAGGCGATGCCACGGAGAAGATGAAATGCTCTTGCACTTTTCTCTAGCCCACAAAGGTACTTACAGTTCATACATCATGCCTCGTATATCCAAGCAGCGCCACTACGCCTGTGTACCTAAAATATTGCCCACAAACGTGGGTCAGTACACAACCGTACTGGTGAGCGGGGTAACCCACTCGCCTAAGCCGACACTAAGTAAAAATAGTGAATGCAAACAGTTATATGGTGATCTTTCTAGTTTGAATCCTAGATTCATTTCATGGCATATGGATGACATGTTAAGGAAAGCTGTAAAGCAGTTTAAGCACGCAAGCATTCAACTCAAACCAATCGACAAGCAAATATATATAGCAACCCGAAGTAAACTAGCATGCAACCGTCCTGCTCAAGTCCATGCAATACGATAACACATCGAACCATTCCCAAGCCTCAATATCCATCCTCAACCAACATTTACAATCCAAATCTCACAGTGCACACTCTTGCCGAGGCAAGGTGGCCGTGCCTACACGAAAGCCAAACCAACAAAAGAAAAGCAAGCCAACACTATACTATATGAAGTCACTGGCCAAGCCATAAAGGACTTTTGATCGGACTGATCATATGCGGTTCTCCTCGAAACAGCGCTAAGTAGATAACCCACCTGGATCGATTCCAACCGCTGGCAGCGCGCCCAAGACGCGTTTTCCAATTGTCTCCTCCATGGCCGAACGGTCCCGGTGCCCCGGAGCCTTCCCGTTCGAGGAGACCAAATCCTGTGCAATACAGGTTGTCCGTGACATGCAGACACCAAGTAGGTATGACGAGAGGATCGAACATTCTCGCCCCACCAAGCGATCCTAGACTCGTTCCATGAATTATCCAACCAAAATATCCATAAACATTCTTCCAACATATAGCCCAAGGCACCAAATCCAAGTTATTTCCATAGGCACAATGCCTCTTCTCAACACAGTGTTTCTAATGGTGCAACACCCATGCTCAAAGCTAACCCATGGCACAATGCCGTTTCAGTGGCATAATGCCCCATTCGTGGCACAATGCCCCATCAAGCGGCACAACACCCTCGCCGATGCAGTTGTTCGGTTTCGAACCACAACTGCTCGCGTTGCAAGACAAAGCGACCAAGTGATACTCGTACACAGATGCACGCTCGCTTGCCCAGATTCCCGATATTCCCATTGCATCAAAGACTCATTCCAACTGTCCAAGCATAATCCCACTCAATCAACCAACTGCCTCAAATGCCATAATCCAACTCTAGCTTCAACTATCCAACGCGTAAATCAATCAAGCCACAAACCTACCAAGCCACGACGTACACTCTATGCATGCCTCAGTGTAGTGATTCCCAATGTTTCAGCCCAAGTGTTCAAGCCTTTACGTGTTTTCCATATTATTAGGCATGAAGGAGTAGAGGAGAAGGGAAAGAGCCCACTCACAAAGTTTGATCCCGTTAAGCATCCTGTCCTGCCGATACGGCCAATCCCTTGAACCCGTGGTCCGATGCAAGCACGATCTACTCAACTGGTATGACCGTGCGAGCAGGCCGTGCTCTACAAATCATCCGACCGATCGGACTAAGGAAGATGGCATTATCATTCCAACCCAGCTATCTCAGTACTGCTCTGAACGAACACCTGATTTCCATCGAACCCGCTAGCCATCTGCACATGAAACAACTCAATCAATACTTATTCCCAAAATCCAACAAATCAAATATAACCAGCATTTGTTTCATTCATTCCGACTCAGCGTAACGCACCGTGCGATTGCGGGCGTTACATAATATACCACTTAGAATCAGGTTCGTCCACGAACCGTGCTGGTAATCATTCCTTACTAGTATGCCACAATCCAATTCCATGGATCTGCTCTATGCAACTCTCATATTCACGATTCTGACTTAACATCTCGCTCTGCTGAACGCTCGTACAAGTTCCATATTCCCACATCCTCCTTGCAGCTCAATACGAATTCTTCGTATCGCTTAGTTTTGGATCGTACACATATTTAAGGCGTCCCTAAAATACATGCATTTCAGCCGAGCTTTGCGATAGCGAATTTGGACAAGTTACAAGGGTATCTTTATGTCCGAGACATCCATTTGCTTTACTTCCAAATGAACCAAATTTCGATTTTCATTCCAACATATTCGCTCAAGCACTATTCTCAAATATAATGATTTTCCATCGACTCAATCAGTTCGTGTTCTAACTCAATCCATTCAACTATTTCTGAATCCGCACTAGCAACATCTCCAAATATATCTCATGCACCGAACGATCAACTCAACTGATACTACCCCAACTAGGCGACTTACCCAAATATCAACTTGGTTCTCATTTAGCTCAACCAAACACTTCTTCCTCAATCTCAATACCTCGCTGGGTGAACATCTATATTGAGGTTCATGTGATCCACGAAGATCTCGCCGCCACGCCAAAGGGATAGTGTCGCCACGATTTCAACGTGGACACACTCGCCATAATTTCTAGGTTGCGCATGGAATAGTTCTTCGCGCTGCTTCCACTGCCTCGAAGCATAGGATATCACCTTTGCCTTCTGAACGAGCACGCTTCCCAGACTAAGTTCCGAGACATCTTATAAATCTGAAGCAAATTTGTCCCTTCCAGTATTCGCAAGGATTTGATCTGAATGAGCCGCTGCTTTAACTTCACGAGCTAGTTTCACAGTCGTCAATTCATATGAATGCTATTCCCTTCCAGGGCACGATGAGTCAGAGGCGATGCCATCAATAAAAATCTGTGACTCTGAAACTCATCAGTTGACAAGGCTACTTCCACCATCGCTTCGATCTTCCGGCTGCATCTTCAGCTGAAGGCTATCCCAAGAGTCTCTCAAATCCAACACTCAGTCAATAAGCCAAATCTCATCGCTCACATCTGCCCTCGACGTATTCCCAAATACGCCGCCTCAAGGGTCGTTCTATGGGTCTACCATATTTGATCTCTGATTCAGCGGGCAAGTTGCTAGGGTCAGCTGTCTCGAAGCTACGCTCGATAATTGTAATCATCACGATGGACAGTTACTAAGAACCATGCTATATCTCAGCTGCAAATCCAAATCAAAATCCAACCATTCCATCCGAACGAACTTCCAAAATCTGAGAACCGCTCCCGTTGAAACCGTCTTCCATCAATCTGCCGTTCTGCCCTGAATCCATCAATTTTTTGAATTTCCATGTTCGTCTTCTCGCACTACCACTGCAATTATTCCCGAGACCAAAGACTTGCTCCCAAATTCTTATCCGTTTGCCGCGTTCCACAATGCACGTCCAACTTGCTCGAGCAGCACAGTGATTTGCTCCGACGTTGCTTCCACATTTAGCTATCTTCAAAAGTCTGTCTGCCACAATCTTTGCCTACAGTTGTTGCCACAATCCGTCCACGTCTTACAGAGAATCCGTCTACCATTGTTGCACCATCTTGCCCAAAATTCTATTTCAGCTAAACCTGAGTCGACTTCTCGAGCAACAATATCCAAAATCTTTCGAGTTTGTGTGAATCCATTTCATTGTCCCTCCAAACCAAATCGTGTTTCATTACTCAACCAACAGCTCAAATGTGTTGCCTAAAATCGTAGTCCATGCTCGCTATCATTCGATTCACCCATCGCTCGCTCAAGCGTCTCCCAACTGTTCGTTCCGATCTCGTCCATCTCTCAAGTCCAACGATACTTCCATTTGCACCAGTCCGTTCTCGATATACTCCACTCAATATTCGCTTGCTCTATTTTTCATTCTTCCCAACTCAATCGACTTGTACCAACCAACATGTATTCTCAATACCTTGCTCAATATGTGGTATCCTATATACCACTCCGAATCGAGTCGCTGCTCGCATTACGATTCCATGAACTGATCCAAGATCCGTTCGAACCATCCCTCATGCGAGATCCTGCCATTCCAACTTAAGTCTGACACAAAAATCCAACCAACAAGTAAACCATCTTACTCTTTCCATCAATCTCGCTAGGCAACTTATGCTATATTCCATTCTCAATACTTCCAGTTATTCTCAAAGCCGTCTGATACTTTCGCTACACGAGCAACCCGTGCAGCGATCGTATTTCCAAGTTGTCCAGCCCAAATACCCAACTGTTCCACACATTTGCTGTACGAGCAACTCGTGCCAACTATTCTGATATTCTCAAGCCAAACTCAAACATGCTCAACCGATGCGCCACAGCCAAAATTCCAACTTCTATCCAACACATTCGCTAGACGAGCAACTCGTACAACGATCCACTCTCATCGAATGCTTCTACTCACAGCATGCTGCATAACCAAAACTTGTCTGCCAACCAACTGATCCACTGATGCAATCAGAATCTCCCCGAACGACAAGCCAAGCCAACCCAACGACAGCTCCCAACTTGTTGCACAAATACAACAACGCCAACCAACTTGCTGCACGAATGCAACAACGCCTAACGAGGCTAAGCGATCCTACGAAAACCAACCAAGGCAACACATCTAAGAACAATATGCAGCCACAACCAGCAATATATAGACTTATTGCATGAAACATCTAATGCGGCACCGAGTAGAGTCAAGAGCTAGACGACACGCGGAAGCTATTTAGAGTTTGTGATAAAGCGAAGGACTAAGTCCGAGAAAATAAACCAGGCGCTCTGATACCAATTTGTCACGCCCCAATCTCCCGCAAGCTCGACAGTCTCCGCTGAACGTAAATCACCACGTTTACAGCTCTCCCGCAGGACAATCGTTCTTATCGGGATGTGATGCCGTACGAGCCTGGAGTTACGCTCGTACAAGGCGATGTTGTCAAACACCAAATGTTATCATTGAAACAACCAAGTTACAGCGGAAGTCAAGTATTGTGTACCAAGCACACATCAAAGTAATACGCAGCGAAGCTCACGATAGGGTCCAAATAGAATGCCCCGAGGCAATGCCACAAAGGCGATACCACGGAGACGATGAAATGCTCTTGCTCTTTTCTCTAGCCCACAAAGGTACTTACAGTTCATACATCATGCCTCGTATATCCAAGCAGCGACACTACGCCTGTGTACCTGAAATATTGCCCACAAACGTGGGTCAGTACACAACCGTACTGGTGAGCGGGGTAACCCACTCGCCTAAGCCGACACTAAGTAAAAATAGTGAATGCAAACAGTTATATGGTGATCTTTCTAGTTTGAATCCTAGATTCATTTTATGGCATTTGGATGACATGTTAAGGAAAGCTGTAAAGCAGTTTAAGCATGCAAGCATTCAACTCAAACCAATCGACAAGCAAATATATATAGCAACCCGAAGTAAACTAGCATGCAACCGTCCTGCTCAAGTCCAAGCAACACGATAACACATCGAACCATTCCCAAGCCTTAATATCCATCCTCAACCAACATTTACAATCCAAATCTCACAGTGCACACTCTTGCCGAGGCAAGGTGGCCGCGCCTACACGAAAGCCAAACCAACAAAAGAAAAGCAAGCCAACACTATACTATATGAAGTCACTGGCCAAGCCATAAAGGACTTTTGATCGGACTGATCATATGCGGTTCTCCTCAAAACAGCGCTAAGTAGCTAACCCACCTGGATCAATTCCAATCGCTGGCACCGTGCCCAAGACGCGTTACCCAATTGTCTCCTCCATGGCCGAACGGTCCCGGTACCCCGGAGCCTTTCCGTTCGAGGAGACCAAACCCTGTGTAATACAGGTTGTCCGTGACATGCAGACACCAAGTAGGTATGACGAGAGGATCGAACATTCTTGCCCCACCAAGCGATCCTAGACTCGTTCCATGAATTATCCAACCAAAACATCCATAACCATTCTTCCAACATATAGCCCAAGGCACCAAATCCAAGTTATTTCCATAGGCACAATGCCTCTTCTCAACACAGTGTTTCCAATGGTGCAACACCCATGCTCAAAGCTAACCCATGGCACAATGCCATTTCAGTGGCACAATGCCCCATTCGTGGCACAATGCCCCATCAAGCGGCACAACACCCTCGCCGATGCAGTTGTTCGGTTTCGAACCACAACTGCTCGCTTTGCAAGACAAAGCAACCAAGTGATACTCGTACACGGATGCACGCTCGCTCGCCCAGATTCTCGATATTCCTATTGCATCAAAGACTCATTCCAACTGTCCAAGCATAATCCCACTCAATCAACCAACTGCCTCAAATGCCATAATCCAACTCTAGCTCCAACTATCCAACGCATAAATCAATTAAGCCACAAACCTACCAAGCCACGACGTACACTCTATGCACGCCTCAGTGTAGTGATTCCCAATATTTCAGCCCAAGTGTTCAAGCCTTTACGTATTTTCCATATTATTAGGCATGAAGGAGTAGAGGAGAAGGGAAAGAGCCCACTCACAAAGTTTGATCCCGTTAAGCATCCTGTCCTGCCGATACGGCCAATCCCTTGAACCCGTGGTCCGATGCAAGCGCGATCTACTCAACTGGTATGACCGTGCGAGCAGGACGTGCTCTATAAATCATCCGACCGATCGGACTAAGAAAGATGGCATTATCATTCCAACCCAGCTATCTCAGTACTGCTCTGAACAAACACCTGATTTCCATCGAACCCGCTAGCCATCTGCACATGAAACAACTCAATCAATACTTATTCCCAAAATCCAACAAATCAAATATAACCAGCATTTGTTTCATTCATTCTGACTCAGCGTAACGCACCGTGCGGTTGCGGGCATTACAATACCGGAGGGCAACTTTAGAGTTTCTTGCCTAAAACACTCTATAAATTCGTGAGCGAATTCCTTCTCCTTCTGTTTGATATCGATAAGCGAAGACGCCGTCATATCCATGCCTCCCTCGTAGAATCGTGAGAGAAAAAGATACTTTATGTCATCAAACAAGGATATATAGTTATCAGGTAAACTATGATACCAATCGTAGGCTATGCCGGCCAAGCATCCGACGAACAATCTGGTGGAAAGAGAATCCTCTTTCTACAGGTGAGCCGTCATCATATTAAAGTAATTAATATATTAGCTCGGCGATGTCTTGCCTTCAAACAAGACTATTGATTGGGGTTTATATTTAGGAGGGAAGAAACATTATCCCAATGGGGAGGATAAGGCTGTTTCACCCCAACTAAGTTGGTCTTTATTCTTTAAAATATCGACCTATGCAAGTAACTCTCGGATAGCTTCGAGAGAATCTTTTGGTTGGAGTGGTGCAGCTGACTGGTAAGATCCTGGTTGAACAGGTATTACCACCGGCAGAGGTCCACTCCCAATGTTGAGAGAATTAAGAGTTGGTACTACTGACTCTTGGTTTGGGACTGCTTCTGGATTGCTGATGTGTTATTCCAGGGGTAGGTGGTACAGGTATGAATGGAGCCACTTGGACTGGAGCTGGTATAGCAGAATGTTGGGATGTCATAATTTGATGCATATTTTGCATTATGGGGTGCATGTCTCTGAGAGCGACCTCTAATGAGTTAAGCCAATGTTTGATGCTTCCTGATGGAAGAGAGTCGTGTTCGTCACCAATGGCGTAGACGCTAACATCTCTTTGTATGACAGAGAGATTGGTAGAAAAAATTGTGTAGTTGGAGTCTACACTATCTGTTTCAGAATCAAGGGGATTACTACCTCCAGTCTCGGATTATGAGGAATGGGAATTCCTGTGAAGAATGATCTCCTGTCTTCGAGAACGGGTATTTGTGTATACTTATTTAAAGGAGTCGATGAGTTGATCAAACCTCATCTGGCTGGGTGTTCTTGAAGAACTTCGTCTTGATTGTCTTCCGCTATGGGACAGATAGGAAGCCATGTATGTTGGAGCAAATAATGGTTCATCATCATCATACTCCTGGTTGTCATCTTGATTTGTATGTAGAGGTTTGGAAGACATAGTATAAGTCAATCGGTCAAACACGAACCATTTTGCTGATGCACAATAATATTTGATTACAAGTTATGACAATTGCAACGATGTTCGTTAGAAAACACCGTTGTAAAGTAAGAAGGATCTCCCTTCTTAAGCTTTTGTACAATAAGCTACATAAATCAGAAGAGGAAAGAGAAGACGAGGAAGAGGGAAGACTCTACCTCTTTACATGAGATACATCGAATCTTCTATGACCATTTTTGGTCCCCTGTGTGTAGAGTGAGGTGCTGGCTTGATTGGCGAATGATTCATCATCTCTCAAGTTTTGTTCTTCAGGGATGAAGAAAGTTGTTCATAGTAGTCTTCTTATGTACACGTGCACAAATAACATGTTATGAAGAGGTTGACCCTATTTAGTGCACTTTCTGTGGTGCAGATAGAGTTGGCGCAGTTTGCCTATGTGCATTTAATTTTGCATGAAGGTCTTGGCATGACGCACTAATAGCAGGCTCTTGATGAATGGCGCATAACTTTTCCTCCACTGTACGCTTGATCATGATGTTAGGGGAATAATTTTTCCTGACCAACACATCATTAGTTCGCCTGTAGTTTTTCTTCTGCTGCGTAGTTTCTGAAGAAACTTTTGGCTCTCTTTGAAGAGCACGCCTGTAAGGAGATTGGCTTGAATAACAATGTCCATGACTTGCTTGTCTCGTATATTACAACAAATATGTGCGGGCTCAGAAGCTTGGGTGTGGATCACCCTTTGCTTGATATAGCGCGTGTTGTACGATTTGTATTCCTTGGTTAACTTAAGAAAGTTGTCCACCAAATCATCGACTTGAACTTGGTTGACAGAATTAACGAGGGAGTTCTCGTCAATCAGAATGTTATTTTTCATTGTTGACAGCAACTTCGGGATATGTGTGACGAAGCTTGGGCACCCACAATTTGCAGATCTTCCTTGACTTGAGTGTGGATGAGGGACGAGCACTACCCCCAGAATGGAATATTTCTTCTTATGCTTGTTGGTCGAACTTTACGACCAAATTCTTCTGCATTGAGCCGACTGAAGCAGTGTCGTGTAGGGCTATCACTTTCTCATTAGAGGAGAAATTCGTCCCCAGTAGAGTCGCCATTTTTTTATGATAAGAAAAAGTTGTACGAACTTTGTATTACAAACTTTTAAAAGAAAGAAGAGTACAAAAGATAATAGATAAGAATCTAAGTAAAATTGATTCTGGGGAAGTATAGCTGTAGAGATATGATATGTAGACGATAACTTTACTCCTTGGACTACATAACGATGAAGAAATATAAGGATGCTATGAACAACTTGGAGAGTTGTGTAATGAGAAAGCTTTGGCAACAACGATACGACAAGCTTCTATTTATCTCCTTTTGTTCTTTGAACTTCAAAGACTTAAAATCCCTCCTTGTAACGTACACAATGATCCTATATTTATAAGATTTTAGAGCAGTTATGATAGTGTACGCGACTTTGGATAGTCCGTACTGTGAGCACACTTTTGATGGGATGACATCCCATAATCTAGTAAGTGGGTGCACAATTTGCTGCCTGCTCGACACATGGGCTTCCTATACGAGGAAAGCGTAGTTCATGGGATAGTTATTTGTGCATATTTTATGAGGAACATGGCATGTAGGATAGGTAATCATAACTTCTCTTTGCCTGTTGGGATCGTAGGCACACTTTAGAAGTGGCCTGGAGATTGATGCACTTTTGATGAAATTGTTCGTATGGATGCACTTTTCAAGAAGTAGCCGTAATGGCGCACTTTTGAGAAAATTGGCCGTGATTGCGCAATTTTGAGGAAGTAGCCATGATGGCACCCTTTTGAGAATTTTGGCCGTAATGGCACACTTTTGAGGAAGTAGTCGTAATGACGCACTTTTGAGAAAGTAGCCATGATGACACACTTTTGAGGAAGTTGGCTGTGATGAAGCACTTTTAAGGAAGTAACTATGATGGTGCACTTTTGAAAAAATTGGCCTTTGATAGTGCACTTTTGAGGAAGTAGCCATGATGGTGCACTTTTGAGGAAGTAGTCATAATGGTGCACTTTTGAAAAGATTGGCTATACAAGTGCACTTTGAAGAGATTGGTTCTTATTGGTTGCTAAACGATAACCTGGGTCTGCGTGCCGCAGCTCAGCTGTAATGCTGACTTCTGACTCCTCGACAACTGTTCCAGTTTGTCAGATTTGTTGCATTTAATATTTGGGGGAAAAAGCAGACATGCGATTTGTGCGCCTGTCTTTGTTGACGAAAGCAGCTTGAAAGTGCGCCATCCTTTGAAATAGAGAGAAAGTGTGTCATTCTTCTCCTACTAAGTTTATTTGTAGGAAACTATACCATTTTTGGGAGGCGCACTTTTTATTCTTCTACAGAAGACAACTTTACTTAAGTCCAAGTTGGATGGGGTTTATTATGACTATGGCATAAAGAACTTATTGAAGGAGGTTTGCATATCAAGGAGGATTGCAAATCCAAATTCCAAACTAAAACTGCCAGGTATCGCTTAACTTTGTTAATTTGATTACTTAACTTGTTGTGATTGCACATGTTGAGTTATTTAGCGTGGTTGCTAACTGGTGGGTGGATACTAATGCATTTGGCCACGTATAAAAGAGTTTTTTCACCAATTATGAGCCTATCTTGAAAGAAGCCGAGATGGAGAACAAGACTCAAGCATACGATCTGTGGATCGAGGCAATAGTTATGGATTTTCAGAAAGTTCTTGCCACTAGAGTGCGTGTAGCACGTACCAGTAGTTTTTTATGGACCTGATCACAGGAAGTCTGTTGTCCGATACAGACTTAAGGATGGACATCTATACTAGCCATATGGTGATGGCATAGTGAGAAACATGCTTCAAAAAGGCTTGCAGTATTTAAGGGGTATTCAAACTTCTGCTGATAAATATAATTTTATTGTTGAGTTATGGCACACTAGACTAGAAGATATGCAATGTAATAGTATTTATTTAAATATCTAATCTAGGTATTATCTCCATATGTGGGGGTAAGGAGGTGGAGAGATGTGAATTCTTTATATAGACATAAAATATAGGAAGATGATCAGACGATTGAATCGAAGTACAGATCTTCTAGAGTTGGTGCACTAAGATAACTGTGAATTCTAGCAATTCTCTACAAAGATCGTGATAAAGTTTTTATTACTTTCATTGATGACTTCTCGAAGCATGCATTTGTGTATCGAAAGATGAAGCATTCGAGAAGGTCAAGGACCTCTAGGCTGAAGCTGAATGTCAAACCGGCCAGTGACTCAAGAAACTCAGAAGCGATCGGGGCGGAGAGTATCGTTCTCTTAAATTCATATCGTTCTTCAAAGAACATAGAATTTTTAATGAAATGATTGCTCCATATTCTCTCTAATCCAATGGAGTTACAAAAAGGAAGAACAAGACGCTGACAGAGATGCTAAAATCTATGATGTTCGTCTTCCAAATGCTTCTGGGGAGATGTTGCATTTACGGCTACGTTTATTCTGAATAAAGTATCGTTCGCCATATCTGACATTACTCCTCATGGACTCTAGTTCAAGGTCAGGCCTAACTTGAATATCATGCGAGTGTGGGGGTGTCTGGCGTATGTGAAGCTTTCATATATCACAATTTAGAAGCTGGGAACAAGGGCTACAAAGGCCATATTTTTGGGATATTTTGTTGAAAGCAATGCTCGAAGATCCCTTGATATTGGATCAAATCATATAATTGAGTCTCGTGACGCAAAATTCTTTAAAGACAAGTTTGCTAGAGACAAGAACACTATTCTTGTGGATGTTCTAGAGAATATTTTTAGCTTCGAAGAAGCAAGTACTACTAATGAAAATATAGTCCACGAGGAGGTCGTCGATGAAGAGATAATGCTCGAACCAGTGCTCACTGAGAAGTCAGCAAAGCGAGTGAGGCGGCCAAAGAATTTTGGAGATGACTTTATCACCTATCTTGTGGAAGCTAAGCCATATACCTATGATGAGGAAATAAAGACCAGAGACGCGGTCGTTTAGGAGGAGGCAGTCCATTATGAGATTGACTCCATAACATCCAATAATACTTGGGTGTCGATCAATCCACCTTAAGGAGTAAACCCATCAGATGCAAGATGAAGATGAGGGCCGATGGAATAGTTGATAAGTTCAACTGGTAGCCAAGGGGTTTTCTCAGAAGTAGGGGATTGAGTGACACATTTGTCCGAGGGCAAGGATGTCAACTATCAGGATGTCGATTATCGTGGCTACTATTCATAAGGTGACTATTCATTAGATGGATGTTAAGACAACTTCTCTGAATATGGAATATACGGAGGATATTTAAACGCAACAACCAGAATGATTTGTCGTTCAGGGTATTTAAAATAGAGTCTGCAGATTGGTAAAATCTCTATACGTCGGAAGCAAGCTCCCAAGATGTGGTATAATAAGTTTGACAGAGTCATGTCAAATGGCTACAGGATCAACAAGGCTAATATGTGTGTTTATACAAAGTTCGCTTGTGATAGAGGTATCATCGTTTGTCTCAATATGAATGACATACTAATTCTGTTGGATGTAGAATGTGTCACAAGAATAATGATGTTCCTCTCGTCCAAATTCAGTATGAAGGACATGGGAGATGCAGATGATATCCTGGGGATTAAGATAATCTGAATGCCAGTTGGGCTTGCTCTGTTACAAGCTCACTACATAAAAAAATTGCTCACACGCTATGGATATCACGATCTTCCAGGGATCGACACTCCTTACAGGTGTGACAAGAAGCTGAAGACAAATCCAGGAGAAGCATCATACAGTTGGAGCACTCGAGCATCATAGAGAGTTTGATGTATGCTACAAAGTCCCACTAGGCCTGACATAGATTTTGTTGTGGGGATGCTGAGTCAGATTACAGTCAATCTAGGTGTTGATCACTAGAAATGTGTAACATATCTCAAAAGGATTCAGAGGGTTATTCTATACTACAGAGGGATCCCCGATAGTAGTAGAAGGCTTCAGTGATGCTAGTCGGTACTCAGAAGAAGAGAGCAAAAAGTTCCACACAAAAATGTGTCTTCTCCATGGATGGAACTGATGTATCGTAGAATTCGAATAAGCAGATCCGTGGGTGGTACTGTTATTTTGTGGAAGTCAAAGAGGCAGACTTTGCTCTGTAACTCATCTATGGAGTCTGAGTTCAGCTGTAGCGGATGAATCAAAAAAAATTCAGGAGTTCATGGATGATCTTCATGTGGTTGGTGCGCAGATTCTGGCGATACTGGTGTATTACGACAACCAGGTGGTTGCAGTAGTGACATTGAATAATCTCTTCAATAGTAAGAAGAGAACTATACGGTTTAGGCATATAGCACTGAGTGAGAACATCAAGGATGGCATCATTGTAGTAGTTGATGTTCGGAGTCAGGTGATTCTCACTAGCAGAAAAAGTCAAATTAGCGACGCAAAAAGACGTCACAAAATGATCAATAAACGTCGCTAAATAATTTTAGCGACGTAATTAGCGACATTTTACTGAAGTCGCCTTTAAGCTAGTCGCTGACAGAAAAAATATCGCCAAACGTCGCTATATCGACGTTTCCTACCGACGTAAATGCGTCGCAAGATTAGCGACGTTTAGCGACGTATACATTTGTCGATGTACGTTGCAAATTAGCGACGTAAGTAGCAACTTTTATAGCGACGTTACTATGACCTGGCGATACTGCCATGTCAGCAATTTGTGATGTATAGCGACATTTTTAGCGACGAGTTTAGCAACGTCAATAGCAACGTGAAGAATATCGCAAATTAGCGACGTATTTAGCGACGTGTACGAACGTCGTTAAACGTCGCTAAAAATGTTGCTAATGATACAGTAAAAAAAAAAAAATTGATACATAATTGTTTCCAAACTATTATTCCTGCAGTTTATTAATTCACAATTTTTACAAATAGACCCGGAGCAACCTTCCGTTGAATTTCTTGGGTTCGTCGACCCCTTTGGGTTGAACACTCAACACCGATAAATTAACATATATTTAATATAAAAAATATAATAAAATTTGAAGAAAATAAAACATCCAACAAATATTGTCGTAAAGAATACAATAAATATATATCCATACAACTGAGTCTCATCCTAAATAATACAAAGAAGACAAATATCTAGCAAATATCCATGCAAATATCCATACTACTGCGGATCTGCAGGAGGATGACCACCGACACGCATGAAGGATAAGAACAGATCATACTGATCCCGTGAAATCGACACCGATGTCGATGGAGAAGGCAGTGACGTCGGTGGAGTCTGTGTCGATGTAGGCGCACCAGGAGGACGTATTCGCTCCAACTCTGCGAGTCGCTGGTTGTAAGAATCCATGGTAGATAACAGCCTCGTACTGCTATGAACCATTAAATCCTGCATCATCGTCAGTCTCTCGCCCATGGATAGCTGTGATGCCTGCAGCTCCATCACACTGCACTCTGTCGAGGCTCTAAGATCATTTATCAAATTTCGTAGCTACGTGATGCTGCGGTCGAGCATATCAAATCATACGATGAGCGTCGGATCATCCGCCTGTGGCTGGGACCGGGGATGCTCCTCCATCCTTCACAGCAACTCATCACGGAGAGACACAATCTGACAGTCAACGGCCTCCTGGACTCTGGCCGACGACTGCGAGGGCTGTGGGGAATGCGCACTTGTCGGGGAGGCCCTAGATGACTGTGTCATAACCAGGGCACCATAGGATCCCGTACCGTAGTACGTACCCCTCTGGAGACCACCAGCAGCGATCACCCACAGCTCGTCCGCCGACGGAGCTGGAGCGGGCTGCGAGGAAGTACCAGCCTCTCCAGGTGTAGGTGCACTAGCAGTCGCCCGCTCACGCAGCCTAAGATACTCGGCCTAGAAAATTTTGGATACTCGATAATTGCCTAAGTTATAATAAAATTAACACAAAGTAAAGTAATACTTACATAGGTCTGCGAGGCTCTCTCATCAATGAGATTTTCGTCCTTTTGATGGGTGGCCAAGAAGACGGTCACCATGTTTACCTGTTAAAAATATATTATTTAGTACTAAAATTAAATATTTTGTCCTACTACCATGCATTTTATCGTACTTATATTAAAATAATATATCTTAAATAAAAAATATACCAAACGATGGAAATATTCCGTCATCGAAATCGAGCCACCACACCACTTTGCAACATTCCGCCTAGCCGCCTTGGCCTTCTCAGACCTTTCCTTGTAGCTCGGATCATCGAATCTAGCCCTCATCGCAGTCCACTGCTCAAGCGTGATCCAACCTTGGATCGGTTTTCCAGCACGATCACGAGCCTTCTGGTCATCCAGAGCATCGCGGATAAGCTTGGCTGCAATGGCAGGAAAACTCTGCTCGATCAACTCGGCCCAGTACGGAGGATAGAAATACGTTTGCTACAATAAATAATTTAGTAAGTGAGCATCACGGATAAGTTATATAATATACATAAATTAGAGGATTTATATAATATACTTTTACCTTAAAGTACGCAAACCAGAACGCCTTCCTCTCCTCCGGAGCTTCAGAGTAGTTGATCCAAGGGCCACCATAGTTGTTCCTCAGAAATAGGCCCAGGCGTCTCTGAACCGACAATGGACGAAATCTATATAGAGATAATTATTTTGATCGAAAACGTCAATATATGATGAATAAAGAAATACACGATATATATGATGCTAAACTATCTAATTGACTTACTTTGTACCGTCGGCCCAAATCTCTGTCCTCGTCTCCTCCGGAGGTGCGCATGGAGGATCTAGCTGATGCTGGGATAATGTCGCTATGACCTCCTCCTTATGCTCATCTGTCTCCATGATTCCGTCGGCAGGAGGAATGCTGGACGAGGGAGTATCACGCCTGGAACTACTCGTCCCAGGAGTGATGCGACGTAACGTCATCGCAGTCGGAGATGTGATTGATCGATATACTGGAGTACTGGGCGACGATGATCCGGAACCAACAGTAGGCAGTAACGGAGGAGCACTCTGTCTACCTCGGGACCTGTCGAACCCTCCACGTCGTCCTGTCATACCTGATAACAACATATGATGAATAAAGAAATACACAAATATATAGTATATTCTACAGTCAAAATGTTATGCATATCTCAAAGCATTCATAGAATTGTACAGTAAATAACTAGTGGTGTCACAAGTCTAAATGGATAGTTACATTCTACAGGCAAAATATTTTATTTTCAATCATCTTCAGAAAATTCATCTTGTTCGCCTTTCTCATCCTCCTTTTCTTCTTTCTCCTCCTCGTTTTCACTTTCATCTACTTCATCTTCGTCTTCGTCTTCGTCCATCTTCGTCTTCCTCTTCGGATAGTGTAATGAGTAACTTCCGTTGAGTCCACATCTACAATATTTGTTACAAGAGGTAGCTCGTCCTCCTGATAACCTATTTCGTCAATATCAAAGGTATTTCTAGCTTTAGTCTTGCATACTGCCTACTAATCCGACCTCGCTGTCCCTCGTCTAGTATAAGTTATGAAGTACACGAGCTGAGCCTGACTTGATAGGACAAATGGTTCGTAGCCTTGATATCTACGCATGTAGTTTATATCCATAAGGCCATGCTTGTTAATTTTCTAACCTTGATCTTGAATCAGATCGAACCATTCACACTTGAATAGCACGATATTAGCTGGTTTTGTGCCATAATTATATGTCAACTCCACAATCTCTCGTAAGATGCCAAAGAAATCATTGCCTAGATCGACGTCTTTGTAGTTCGAAGATTTGATACACAAATAACTATTTTTCGTGGAATCAAGATTTAGAAAGCTATCTCTGATAGGAGCATTTGTTGACTTGAACCTAAACCCATTCACACAGAAACTTGGCCATATTTTAACGGTAGTAATTAGTCCCTTGGCTAGAGTTCTAATAGATTCAGTCTCGGGTGTTATTAGACGATCGACCTAAATACTAAAGTAGCGATAGTAAGTTATTTGTTTTGCAAGTCCAAAAATAAAAAGTAATTACCAAGCACCTTACATATGCGCTCAACCAAGACAAAAAATGGTATCTCATTTCTTGTTCTACTTCTTCGTCTGTTATGTAGGGTCTAACTGACCTCAACTCATCATTATATGTGCTGAAAAACAATGAAGCAACTGTTGATTAGTAGCATAATAGTAGCTTATATTATTACATTGAGATGATGTAAACATGGACGTATTAATTATTTACCCCTCTAGCTTCTCCACTTCATCCTCGTTGCAATTGAGTAATATATACAACTTAGCAGCCCTTAGCTCGTCGTCATTCAAATATCTCTTCTTCATTTTCTCCGAAGGCTTTCCGGACGTATTGAATACTTTGAGTATTGCATCATTAGATTCCTGATATCCGTCATCGTTTCTTGGAGCTTTCGTTCTATTAGTAGCAATATAAGATTTAAAATACGTCGAGCAAAATTTTATAATCTTCTTAAGAACATAAGCTTCACAAATAGAGCCCTCAACCCGTGCCTTATTTTTCACCTTTCTCTTTAGGTGATTCAGATGCCGCTCGAAGGGGTACATCCATCGATAACCGACAGGACCACCAACACGTGCCTCATAGGAAAGATGAATTAGAAAATGCTCCATAGAGTCAAAGAATCCAGGAGGAAACACCTTCTCGAGCTTACATAGTGTTACCGCAATCTCCTTCTCTTGCTTTTCTAGACGATCGACGAGCAACTTAGTAGAACAAAGATCTCTGAAGAATATGCTGAACTCTATCAATGGATCCCAAATGACCTGCGGTAATAATTTTCAAAATATAATCGGAATTAACCTCTCCATGAATACGTGACAATCGTGGCTCTTCATACCCGCCAGTTTGTTCTCCTTGAGGTTGACGCATCTTCTCAAGTTTGACACGTACCCGTCTGAAAACTTTAAACCCTGAATCCACCTACAAAGTCTCTCTTTATCCTCTTTCTCCAGTGAGAAAACTGACTTAGGTTGCTTTAACTTTCCATTCCCCTCCTCTATCAAATGCAACTCAGGACATCTACATATTTCTTCTAAGTCCAACCTGACCTTCGGATTATCTTTCGTCTTCCCTTTTACCTCTATTACAGTATTAATTATGTTATCAAACATATTCTTCTCGATATGCATACATCAAGGTTATGTCTGATCAGATTGGTTCTCCAATATGGCAGATCCCAGAATATACTCCTCTTCATCCAATTATGGGTGCGACCAAATCCGTCATACTTGTACCCCTTAGCAGGCTCTTCGATAGCACTTGGTAAATCTTTTATCTCTTCCCACATCGTGTATCCGGGCCACCTTGGTGGTGGATTGGCCTTCTCCACAATGCCCGCACAAAAAGCATTGTTGTTCCTCCGGTACGGATGATCCTTCGATAGAAATTGTCGATGACAATCGAAGAAGCACGGTTTGCCTCCGTGTTTCAAATGGAAAGCCTTAGTACAGTCCATGCAATACGGACATAAGAGACGACCATGAGTGCTCCATCCCGATAATATTCCATAGGCCAGAAAGTCGTTGATGGTCTACATAAGTGCTGCCCTCATCTGAAAATTCTACTTTCTAGAACATCATACGTGTTGGCACCTACTTCCCACAGCTGATTCAACTCATCTATCAAAGGATGTAAATACACATCGATGTTCCTCTTCGGATTGTTCGGACCCGGAATAATAACGGTTAGGAACATATACGGAGTCTTCATGCACATCCAATGCGGTAGATTGTACGGAGTGTCGATCACAGGACAACATGAATACTGGGAATCCGAAAGTCCGAATGGGGTAAAACCGTCAGAGGAGAGCCCTAATCTGACATTACGCGGATCCGAAGCAAAATTTGGATACTCTCGATCAAAGTGTTTCCATGCTTCTCCATCAGATGGATGATCCAATACTCCTTCGATCTGTTTTCGCCTGTGCCAACTCATGTTTTCTGCAGTCTCCTTAACAATAAACAACCTCTGCAACTGTGGCGTCAAAGGCAAGTAGTACATCGAATCTGTAGGCTTTCTTAAACCGACAGACTTTCCTCTACTAGTGCCCTTGTAGCGATCAGCACCATAGAATCTTTACGCATCTTCATCCTTGTCGTCTTCGTAGTACAACATGCACCCGTTGCGACATGCATCGATTTTCTCATATCCTATCCAGAGCGATCTCACCATCCTCTTCGATCAATAGAAGTCATTAGCCAACTTTGCACCCTCGGGAAGATCTCTATAATCAAATCGATCAGTCGATTATAGCATTCTTATGACATGTTAAAATCGGACTTGATGCTCAATAATCTTGTAACCACCTCCAACGGTGAATGATCCTCACAACCAGGATATAGTGGAGTCCTTGCATTCTCCAACAACTCCATAAACTTTACAGCATCGACATTCGGTGCCTCCTCAGCTGTATTATAATTGTCCGGATTAAAACTAGGCCCCGCCGTATCAAAAACTATGTTCACCCACCCGTCGTCGTAAGCAGCGTAGTCGTGGACATCCATATACGGCTTCACATAAGGCTTCGACTCCGATGCTAGAGACACAAGTTCTCCGTGCGTGGTCCACTGATAGTAATTCGGCGTGAAGCCCTTCGAGTATAAATGATATATGACTTCCACTTCTGGATGATTTTTCAAGTTGCGGTATCTCACACACGGACACTTAATTTTGGTACCGTCCATGTACTGAGGGAACTCCTTGGCGAACTGTAGGAACTGTTGTACACCCTCAATAAATTTATCCCACACACCGCACATGTCATCAGGATAACGGTTTTATATCCACGAACGATGATGCAGATAGTAATTCATATCCATTTCTAGATACTTCTGCAAAAATGACAGTATGTGTCCTATAAATTGTTACATACAGTATGATTCACAGTTTTCAGAGTGCATCATTTGGCAGTGATCAACTAAAGGGAGAGCACCCATTGGACCTAGAGGAAGCTTGAAGTGTACTATTGTAACCTCCGTATCCTGAAATTCTAGCCTAAATATTATTTTTAGGTTAATTTGGGGCTAGTGAATTTTTTCATAATTTTTAGTTAATTAAAAACTAGTAACCCTAATTTTTTAGTACTTTTAAGAATTTATTTTAGGTTCAAACTTAATTAAAAATATTCCAAAATTTTATTTTAGGTTCTAAATAGTCAAATATATTTTCTAGAATTTTTTAGGAATTTTCTGAGTATTTTTAGTATTTATTGGGAGTAATTAGGCTAATAACTAATTTTTAGGACTTGTAGAATTTATTGTGCAATCCCAGGAATATAGAATGGACCCATGTTATTTTTTAGTGTTTATAATATTATTATATATTTTCTGAATTATTTCAGAATTTTTGGAATTTATTTAATATTTGTTTTTATTTAAATATGTAAAACTAATGTTTAGAGCTTCTCCTAATTATAGTAGAAAACCTATGAATATAAAATTGTTCCAAGTATTTTTCTAGGGTTTCTGGATTCAAAATATATTTTCTGTAATTTTTTAGATTTTTATGATTAATTTTAATATTTATTTGGAGTTATTTAGATTTAAAATGACTTAAATAATGTTTTGATAAAGGCAAATCAAAATCAAATAATATAACCAAAACCATCCAATCAAATCATGACACATGTCAGCCTATAGATATCCATTCAGCCGCAGGTACATCTATCTATATATATAATATAATAACCCTAATTATCCCATATTTTAGAGAGAGAGATTTTGGAGAATTGCCATACAGGGTTCCTTCATCTTCCATAAGCCATTGCGCATGGCTCCGGACTCCAAACGAGGCCTAATTTCTTGCGTTAGAAAGATATTGAGGTTAGCTTTCTGATTATATAAATTTTTTTACGAAATTATGAGTATTAAATTCTAGAAAATTCGTAGAATACAGTATGTCCAAAAATAGATGTGTTTTTATGTTTTCGCGATTCCGGGAGAACCAGAAATCAGAATCATGAACCGTTTAAAGTTTCGGAAAGCTAATGTCGAGATCATTGACATATGTTTTTCCCAGAATTTAATTCGAAGTATTTGTATACTGTTAATTCTGTAGAACTTTTAGGTTAGAATTTAACCATCGGTGCACGATACGAAACTTGTATGTGCCATAATTCCCAAACAAATTTGAATTCAGACGAGTCATAAATTCTAGCATATTTTTAACGCTGAAATCTACAGGAAATCATGCATGAAAGTCGAGTTTGTGTTGGTTGACTTTTTGGTCAACAGATCGCCTCGATTTGCATGCCATGAGTCTCGAGTTGATAAAATTCAGTTCTTTTGGACAAAATTTATGAATTAACCTAAAAATCAGAATAATAAGATTAAAATAGGATTTTAGAGTAATTATTCCAGAATTAAATAAATTAAAATAAATTATCTTTTGACATGGTAAATTTGTAATACATAGGCTATTTGGACTGTGACTTGGACTCTGATTCATACCAGCTAAGGACCACAGGCGAGTACATTCTCTGATAATTTTCATTATTTGATAATTTCTATAATTCCAGTATTTAGAAATGTTACATCTGACTCTTGACACTGTGCTACACGGACTAGTATATAGATTGGATCTTTAGTCATGAGATGTCACATTGGTTATCGCATTGACATTGTATACGACATTGACATTAGACATTGATATTAGATATTGTACATGATATATTGGATATTGATCGTGTATCGTGACGTGTCATGATTGGATCCACAGTACTAGTTGGGGGCGGGGAAATTGCTAGTGAGAGATGTGATCAAAATACCTATCGTACAAGTGTAGACATTGAACAGTGTTAATCATACACCTCACGTATGATTAGCCAGACCATGTAGTCATCGAACAAGTTCCCAAGCCGATCACATTTTGAAACTACGATTTCAAACACTTAGAATAGTTACAGTTCTCTATTTTAGTTTATATACCACATCACTCGTATATGATTTTGTACCTCTTTCCTTTTATTTCATATATGCACTGACTGTACCATATTGCCTATATTGCCTATCTTTTTATTTTGCCATTGCATTTATTTATTGCCTTCTCTCAGTATATAGCATCATCTATTTATTGTTTTATAGTCCTTATCAATTAATTGGAACTGTTATTTGAGATGTACTTTGCTCCATCCTGACTGGAAATATTTTTTTAGACTGCGCCTTAGAGGACTGGTGTCCGACATATTATGGACCACAGGAAGAGTAGCTGCAAACTTGGACTTGGTAGCACAGGTGTGATTCCCGGGAGGTCTAGTCGGGATCACTAGTTATTTAGTTAGTTTCTTTTAGCAGTTTTTGGTACCGGATTTGTCTCCGGCATATTTAGTTGAGACTTGGATATTACTGTTGAGTTAGATTATTTCTATTTTAGACTTGAGTTGCATTTTGATTTATTTATTTCTTTGATATCTTATCGTGCTTTAGTTTATGTAATAGAGTATTTCATATTATATTGTGATATCTGTGATTCCTTATGGAGATTGGATGCTCGTGTGAGAATGATTAGATAGTATTGTGACCTAGACAGCGTTCTACCGCCGATGCTGCGGCGTAGGCTGGACGTGCCCATACTCTCGTGCCCCTATACCGGGTGCGGGTCATGACACATTTTTAGTGGTGGCCCATGCAGGTCAGACTTCGCAATTAGAGCGATGTCGTGGTAGTGTGACATCTTAGTTGTACTACTGCGTGCCTGCGATAGGATCTAGGATATAGCATACTAGGATGAGAGTGGATACTCAATCACAACTAGGAACACTTCCAATCTATTACTATTGCTATTCCTCATGAATATTGCTTCCTTTAAAATTTTTATTGTCCTTCCTTGATGATATAGTATCTATTGCCTTGATTGATTCCTTAGTACCGTAGTTTGTATTCATGATTTTCTTGTTAGAATATAGTTAATAGTTCACCCTGACAGAGACTGCAATACCATGACAAAATAGACTATAATCATACATGTTTACTCCAGATTGCATGTTGTATGATTGTAGGTAGAATTCTCTTAGACTTTGATTGTTGAGGATTTGACTGTAGTAAAGAATAACGAAGAAGTTATGACTTGACAAAGAGAGACAATGTGCCTTAAATTTTGAGGATAAACATTAATGTAAATAAAAAGTTGAGAATTTAATATGGCAGAATTGATGATTTTGTTAAATCTTAGATTTTTATGAAGATTATAAAATGATTGAATTTATTATTAAATTTTGAGGAGTTTAAGAAGGCTATCAATATATTTATTGGACTGCAAGTTATGAACTTATATTTTGAATATTGTGTTGGAGGTTTCATAAGTATTACATCATTGAGTATTATAAAAAAAAAATCGAGGAATAAGAACACAAATGGATTAGTGTTGAATTCAAATTTTGGGATGAGATTCAATTTTACAATATGCAATGATTGGATTTAAATTAGAGGAGTAAGATCATTAATGGATTTGTGTTTGAATTCAAATTTTGGGATGAGATTCAATTTTATAATATGCATTGATTGGATTTAAATTAGAGGAGTAAGATCATTAATGGGTTAGTGTTTGAATTCAATTTTTGTGATGCGATTTTTAAATTTTATAAATATGCATTGATTGGATTTCAATTAGAGGATTGAATATTAAATTCTTGTATTTCGTTATTTACTTAAAATTTTGGAGGAGATTATGATAAGAATGGAATTTGATTTTATATTTGAAGATTTTTAGGGATATGATATTTATAGAATTTTGAAAAATATTGTGAAGTAACAATATGGATTAGTTCATGATTATATCATTTGATGAATTTAATTTTGATGGTAATAAATAAAATAATTGAGGATTTTAAATTTCGAGGACGAAATTTTTTAAGGTGGGTAGACTTGTAACCTCCGTATCCTAAAATTCTAGCCTAAATGTTATTTTTAGGTTAATTTGGGGCTAGTGGATTTTTTCATAATTTTTAGCTAATTAAAAACTAGTAACCCTAATTTTCTAGTACTTTAAAGAATTTATTTTAGGTTCAAACTTAATTCAAAATATTCTAAAATTTTATTTTAGGTTCTAAATAGTCAAATATATTTTCTAGAATTTTTTGGGAATTTTCTGAGTATTTTTAGTATTTATTGGGAGTAATTAGGCTAATAACTAATTTTTAGGATTTGTAGAATTTATTGTGCAATCCCAAGAATATAGAATGGACCCACCTTATTTTTTAGTATTTATAATATTATTATATATTTTTTGAAATTATTTCAGAATTTTTGGAATTTATTTATTATTTGTTTTTATTTAAATATGTAAAACTAATGTTTAGAGCTTCTCCTAATTATAGTAGAAAATCTATGAATATAAAATTGTCCCAAGTATTTTTCTAGGGTTTCTGGATTCAAATTTTCTGTAATTTTTTTAGGTTTTTATGATTAATTTTAATATTTATTTGGAGTTATTTAGATTTAAAACAACTTAAATAATGTTTTGATAAAGGCAAATCAAAATCAAATAATGTAACCAAAACTATCCAATCAAATCATGACACGTGTCAGCCTATAGATATCCATTCAGCCACAGGTACATCTATCTATATATATAATGTAATAACCCTAATTATCCCATTATTTTAGAGAGAGAGATTTTAGAGAATTGCCATCTAGGGTTCCTTCATCTTCCATAAGCCATTGCGCATAGTTTCGGACTCCAAACGAGGCCTAGTTTCTTGCGTTAGAAAGATATTGAGGTTAGATTTCTGATTATATAAATTGTTTTACGAAATTATGAGTATTAAATTCTGGAAAATTCGTAGAATACAGCATGTCCGAAAATAGATATATTTTGATGTTTTCGCGATTTCGGGAGAACCAGGAATCAGAATCATGAACCGTTTAAAGTTTCGGAAAGATAATGTCGAGATCATTGACATATATTTTTCCCAGAATTTAATTCGAAGTATTTTTATACTGTTAATTCTGTAGAACTTCTATATTAGAATTTAACCATCGGTGCACGATACGAAACTTGTATGTGCCATAATTCCTAAACGAATTTGAATTCGGACGAGTAGTAAATTCTAGCATATTTTTGACGCTAAAATCTACAAGAAATCATGCATGAAAGTCGAGTTTGTGTCGGTTGACTTTTTGGTCAACAGATCGCCTCGATTTGCGTGCCATGTCTCGAGTTGATAAAATTCAGTTCCTTTGGACAAAATTTAGGAATTAACCTAAAAATCAGAATAATAAGATTAAAATAGTATTTTAGAGTAATTATTCCAGAATTAAATAAATTAAAATAAATTATCTTTTGACATGGTAAATTTGTAATACATAGGCTATTTGGACTGTGACTTGGACTCTGATTCATACCAGCTAAGGACCACAGGCGAGTACATTCTCTGATAAATTCTATTATTTGATAATTTCTATAATTCCAGTATTTAGAAATGTTACATCTGACTCTTGACATTGTGCTACACGGACTAGTATATAGATTGGATCTTTAGTCATGAGATGTCACATTGGTTATCGCATTGACATTGTACACGACATTGACATTAGACATTGATATTAGACATTATACATGATATATTGGACATTGATCGTGTATCATGACGTGTCATGATTGGATCCACAGTATTAGTTGGGGGCGGGGAAATTGCTAGTGAGAGATGTGATCAAAATACCTATCGTACAAGTGTAAACATTAAACAGTGTTAATCATACACCTCACGTATGATTAGCCAGACCATGTAGCCATTGAACAAGTTCCCAAGCCGATCACATTTCGAAACTACGATTTCAAACACTTAGAATAGTTACAGTTCTCTATTTTAGTTCATATACCACATCACTCGTATATGATTTTGTACCTCTTTTCTTTCATTTCATATATGCACTGACTGTACCATATTGCCTATATTGCCTATCTCTTTATTTTGCCATAGAATTTATTTATTGCCTTCTCTCAGTATATAGCATCATCTATTTATTGTTTTATAGTCCTTATCAATTAATTGGAACTGTTATTTGAGATGTACTTTGCTCCATTCTGACTGGAAATATTTTTCTAGACTGTGCCTTAGAGGACTGGTGTCCGACATATTATGGACCACAGGAAGAGTAGCTGCAAACTTGGACTTGGTAGCACATGTGTGATTCCCGGGAGGTCTAGTCAGGATCACTAGTTATTTAGTTAGTTTCTTTTAGCAGTTTTTGGTACCAGATTTGTCTCCGGCATATTTAGTTGAGACTTGGATATTACTGTTGAGTTAGATTATTTCTATTTTAGACTTGAGTTGCATTTTGATTTATTTATTTCTTTGATATCTTATCGTGCTTTAGTTTATGTGATTGAGTATTTCATATTATATTAAGATATCTGTTATTCTTTATGGAGATTGGATGCTCGTGTGAGAATGGTTAGATAGTATTGTGACCTAGACAGCGTTCTACCGCCGATGTTGCGGCGTAGGCTGGACGTACCCATACTCTCGTGCCCCTATACCGGGTACGGGTCGTGACACATTTTTAGTGGTGGCCCATGCAGGTCAGACTTTGCAATTAGAGCGATATCGTGGTAGTGTGACATCTTAGTTGTACTACTGCGTGCCTGCGATAGGATCTGGGATATAGCATACTAGGATGAGAGAGGATACTCAATCACAACTAGGAACACTTCTAATCTATTACTATTGCTATTCCTCATGAATATTGCTTCCTTTAAAATTTTTATTGTCCTTCCTTGATGATATAGTATCTATTGCCTTGATTGATTCCTTAGTACCGTAGTTTGTATTCATGATTTTCTTGTTAGAATATAGTTAATAGTTCACCCTGACAGAGACTGCAATACCATGACAAAATAGACTAAAATCATACATGTTTACTCTAGATTGCATGTTGTATGATTGTAGGTAGAATTCTCTTAGACTTTGATTGTTGAGAATTTGACTGTAGTAAAGATTAACGAAGAGGTTATGACTTGACAAAGAGAGACAAGGTGCCTTAAATTTTGAGAATAAACATTAATGTAAATAAAAAGTTGAGAATTTAATATGGCAGAATTGACGATTTTGTTAAATCTTAGATTTTTATGAAGATTATGAAATGATTGAATTTATTATTGAATTTTGAGGAGTTTAAGAAGGCTATCAATATATTTATTGGACTGCAAGTTATGAACTTATATTTTGAATATTGTGTTGGAGGTTTCATAAGTATTACATCATTGAGTATTATGAAAAAAAAATCGAGGAATAAGAACACAAATGGATTAGTGTTAAATTCAAATTTTGGGATGAGATTCAATTTTATAATATGCATTGATTGGATTAAATTAGAGGAGTAAGATCATTAATGAATTTGTGTTTGAATTCAAATTTTGGGATGAGATTCAATTTTATAATATGCATTGATTGGATTTAAATTAGAGGAGTAAGATCATTAATGGGTTAGTGTTTAAATTCAATTTTTGTGATGCGATTTTTAAATTTTATAAATATGCATTGATTGGATTTCAATTAGAGGATTGAATATTAAATTCTTGTATTTCGTTATTTACTTTAAATTTTGGAGGAGATTATGATAAGAATAGAATTTGATTTTATATTTGAAGATTTTTAGGGATATGATATTTATAGAATTTTGAGAAATATTGTGAAGTAACAATATGGATTAGTTCATGATTATATCATTTGATGAATTTAATTTTGATGGTAATAAAAAAAATAATTGAGAATTTTAAATTTTGAGGACGAAATTTTTTAAGGTGGGTAGACGTGTAACCTCCGTATCCTAAAATTCTAGCCTAAATATTATTTTTAGGTTAATTTGGGGCTAGTGGATTTTTTCATAATTTTTAGTTAATTAAACACTAGTAACCCTAATTTTTTTAGTACTTTCAAGAATTTATTTTAAGTTCAAACTTAATTAAAAATATTCCAAAATTTTATTTTAGGTTCTAAATAGTCAAATATATTTTCTAGAATTTTTTGAGAATTTTTTGAGTATTTTTACTATTTATTGGGAGTAATTAGGCTAATAACTAATTTTTAGGATTTGTAGAATTTATTGTGCAATCCCAGGAATATAGAATGGACCCACCTTATTTTTTAGTGTTTATAATATTATTATATATTTTTTGAAATTATTTCAGAATTTTTGGAATTTATTAATATTTGTTTTTATTTAAATATGTAAAACTAATGTTTAGAGCTTCTCCTAATTATAGTAGAAAACCTATGAATATAAAATTGTCTCAAGTATTTTTCTAGGATTTCTGGATTCAAAATATATTTTCTGTAATTTTTTTAGATATTTATGATTAATTTTAATATTTATTTGGAGTTATTTAGATTTAAAATGACTTAAATAATGTTTTGATAAAGGCAAATCAAAATCAAGTAATATAACCAAAATAATCCAATCAAATCATGACACGTGTCAGCCTATTGATATCCATTCAGCCGCAGGTATATCTATCTATATATATAATATAATAACCCTAATTATCCAATTATTTTAGAGAGAGAGATTTTGGAGAATTGCCATCTAGGGTTCCTTCATCTTCCACAAGCCATTGCGCATAGCTTCGGACTCCAAACGAGGCCTAGTTTCTTGCGTTAGAAAGATATTGAGGTTAGATTTCTGATTATATAAATTGTTTTACGAAATTATGAGTATTAAATTCTGGAAAATTCGTAGAATACAGCATATCCGAAAATAGATGTGTTTTGATATTTTCGCTATTCCGGGAGAACCAGGAATCAGAACCACGAACCGTTTAAAGTTTCGGAAAGATAATGTCGAGATCATTGACATATATTTTTCCCAGAATTTAATTCTAAGTATTTGTATACTGTTAATTCTGTAGAACTTCTAGGTTAGAATTTAACCATCAGTGCACGATACGAAACTTGTATGTGCCATAATTCCCAAACGAATTTGATTTCGGACGAGTCATAAATTCTAGCATATTTTTGATGCTGAAATCTATAGGAAATCATGCATGAAAGTCGAGTTTGTGTCGGTTGACCTTTTGGTCAACAGAGTGCCTTGATTTGCGTGCCATGAGTCTAGAGTTGATAAAATTCAGTTCCTTTGGACAAAATTTAGGAATTAACCTAAAAATCAGAATAATAAAGTTAAAATAGGATTTTAGAGTAATTATTCCAGAATTAAATAAATTAAAATAAATTATCTTTTGACATGGTAAATTTGTAATACATAGGCTATTTGGACTGTGACTTGGACTCTGATTCATACCAGCTAAGGACCACAGGCGAGTACATTCTCTGATAATTTTTATTATTTGATAATTTATATAATTCCAGTAATTAGAAATGTTACAACTGACTCTTGACACTGTGCTACACGGACTAGTATATAGATTGGATCTTTAGTCATGAGATGTCACATTGGTTATCGCATTGACATTGTACACGATATTGACATTAGACATTGATATTAGATATTGTACATGATATATTGGACATTGATCGTGTATCGTGATGTGTCATGATTGGATCCACAGTACTAGTTGGGGGCGGAGAAATTGCTAGTGAGAGATGTGATCAAAATACCTATCGTACAAGTGTAGACATTGAACAGTGTTAATCATACACCTCACGTATGATTAGCCAGACCATATAGCCATCGAACAAGTTCCCAAGCCGATCACATTTCGAAACTACGATTTCAAACACTTAGAATAGTTACAGTTCTCTATTTTAGTTCATATACCACATCACTCGTATATGATTTTGTACCTCTTTCCTTTCATTTTATATATGCACTGACTGTACCATATTGCCTATATTGCCTATATTGCCTATCTCTTTATTTTGCCATTGCATTTATTTATTGCCTTCTCTCAGTATATAGCATCATCTATTTATTGTTTTATAGTCCTTATCAATTAATTGGAACTGTTATTTGAGATATACTTTGCTCCATCCTGACTGAAAATATTTTTCCAGGCTGCGCCTTAGAGGACTGGTGTCCGACATATTATGGACCACAGGAAGAGTTGCTGCAAACTTGGACTTGGTAGCACAGGTATGATTCCCGGGAGGTCTACTCGGGATCACTAGTTATTTAGTTAGTTTCTTTTAGCAGTTTTTGGTACCGGATTTGTCTCCGGCATATTTAGTTGAGACTTGGATATTACTGTTGAGTTAGATTATTTCTATTTTAGACTTGAGTTACATTTTGATTTATTTATTTCTTCGATATCTTATCGTGCTTTAGTTTATGTGATTGAGTATTTCATATTATATTGTGATATCTGTGATTCCTTATGGAGATTTGATGCTCGTGTGAGAATGATTAGATAGTATTGTGACCTAGACAGCGTTCTACTGCCGATACTGCGGCGTAGGCTGAACGTACCCACGCTCTCGTGCCCCTATACCGGGTGCGGGTCGTGACAACTATAATGTATCATGAAGTACCCCTCAATGTATCATGAAGTATCTCATTCGTGCACTACAAGTTTGGACTATAAGTTGTAGTAAAATATGTTTTTTCATGGATTGAATGCAGGGATGCATTCAGTTGGGTGTGTGGGTAGGTGTTCCTGAATGGAGGGTATCAAGAAGAGGTTTGCAACACTATAAGGGCAGTAGGGGAGGCCCTGTAGGCTGAGCATAATTTAGGCTGAGCACAATTTATGTGCACTACAAGGCCAGAGGAAGGACGCCGGAGGGAGAAGGGGAGCCGGAGGAAGGAGGAGCTGATGGCGGAGGGGGGAGAAGGGGACGCCGGAGGGAGGAGGGGAGCCTGAGGGGGAGGACGCGGCCGGAGGGGGGTCGCCTGAGGGAGGAAGGGAGCCGGAGGAAGGAGGAGCCGGAGGGAGGGGGAGGTTTTAAATTTGGGAGAGGGAGAGGGAGATATCGAAGGAAATGGGGGAAATCAACCCTAAATAAAACAAATTTAGCGACGTTATAGCGACGCCATTAATGATGTCGCTAAGTTAGCGACGTCTTTAAAGTAGCAACTGACGTCGCTAACTGTCTAAAAGAAAGACGTCGCTAAATACGTCGCTAAATGTCGCTAAATAAAATATATTAGCGACGTTTAGCGACCTTAATTGAACTTATAGCGACTAAACTTTTAACAACTTAATTACAGTCACTAAACGTTGCTAAATATTGCCAATTAGTGATGTCTAGCAACATTTTTACCTGGAGTGGCTAATATATATTATATTAGCGACATTTTCTGTTGACGTCGCTAAAAAATGTTACTAATCCCGCTTTTTCTGGTAGTGCTGGCAGATTCGTTCATGGAAGATACTACATTGAATGAGTGCATCGAGGATGGCATTATTACAATGATTGATGATCGAAAGCAGAAAAATCTGGTGGATCCGTTAACCAAAGGTCTCAAGCACCAGCTGGTCGAGGACACAACAATTAAAATTGGCTTGAAGAATGTAATGACCTATTCCGCTCAACCGGACATCCAATTCAAATGGCAAAAGTGCAATGACCCCACCCGCTTTGCTCAACGAGAATACCCGTTTGAGGCAAAATGATTTTGAGACTTGGCCCTTTAGGAGTTCCGGCTTGGACTTTCAAAGGCTCGCTTGGAGTATCGCTCGACCGAGGCGAATTATCGCTAAGGTGGGTGGCTACGATAAACTTGTCTTTGCTTAGCCAGTACACTTAAAATATGGACGATACATGCTAGTCGCTAGGTGAATCACCCCCTGCATGCTAATAAAGAATATAACGCACCTAGCTAAGGAAATAATCCCAATTTATATTGCTTGTGTTAGAACATAGAAATGAAACCTTGCTCATATATAGACCCTCGCATGCTACCTTTGCCTTCTGCAACTAGACCTCTCTATGCCTCAAGTAGAACGATATGTTTGTACTCTCCGAAGTGCACTGCTACACTTGATTACATTGCATGCCCATAAGTTATGTCGTTTGGTATGTCCTTTTACGGTTTCATTCCTCGCTTTATCTTTAGACCCGTGCCAACATAAATACTTATGTTTACACAAATGCAATGCTTGCCTGCTTATATGTTAGTTAGTGCTCGTTGCCTCATTTTAATATTTGCCTTACAAATTTATACCACAATCAAGTAACATCATTCGTGTCGTGCATGCATCTAGTTAGCCAGAAGACTATCAAGTAGCCCTTTTGTACAATATGAACCTGCAAGTATACGGGACCGTTCGGTAGCCAAGGCAATCCCCACACCAGGGGAATGCATCAGGTCAAGTTGAGCTCTGAACGAGAATCAAGTCAAGCAAATCATAAATCACAGCTCGTGGAGAAATATTTGATTAGAAAAAGAATCAAAAATTATCATGTCATGTTGTGAATCTGGAATGACCCAAGACTTGCATGGTCACGGACAACTCGTGCACGAGGTATCTGATTCCTCGGACGATCAGCGGGGCACCAGGATCGTACCGACCTAGAAGGAATGTTTGGTGTATTGTAGGGTAAAGTCGTTATGGTATGCGATGTCACCTTTGGTCGAACAATACACGGTATTCGGGCCTTGGTAGGGCATACTACCTTGGACTAGCCGTCTACCCATGATAGTTATTTGTATCGGTGGGACAACGTGCAATGGCTCTTCGGTATTATCTGTACGCCTGTGAGTTGCTCATTTTGTATCAAGCGTTGTACCCCGTTCTGTCATGAGACTATAAATCTGGTCCTTTATGGCTAAGTCAGTGACCTTCTGTTCATATAGATAAGTCATTATCGCTTAGCAACAATCCGTGTGCGAGTCATTGTATCACATCCAATAATTTGAAATAGCTGAGCGATATGAGTATGAGACTCTTGTGTACAATAGAAACACTTGAACATCCAAAGTAACACTTTCGGATAATCTGTGTAACTCGTGCACCAAAACATAATCTCGTTCACGACACTTGTGTTTGCTTATATAATTGCCCCTGGATTTCATTATACATGCTCGTGCTTAATTTAACTTGGTTTTCCTTGGATAGAAAAGGATGGATGGTATGTTGGTAAGTCTTGCCATGCTCCTTTATATCATACGGTGCACTGACACAATAATTAGGTTATTCATCATTGCCATAAAACTGATCCCAAGACAAGATTAGATATATAACTTAATAGATGGTGCATGGAACCTATATAACATGTTTGAATTTATCGAGCGGGCGAGAAGCCTCCCCATCAGTGCATTTATGTACTGATAACCCACCAGATTGCTTGTAGGGTGTGGGAGAACCTCGTTCGGTGTGGATGCCCCCTTCGTGCGTGATAGGGCATGGAGTTCACTCTGAAGCCTTGGAGCATTGCGTCCGAAACTGAAGCACATATACAAGACATAATGTTGGAACATGGCCTAAATATTATTCCACAAATATAGCTACTTGGCATGTTGTTACTGTTTCAGAGAAAGAGTCTTGAGCGACTTATAATCTCGGCCTAGCATCGCTTGTAACACTTGTTGAATATCAATAAAGAGTTTGCTTTACTTCTATACTTGTGTTATTCAATGCTTCCGCTATTGACAACTCTGTGAACTTGTTACCAATCGCATGTGCATTTAAAATTCTGCTGCACTCAGACAATCTATGCACACGGAACCTATATAACGTGTTTGGATTTATCGAGCGGGCAAGTAGCCTCCCCACCAGTGCATTCATGTACTGATAACCCACCAGATTATTGTAGGGTATGGGAGAACCTTGTTCAGTGTGGATACCTGCCTCATGCATGCTAAGGCATGGAGTTCACTCTGGAGCCTTAGATATTGCGTCCGAAACTGGAGCACATATACAATACATAATATTGGAACATTGCCTATGCATCATTCCACAAATGTAGCCACTTGGCATGCTTTTACTGTTTTAGAGAGAGAGAGAGAGAGGCTTGAGCGACTTATAATCTTGGCCTAGTGTCGCCTGTAACACTTGTTTAATACCAATAAAGAGTTTATTTTTTCTACTTTTATTATTCAATGCTTTCGCTATTGGCGACTCTGTGAACTTGTTACCAATCGCCTGTGCATTTATAATTCTACTGCACTCGGATAATCTGTACGACTATGTGGCTTAGACCACTTATCGCCAGCATAGACTACGGCCTTGCACGGGTGGGGCTTACGCTCGTGTGGTATCACGCCCAGATGGGTTAAGCGATCGTCCCGCGGGAGCGCCGACGTGGTAATTTCACGTACGACGGGGGTGATCGAACTCACGAAAACATGTTCGGTGATTATTCTAAACGAACTAGATGAATAAAACATATCAAAAAATGGATAGAATTTGGCTTGAATATTGAAACTTAGTTGCTTGAGGAATGCTAAAAGTAGACTATGGAATTACTGAACGGTAACATTAAAGTTGGATGATTTGCGAGACGAATCATAATTACTGCATGGCGGGGACGGGCAATTGCCTGTGGGAGATCGGGGTGTGACATAATGGTATGAGAGCTCGGCTTTACGCCTTTGGACTTTGTTTCGATTTTCTCGATTTCGAAATCTCGTTCGTGGGTTATGTGCATACTCTCTCTCTCTCTCTCTCTCAATGTCCCATCAGAATGTTCCAAACAATGAGTCTAGATAATTTCAAAAAGTGCATGTAAATGATATGATTGCTTGCACGAAATTATAATACGAAGGACTTTGTGCCGACCTGTATTAGACCTTGTGGGAATAGACCCGTGCTAGAATTGCAAGTTATGTGCAAACCCGAATGCCTATACGTGATTACCAAATTGGTTGTTGTACGGAATAGAATATCGCCTGAATGGTTAACTATGCACACAGCCTTTCAGCTAAGTTGTGTTAAGTATCGCGCGCCAAGAGCCTTTGGTGAAAGCTAGTTGCAAACGAGATTGGGATATCGTTCAGGAAAATGATAAGTCAGACTTAGAAAGGCAACCAATAGAAATATTATCAGATTATCGCTTAGGCGAATATAGAGAATCGTGCTTGAATTTTGAAAAATAGCTTAGACAATATTCTGTGTCGACATATACAAATCAGATATAGTTTACTTGAATGACTATCAACAAGAAATATACGAGACTAAGATTTTATCAGGCGATGCTAAGTATCGTGCAAGAATTCTAAAGAAAACTTTGTGAATATGCTAGCGATTGATGCGAACATCGATTAAGGATTTAATTGGGTGACTCAATTCTGAGTGGTGTATGGATCATTTAGAAATGTTCAAACGGATTCATAGGTCTCGTGCGATAGTCGGATTGAACGAATTTAAGAATATCTTGAACAAGTAATAAGGCTTATATCGAATAGGGATTCATGAAAATAAAAATCAATATCTTGGTTAAGAAAACTTATTAAAAACTTAGAGGATCGTGCAAGCAATTTCGGATTGAAACAAAAAGTATGAACTTGAATATATTATCGCTCGAATAAAAGTTAGCCGAGAAAGAAATATTGTGGTTCGATCAAAGAGATAAGAAATAACAGATTTGACTTGGATTTTGGAAGAAAGATCTTGAAATCGAGTTTGAAATGATAACCTTCGAAATCAGTCCCAACGAGAACGATTATCCTGCGGGAGCGCCGGCGTGGTAATTTCACGTACGGCAGGGATGATCGAACTCATGGGAATATATTCGGTGATTATTCCAAACGAACTCGATGAACGGAACATATCAAAAATTAGATAAACTTTGGCTTGAATATTTGAAACTATGTTATTTGAGGAATGCTAGAAGTAGACTATGGATTTACCGAACGGTAATATTAAAGTTGGATAATTTTGCTAAACGAATTATAATCTCTACATGAACGGACATGACTTGATGGATTTTATATATAATTTGGATAGAGCAAAGTGAAATGATAAGGAAGTCTCGATCGCTTCGATGAAAATCTATTGTTCGGCGTTCTTGTCTTGTGCGAGAGAAACTCTATGCCCGTACATGCGTTACGCCCTGATTAGGACGATTATCCAGCGGGAGCGTTGATATGGTGATCTCACGTCCAACGAGGATGATCGAACTTGCAGAAGATCGAAGCATGACAACTGATGGATCATCTTGACTTTTGGTTCGATATGATAAGACTTGAGTAAATCACGCTTGATAGTTTTATGAACGGATACGTCAATCTTGTTGGATGACTTGGAGTTATAAACAAAGGTTTAGACTTGAATCTTGGCTTGGTGGTCTAGACTTGGAATGAATATGGATCCTATCGAAACATGTTAAGGAGATAGACTATGCAAATCGCTAGGCCTGTCATGTAACTTCGATATATCATAAATTTTACTGAACGGACTCGACCCCTGTAAGAAAGAATGTGTTAAGAGAGTAGGATCAAGCATATCAATCTGTATCATTAGATCCGTTCGAACATAACTTTCTGCTTGCTTATCATTCTGTGTCACGTGTTTGCTGGGTCTGCCTCATTGAATGACTCTATGATTCAATCCAAGTTCTGAATCAGTCTCTACTGCGACTTAGCGAGGAACATATATCGCTTAACGCAGAGTATGTTATAATCTATCATAAATGATGATTTAGGACTGAGGCAAACTTATTCAATTCATTATACTAGTCCATGCGAATCTAACATATTTACTTGCACTAGCATTCGAGATCAGCATATCGCGAGTCTGGATCGTTCACATATTCAAGACATCTCTCTCATAAATGCATGTCAACCAACTTAGAAATAGTGAAGTCTTTGCACTCGAGTTCAATATATCACTGAGTCTTAGATCGTACACACGTTCAAGGCGTCCCTCAAATATATGTATTCAACCAAACTTAGCGGTAGTGAATTCGGACAAGCTGCTCGTGAAAATCTTAAGGGTTCTCGTCTTATGAATCACAATGATACCTTCAACGGGGTCAATCAAAATCCAAGTCATTTCTAATCTTTATCAAACCAAGTATTACACTACCGTTAAGCCCGATCTATCTGATCAATCGACTAGCATCCAAGTCTTATTATCTATTCCATTCATGTTAAACACAGTGTACCCTTATCGACCAAAGCCTAACTCTAAGTCTTGCTGCCCCAGTTTTATGGCTTATTCAATCAATACTTTAATGTTGGTCATACAATTCTTTTACTCGGCATAGGGTCGTCTGCCTATTCACTAGGTCAGCTCACAAGGTCATAGGTACATTACAAGTTCATGATTTTTATCGAGGAATTTTGTTGCTCGATACTCGTCCTAAATTCCTTCAACCAATTTAGGAATTATATTTTTATTGTTAAAACTAGAGACTAGGGATAAACGGATTTAATTGGATTTATGTGAGACAATTATAGGTACCCTCTGACCATAGTGTAACCTTAGCTACACAATGTTCATTAACTTCGCCTTGCGCAGTTAATTATTAATCTAGTTAATTAATTTATGGCTAATCGCACCTCAAACAGGACCTGACCAGCCCCATATCAATGAACCCTGGCCGGCCCAAACCTCGAGGCCAACCCCAAAGTTCATCCCCTATATAAATACATAACCTTATTCATGTAAACCCTAAAACAAACAAAACCATCACAAACCCCTTAACCCTAGCCGAATTCTTTCCCTCTTGCAACCGAGCCTCCATCCCCGACTACCCGACTTCCTGACACCGCCACCACCGCCGCTTGACATCGCCAGCGCCACCCTCCCAGACCGGCCAACCACCGCCACTCCAAACCACCACCAGCCATTCGCCACCGCCTTCTTCACAATCATCAACTCCCTTCATAATCCGACCCCCCCCGTAGCCACTGCCGATCGACCGACCAACCACGACGTCCCCTACAATCCGGTCGTCTCCTCCGCACGCCAAGCCGCCTCACGCCAAGCCGCTGCTGCCATTGCTGCCGTTGCCGCATCTGCTGCAGTTGCCGCCACCGCCGCTGCCACCTTGCTGGCTGCCAACCGGAGCCGCCCTTCCATCGGAGTACGCCCCCTCGACGAGAGCAGGCCCTATCCAAGAAGCCACGTCGAGGTAACCACATAAGTTCTCTGCTTCTTCATGATACTATTGTATCGTCGTGTCGTTGTGTCAAGAATTGTGGTATTGGACACAAACCTAATTAAACCCTAATTATATACATGCTGGATTAATGACTAATAAGATTTAGGATTTATGTTTTAACTAGAAAATACCTTAATCATGAGACCTAACATCAAGGACTAGTGTTTCACCCAAATACCTGTACATAAACCACGTACAATGAGCATAGAAACCAAGGAGCATGTGTTCGCATAGAACAAAAATCGTGGTCAATCCGTAACTTGAAATTATTGTCTCAAGGCCCAGGATACCCGAGCACAGAACACGTGTGCACCTTAGCTACGCGCACATGTGACGTTGTATTCGAGCAGCCGTGAACTTGCGACAATATTCAAGCATCACGTTGTAGTCTTGTGTATTTAATGTTTAGTGTCTGACATCAGTATTTGTTACATTATATTGGTGTGTTTAGGATCATTGGATCAGCCAGGAGACACTGCAGGAGCGGGTTATTGGCATTCACAGCTTCAGGACCCAGGCAAGATACCTTGCCATATTTATTGTTTGATTTAAATGATTGCATATGTTGTATGATTCTTTTGTTGTATTTCATATGACTGTGTGCGTCCGAGTTTGACTCGGGTGCTATCGATGGATACGTCGATAATTTAGTATACTTGGCCTAGTCACTAGTAGACTCACCCAGGGGAGGATACGTTGATATCTTCCGTGACCTGACACCTTACACATTTTACGGTGAGATATGCATGTTGGGATGCGGGTCCGCGTACTCGACTAGCTATCGGTACGTGTGACATGCATCACGGTTAGTACGTACTTCAGGATTATTTTATCTGTAGAGACTAGCATATAGAAGCGTGGTGCGCACGTCGAGTATTCGACTAGCGTATCTATATTGGGCGGGAAAGACAGCTAGTAGGCGTATGGGATACACACATTGGACTCCGTAGTATCCAGAGGAGCCACGGATCCAATGACTTCCTTTATTGCAGACACCGCGCTCTTCGGAGTGATACGGACGTATATATATTACAGATACCTCATTCTTCAGGATGATAGACGTTACAGATACCACGCTCTTCGGGGTATTGGACGTTATGCCTATGCCTACCCATACGTACCAAAGTTGTCTTCACATTGCATTCACTTAGATGGTTAGCACACCCTTGTACTTTATTGCATTTATCTTATTCAGTATTTATATATATGGCATGTTTCTATGTATCTTGTTACGTCCCTCTAAGGACCTGGTACCTTTCCAGATTTGGACGAGGCTTACTACCCCACCGTATATGGGTCAGGACAGGAGACGAGATTCGCTACCGCAGAGGGGATAGAGGTGCTACCGTCAGAGTTTCCGTGATCAGTTGGTAGGCCTTCTTTCTAGGATTGGGTGCATCATTACCTAGTCAGCCGATGCCCTAGTCTGTATCTTTTATATCTCATTTCAGTACTTTATTTCATCATAGTAGTGGGTTTGTTCCCACTTAAGACTGGTGTTTATCTTCTAGCAGTTTATTTAGTACTTCTTGTTGTTTATTTTGTAGATGAGATTAGATTACCTGTTGTTGATGGATATGGGACATGTTAGTATTCTAGGACAATATAGCACTCTTCGCTAGGATCCATTAAATTGGGATATCCTTGGAGACGTGACAGCTGACTATTGCCACGTGGCCTGGTTCCATGTATTTTGGGACTGGGGCGTGACACGGGGTATTCTACCGAAGCTTGTTTCACTCAAATTTTTAAACATCGAGCACGTATCATTTCATCTATATCAACACGTTCATTTGCAAAGGATCCAGGTTCATTTAGCAAAATTCTTCCTAAGACACGTTTGTTCTATCAAATCCATGATATATCTGCGTCGCAGGTCAAACCCATTAATTTGCATAGTCTATCTCCTCCATTACATTTGATAGAATTCACCTATCCATTCTTTTCCAAGTCTAGACTACCAAGTCACGATCATATTCTAAATCTTTGATATAAATCATAAACTCTAAGTTATCTAACATGATTCATGTATCCATTCACGAAACCATCAAGCGTGATTTACTCCAGGTTCTAGACTAACTTATCCTTGAAATACTGCCGATTCAATTGTATTCCCAAATTTGTCTTATCGTGTCGAACCACAAGTCAAGAAGATCCATCAGTTGTTATGCTCTCCTCTCCACAAGTTTGATCATTCTCGTTGGATGTGAGATCACCAAGTCAACGCTCCCACTTATAAATTGTCCTAATCCGGGCGTAACGCATGTACGAGCATAAAGTTATGTTCATACAAGACAAGAATGTTGAACGTTATAGTTATCTTTGAAACGGTCGAGATACCTTATCATTTACTCTTTGTTCCATCCAAGTTATATATGTTTATCCACCAAGTCACATTCGTTCATGCCGTGATTATAATTCGTCTAACAAAATTATCCAACTTCAATATTACCATTTTGATAATCCATAGTCTACTTCTGGCATTCCTCAAACAACTAAGTTCAAATCCTTAAGTTAAGGTCTATCAACTTTTGACACATTTCATTTATCGAGTTTGTTTGGAATAATCACCGAACATGTTTCCGTGAGTTCGATCATCCCCGCCGGATATGAAATCACCACGCCAGCGTTCCTGTAGGATAATCGTTCTCATTTAGGCCCGATATCGAGTATTACCTTTTAAACTAGATTTTAAATCATCCGTCTAAGTCAAGATTAGATCCGTTATCGTCTACCTCAATCATTGAACCAAGATTTTCTAACTTGCATCAATCCTTGCTATCATCCACTTGTCGGTATCGTATTAGCCATCCAAATTTGAAACAACAACATTCATACTCAGGCTAAAATTCTATCGAGCGATATCCTACTTAATCCATATTTTTGATGCACGCTATATTCTATCGCGCTAAACTCTGATCGCATCCTAGATTATTCTATTTCAAACTCAAGTTTTAATTCATTTGATTCAATTCAAAATTGCTCGTACGATTTACTAAATTTTCTCGACCAAGGTATTGATTTCCATTACCTTGAATCCCTATTCGATATAAGCCTTATCACTTTTTCAACATATTCTAACTCGTTTGAATGAAATCACATATGATTCTTTTGAATTCGCTTACTTGTTAGGCGATATTTATATTAAGTCTTCGCACAACTACGTCGCTTGCTGCTAGACCCGTTTGCTATTCCAATTTTTTTGATTCGCTCGAACATTTCTAAGACGATCAATACACCACTCAGGATTCGAGTCATATTCTACAAATTATCAAATCGCTTATTCGTTCCTGAGTTATCTCAGATACTACTCAGAAATTGAGTCACCCAAGTAAATTCTCAATCGTGTTCGCATCAATCTCTCTAGCTCGTTCCTTAGAACTCATATGCAATCCCTATGTGTCACCTTAATAATCTTAATATCTTATACCCCTCTATCGATAGTCCTCTATACTAACTATACTTGAGTCATGACTTATCAATACGAATAACTGTCTGAACTATATATCGAAACCCAGACATGACTCCAAAGATTCTTTTTAGCGATAGTCTGATAACATTTCTATTGATAGACATTTTAAGACAGACTTATCCTTACCTGAACGATATTCCAATCTTATTCGCAAACTTGCTCGCACCCAAGGGTCTTATCGTGTGATACCCACACAACTTAGCCGGAAGGCTGTGTGCATAGCTAACTGTCCGAACGATATCCTATCTCGTAAACTAACCCGCTTGATGTTCACATATAGGTATTCGGGTTTACATATAACTTGTAGATTCTAACACGAGTCTATTCCCACGAAGTCTAACACAGGTTGGCACAAAGGCCTTCGCTTCACCATTTCGTACAAGCAATCATATCATTTATATGCACTTTCAAAAATATTTTGACTCATTGTATGGAAAATCCTGTTGGAACATTGAGAGAGAGCGTCTATAACATAACCCACGAGCGAGCTTTCGAAACTGAGAGAATCGATAAGAAGTCCAAGGACGTAAAGCCATGCTCCGATACCAATATGTCAGGCCCTGATCTCTCGCAGGATATCGGTCATCCCCGCTAGGCGTAAATCACCGCGCACATGCTCCCGTAGGATGATCATTTCCATCGGGATGTGATGCCGCACGAGCCTGGAGTTGCGCCCGCGTGAGGCAAATACCAAAACGACCGTTGATAACTAGTTCACCAAGTCGATATAGCGAAAGCATAGAATAAACACAAGTATAATACATAAACAAGCTCTTTATTGGTAATGAATGAGGTTACAAGCGGCGCTAGACCAAGATTATAATTCACTCTAGCTCTCTCTCTCTCTCTCTCTCTTTCTCTCTCTCAAACAATAAAGGTGTGCAAAGCGGCTTACAACTTGGGATGATACATAGGCGATGTTCCAACATTATGTCCTGTATATGTGCTCCAGCTCCGGACGCAACACTCCAAGGCTCTAGAGCAAACTCTACGCTTTAGCGCACACGAAGGAACATTCTGCACCGAACGAGGTTCTCCCACACCCTGCAAGCAATCTGGTGGGTTATCAGTACATAATTGCACTGGTGGGTAGGCTTCTCGCCCGCTCAAAAATCCAACATGTTATATTAGTTCCGTACACCAACTATTAAGTTATCTTTCTAGTCTTGCCTTAGGATTAATTTTATGGCGTAACATACAAAGCCTAACTCGTGTGGTGGTGCACCATGCGATATACGGGAAATACGGCGATACTTACCAACTTACCATTTGTCCTTCCCTGTCCAAGTAAAAAATTAAGTTAAACCAAGCACGAATATATATATATATATATATATATATATATATATATATATATATAGGAATCCTAAGATCGCATAACGAATACATGTATGCTACGGGCAAGTTTCTAAGTCAGGTGTACGATATACACAAATTACGATACTCATATTACTTTGTGACTCAGGTTGTGCAAATGCGTTATACTCAGGTCGTACAGATTTCTCATATATCTTATACTCATTTTACACAGGCACGTTATACTTGTATAGGCATATTATACTCAGACTATTTTAAATGTGTTCAAAGCTTCAGATTACTTGGTTCAACTAACGATCTACACGCAGAGTACGCTGTAGATCCGTTACTTGCCACGAGTTCATGCGAGCCCATACACGGGTTGCCGCCACGTATGAAATATACTTAATAATACATAATTGGTCTTATTATCTGACGAGCCGCCATGGACAAGTTATAGTCTCAGCACGAAAATGGGATGCAATGCAGGTAGCGAGCCCCGCTACACGCCTTCCCATTCGAAGCAGACGACTATCTGAATATTCCTGACCAGCTCGGATCGACCTTAGTTCGACCAGCTTACCGTCCGCAGAAACCATAAGCTTGTGCACAGGTTGTCCATGACCATTGATGATCAACACTAATCTTTTATTATATGCAATAATTTAAGGCCTTGAATGAACATAGCTACTAGACATAGTACGAATGTATTTACTCATTCAGAGATGTCATGATCTTGGTGTATTTCATTCAATACACCGTTTATGCTGACGTTTTACTACTTATTGCAGCTCCCGTTTTGGGAGTTGCCTTGGCAATCCAACGGTCCCGAAGACTTTCTATATTTTTATTATTTGGCTTAGAATGACTATTTTGATAGACTTCCTGCCACAGGTAAGTGAACCATGAGCTATGTTGAACTTCTATATCGAGGCAATATCTATGTGATAAGCATTTTAAGACATATGAAATAATATACTTGAAGGAACATATAAGGAACAAAAGTAACGCTACGAGGGTGAGGTTATAAGAACTGTAAAGGGAGCATACCATTCCGTTCAACCGATCTACTTCCATGTTCTATGCAAAGAGATATAAGATAGGATTATTTTCTTAGCTAGGTGTGTTGTATTCTTTATTAGCATACAAGGGATGATTCGTTTAGCGCCTAGCATATATCAACCATATTTTTAAGTGCGCATGCTAAGCAAAGAAAGGTTCATCGTAGCCACCCACCTTAGTGATGATTCGCCTCGGTCGAGCGATACTCCAAGCGAGCCTTTGAAAGTCTAAGTCTGAACTCCTGAAGGGCCAAGTCTAGAATCCTTTGTCTTGAAAGAGTCTTCTCGCTGAGCCAAATGGGTCAAGTCATCGCACTTGTGCCGTTTGAATCAGCTTTTCGCATTGATACGGAGCAGGTCGTTACACTCAGTGCCACAACATGATCGAGAAGATTCCTAATATCACCATCATGCAAGATGACATGTTGCTCATGGATAATCGGCATGACAGGCATCTGTATTATACCGGTTATATCGGATCTATCAAGTTGAACCAAATTATAATCGATCCCATTTATTCACTTAGCATCATTCCTAAAAGCCTATTAAAAGGTTTAAATATACCGATGCACAACATGTCTGCCACCAGCTGTGGTGGCCCATGCAGATTGAGTTAGCCGTTTCGGTTACGTAACTGTACCGAGCGGGCCTGCACCTAGGATTAGAATTTTAGATCCCATCCATACTTGACTATAACTTACCTCCCTTCCAACATGTCCTACTTAAGTACTTGCATCCTGCTTGATTCATATATTCTTCTTAATCCTTCGTCCATCTCTTGCAGAGAGATGAATTTGCATAACAGGCATGCCGCCACCGGGGACAACACGTCTCCAGGGGACGACGACCAATCACCCGGAGAGACCTCAACGATACCTCTTCTTCCCGGATCGGATGGACTGACTAGCAATCAAATTTTATCAACTCCTTCCACAATACCTGATGGGACCCTTCCAGCTTTATCAACATTGCAGGATGACCAGACACAGCTATTCTAATTCTTCCAAATAATAATGCAGGAATAGAGGCAGCAAGCAGCAGAGCAGAGGCTAGAATTTCTGGCAGCACTTGAGAGAATGGTTGCACTAGCCCCTGCACCAACCTAGGCACTAGTTTCAGTACCACAAGTTCGGGTTGGTTCAGTCAAGGACTTTGTGCAGATGGGCCCTAAGCCATATAAGGGCGATGAAAGTCCAGAGGAGACCACTAATTGGATTGCCAATACCATAAAGTTATTAGAGGAATCACAACTACCTGCTGACCTATGGATGATAGGCGTAAGGACTCAGTTAGAAGGCAACGCGCATCACTGGTGGGAATCAATGGAGCGCCAGTTGGGTACGCGTCAGACTTGGGAATAATTCTTGGAGTGCTTTGAGAGAAAATACTTCCCGGATACTATAAGGGATGCGTTGTGCGATCAGTTCCTCCATCTAGAGCAAGGAAACAAGACGGTTGATGAGTATGATGCAGAGTTTAGCCGCCTCAGTAAGTATGGCACCGTCCTAATACCTAATGACTTGGAGAAGGCTAAGAGATTTCACCGTGGGATGACTCAGGAGCTCCAGCACTACACTAGCTCACAGTCCCGGATCTCTTATACCGAGTTATTGACAGAGGCCAGGATTCAGGAGGCCATCAGCAAGGGAAACAGAATTCAACAGAGAAGTCACCAAGGACTAGTAAGGACACAGCCAGGAGGACCCATTAGACACCCCTTGACACGCCAGCAACCAGATAGTGTCGTACCATATCCAACCAAGGGGTACCATACTTGTAACTTTTGTGGTATACCAGGTCATATTCATAGAGATTGTCGTCATCGATTGGGACTGTGCATGGTATATGGATCAAGTCACCATCAAGCCCGAGAATGTCCTCAGCAGAACCAGAGGTCTATGGCATTTGAATCAGGAACACCGCATACACCCTCAAGTATAGGAGACCAAAGGGACCCACCACTGCTTCTACAGTCTGCACAAATGGAGGGGACTAGACCCCAGTTGAACAACCAAGGACAAGGCCAAGCACTCATTATGACAAATATGGGAGAGCAGACATAGGAAGCCGTAGATACAGGTACAACCTTTTAGTTATAATTGTCTTTGCATACTCATAACCCCAATGAGACAAAAGATCTTAGATGTACAAATAGATGTAGAATTATATATATGGTAGCTTAGCAGTTATGAGGATGTATGTATATTCTACCAGATGGCATACACGCGGTGCTAATGGATGACGTGAGTAGAAGTAGTAGTATTCTTCCCCTATCCTTATCTCGCCCTCTTGGGTGACTCATCTCCTCCTTTTATATTCATTCATTATCTCGTGCTTAACTCTTCCTGTCATAGTTGTATCTTTTCATGCCATTATGAATTGTTTAATTTATATCAACCTCACCCCTATTTTTCCTAGTTAAAACATAAATGTGTTAGTAATGCTTGATAACTAAGGATGAGTTCTTAATAATAACCCTTATGTATATGCACTATAGCAATATCTGTATTCTTTATTAGTTTAACCCTTAAGTAGCATCATTTAGCATAATAGAAATTTGTTGGATTGTTTGGAATAGATCATACCCCTAATAGTTAGTCAAGACCTTAAGTATTTTCCTAAAAACTTAGACTATGCCTAAGAAAGAGTTGAAGGCACTTGTTATGAACTGATGACTATGACAAATCATTGGCGAGGTAGCGACAGTTGCAGCCAGATGATTTTGGTAGAGTAGTCGAATTACTTGCAGCCATACTGGCCAGGTGGCGTGGCAGTATTAGACTACGATACTTGACGGTTACGAGAAAAAGTCATAGTTATGAGATTCCAGACAGGTATCCCAAGATTCTCGACCCAATAAATATAATTGCCTTACAACCTAGACAATAGCTTCAAGAGACCTTGGCTACTAGTAGAATTCTTATAAGTTGGGTAGTGTAAGATGAGTAGAAATAGAATGGTGTATGGACAATAAATGAGGAAGTGTTAGAATGACAGACCACGACCTTAGGAAGCACTGCTAGATACCAATGTAGTGCAATAGCTATAGTGATTATTAGGAATATGGGTTAGTGTCAATTTCGAGGACAAAATTTTTATAAGTTGGGTAGAATGTAAAACCCCTAATCCTAAAAAACCGTAAATTCCCTTTTTAGTTAATTATTAATTTAATTGTAGTAATTATGTGCTAATTAGGAGAAATAAATTTTATTAAATTTTTATTTTAGGTGTTCGTGCACTTAGGGGATTTATGGGACAATTAGGAATTTTTTCAAATTTATTTCATATAGGAGACCCTTTGGGCAGTTCCTAGCTTAATGGTATGCATTAATATAATTTTAGATTTTTCTATGGGTATATATATATATATATATATATATATATATATATATATATATATATATATATATATATTTACAAGAAAAGGAAAAAGAAAAAGAATAGGAAAAAAAACCATTAATTTATTACTTTTGGATCCCTAAAACCCACTACCCAAGACCCGCTACCCTATTCTCTAGCCACCCGCTGGACACCCCCTTTTGTTAGCACAACAAATCCAACCCAGCCACACCGCTGTAGCAACAACACACTAAGACCCCTTTTACCCGCGTATGTAAACCCCCCCTCGATCTCTCTTTCCCATATATATATCTTATTTCAACCAAAACCCTAACCCTAACCTAAATCTTCTCCTCCTCTTCCCATCTAAACCAAGAGAGAGACTTCCCATCACAACCAGAGCGCCGTCGCCAAGCCGGAGAACCACCTAAACCGATACCGACGATCGCGACCCCGCGTAACCCCGCGCACGGACAGTTTCAACAGCAACTTACCTCTCTTCCCACGCAATTTTCCGTCACCTCGCTCAACCAAACTCGACCCCGTCTTCACCGGTATAATCCTTACTTAACTCTCTTCAATACCTGTATGATAGTTGACTTCGAACAACGCGTAACCATAGGCAAAAATAGCGTCAAAGTTGGCAGAAAATGACAATTTTTGGCATCGCAGAAAACTGCGGTGACCACCTATGTTCCCGGATTCGTATCTTCCACCACAGAGATCCGAATGCAATTTTTCTTTTTGGTATGCGGAGACGACTTGACCTAGTTTAATTTTTGTTAATTAACATTAAATTATTAACTGCTGTATGTAGAATTAAATTCGTTGGAAAACCCTAAAATATACTTTTTCTATATTTCCAAAAGTTGTGAAACGGAGCGCGTCCCGCCAAACGGGACCGTCCCGCCGTGTACCAAGTATACCAAACGGTACGTGCTGTGTATCCGGATAAGTGAGAGTTTGCATAAACTGATTCAGACGCGTGTGCGCGTCGGAATCAGCCCGTATCCGCGGATAAACCCCGTGTCACAACTTTTGTGAAAGCTATGCGCATTTTGTGCACGCTCGTCAGATTGCGACGAAACTTATGCCACTGGACTCGTGGTAATACGGTGGTCCTGTGACCCAATTTTCACACAATTCTGAGACAGTTGACCAAGTCGCCAATTGGCGGGCCCCACGGTTGACTTTTTGGGCGAATTTGTGTTCGGCTCATCGGAATCCACATTTGGACATACCGTTGGGTTCATATTGACATGTAGAGTTATTTGACATATAATTTATCTCATTTAGAGACTGTTACCCTTGGCACATTTTTTGGTACAAAGTAGGCCACACGTGGACCCCACTTTTATCCAAAATTACCGTTTTGTCCCTGTATCCAAATTGGACGAAAGAAAAGTGTTTTCTAGCTATTTTGCTTATTCTGGGAACGTTGGTGATATTTATTTCAGCATCCGGAGACATTTATTCTGAGGCCGTAGCTTCTGACTCTTGGTGTTGACATCGGTACCTTACATTTTGCAGCTTTCTTGCCAAGCAAGATACCTTGCCAAATTATTTACAGTACTTTGCATGCTATTTATATCTCTGTTTATTCATTGCATGTGTAGTTTCGTTCAGTTATATTCATTGCATGTGTAGTTCGTTCAGTCATTACTATATATATTAGATATGTTGACACACACTTGACACCTAATATCATGAGAGGACAATCATTAGGCGTATGGGCTTTTAACCACTCTGGTAAACCATAGTATATAGTTCGTATTACGGGCGTGTATCATGCTGGTCGCTACCCCCGAGGTATGTCGATTTCTGTAGAGTCGCGCTGGTCGCTACCTCCGAGGTACGTCGATTTCTGATGTTCTAGACGGGTGTGTAAGTTGTGAGGCTTAGATCGAGTAGCCTACCCTTGCCCATACGTTGAAAAGTTGTCCTCATTTGCATTCATATAGATTGTCTTGTACAGTACTTATATATTTTCAAACATTATGCATGTTCACTGTATTCAAATTGGCTCGCTTCTATGTATCTTGTTATGTCCCTCTGAGGACCTGATCCCTTGCCAGGTATAGACGACCAGGAGTATCCGCAGGAGTACGGGCCTGGACCTGACGCATTACTTTATGCCGAGGAGGTCTTACCTTCTGAGCATCTTTGATTACATCTAGCGATGGATCTTCTTAGTTGATACACTTTTGTCATCACATTATTTTATATTGGAGATTTTATACTTCTCTCTCATTTTAGTTTTGGATATAGTCTTTGGTAGTGGATTTGTCTCCACCCGACTATTACTTTGAATATTTCAGACTCCTTATTCTAGTTTAGTGTTTCTTTTCTATGACTTATTGTGTGGATGAGACTAGCATATCTGTGACTTGTGAATATATACCACATGTGATTTATATTCATATTACAGCGTGCGTGTGTATGATGGTATCCATATATTGGAGTTGCCATATACATACGGCTGGCATGCTTACGTGTTCCTAGTCCTACGTATTTTGGGGACTGGGGAGTGACACCAGCACTACCATTTTAGGCTTCAATGCTGGAAGATTTAAACCGTAGGGGAAGATACGCCTAAAAATTCAGATAGTCGATCTATGTACTGAAGTCACGGGTTATGTGATTGACTATGATGTATCCTATAACGTCTTGCTGGGACGACCATGTATACATGAGCATAAAATTTTACCCTCCACCATGCACAAATGCTTTAAATATGTGGACAGTCGAAGTGACCAGAACAGAGATAGCTGACCTCAACCCATTCAAAGGTGTCGAAGCCTATTTCTCTGACTCATACTCTATATACATGTGAAAGAAGAGGCTAATCAAGCTGATAATGAAGATGGAAATACCTCAAAAGGATAACCTCTGATGATCCGAGTCAAAGGACGTACTACTCGATCGATTACTTTGGAGCCTCTAGTCGTCAATCTGCGCAAGATGATGCGTGAGGTAAAAGCTGGAGAACCATTTATGATAAATCTTTCTAAAAAGTCACCTATGTTGGTCATCAACCTTCGACGCAATGAATAGCCGATACCAGAGAATGAACTACTTGTTATCGACCTCCGTCGTAACAAGCAATCAACATCAGTAGATCAACACCTAGTCATCAATCTTCCCAAGACTCTTGTTAAGGCTGAAGTTTCTGTTGGGTATGTAGAGCAAGAAGAGATCTTGTATTCTATGAATAAAGAACACACTCCTTTGCACTACTTTGATGTTGATCCCTTTGCTGAAAAATTCTTAGAAGCTCTTCATATTTACGAACATCTATCCATACCCATAGCATTTTTATTTCAATACGGTTCATCATATGGACCATTTCAGGAGGCATACTTCATAGCCCCAACAATGTTGGCCTAATATTTAGGTTGAGTTTTTGAAAATGGCTAATCAATTAAGTTTAGCATTATGGTAATCAATCAATCACTACAGTATCTTCTACCTAAACTCAGCATTGTCCAGATATATAATATTTGCTTCTATATATTTCCTTGTTCGTCTAACATGTACTTACAAAAAGCAATAAGCAAGATCAACAATGGACATATGCTATATGACGATGAACCAAAGACGACGTTATACCAGAAGATTTTGTTCAACCGCCTATAACTTATCTGGAGCCAAAGGTATTCAGATTTCCAGATCTTGTTATCTTTGGACAACTGTCGTCAAGAGAAAATGTATCTTCAAGTCAGCAGATATTTCAGAAGTTTTGCGTCATCAGTGCTCTTGGTTTTTATATATAATTTAATATTTTATTTGAGTCTAGGACTTATGTAAGTTGAGTCTCACTGGAAACTAGAAAGCAACTCAGTCCACTCAAATAAACCTCGAACCCAACCACAAAATTAGTCCAAATTCATTCACAAAGCCTACCATACTTAGCAACCAAACTTGGGCCAAATTCGTACCGAACACGGTTACCCTTTTAGTATAAAATTATCTAATTCTTATATCTCTGATTTCTAGGCCTCCAATGTTCGAAAATTTAAATATTTTCTACCAAATTCTGGCCGAACTCGGTTTGGTAATAACCTATAAATAGAGTTGGAGTTCTTACTCACTCAACCATTCTCAATCTTTCTATCATATAGTGAGTAAACCCTCAGAGTCTAAACTTTCTTATCTCCAAGATTAACTCCCAACATTCTAGTGCCAAGTGTTGTCTCAGTCTAGAAGTCTACAGAGTTGTAAAGAGCTTGGTTCATCAAGCCCTTGTTCTGTGTGAAGTTGTGAGCCTTTGGACCAAAACTCATGGTGTGTGAAGTTGCGAAACTTCGGATCAAATCTCATGGTGTAAAGAAGTCGGCAAGCCTTCGGATCAAAGCTTGTGATTCACTATTGGTAATTATAGTGGATAAAACTTTGAGCTTGAGTTCTCGGGACTGGACTAGTCCTCTCAGAGAAAAATTAGTATACATCGCGGTGTTTGCGTTTGCTCTCTCTTTCTCTTACTTTATTATATTGCATATACACTGCTAGTTATTTACTGCCTTCACTCTGCTTAATTTTTAATTGGATAGATTATTCCGTTGTACTCTATTCACCCCCCTCTAGAGTTGCCATACATAGTCCTTAAAGCAAAATAGGACAAAAAATGTCAGATACTTTTTGGCAAGGCTAGAAACAAAAGAGTCACACAGACCAACGATTCTAATAAAGATAGCGAGAAAATATAATTGTTTCATTACAGCCAGCCAACCAAGAAAATTATGCAGGGGATGGGCTATAACTTAAAGTCTGGTCTAGGGCTTAATTATGGAAAAGACAAACGGACTCCTATACGTCACTTCTCTCTAAAAGGCAAACCTGAAACCTACTATCAGCGAACTGGTCATGGTTTAGGGTATGTCACACCACCAACAACTTTTAAAAGTTTAAAATCGGAAGAAGTTTTGCATTCTCAATCTTCTGACTCATCATTGTGGGATTCTGATGAAAGCATGTATGGCATATTCAAACATGTCTTTTCTGTGAATATGGTATCAACTTGCCGATAATATGAAGACGTTTAAACCTTAAAACCATTCCAGAATAATCCATGGGGACAACGGATGGATACTCAATGGGAACTTTGGTTTGAGTAACATGAACCACCTATAGAGGATGAAGTTGTCCAAATTGATGTAGGAGAAGAATCTTTCCCAAGATCAATCTTTGTCAGCAAGAGTCTTCCTGAAAAGGATAAACAAGCTTTAGTTTAGCTAATAAAAGAGTATATTGATGTCTTCTCCTGGGGTTACAAGGATATACCAGGCCTAGATACTCAAATAGCCACACACAAGCTCAACATTCTTCCTAATGCTAAACCGCTAATACAACAACAAAGGAGATTTTGCCTAGAAATGATAGATGCAATCGAGGCAGAAGTCAAGAAAATAATAGAATGTGGCTTCATTCGAGAGTAGCAGCATCCTGACTGGGTAGCCAATATTGTCTCAGTCATGAAGAAAAATAGGAAGGTTCGTGTCAGCATAGACTATCAAGATTTAAAATCTGCCTACCAAAAGATTAGTTTCCTCTCCCCATCACAGATGTCATGATCAACAATACATGCGAATTTGAACGTATGTCTTTCATGGGTAAATTCTCAGGATACAACCAAATCAAGATGTCTTTCGATGACGAAAAATATACCTATTTTTATACACCACTAGGTATATACTACTATGCAGTCATGCCATTCGGCTTAAAGAATATGGGAGCAACGTATCAATGGGCCATGTGTACAATATTCCATAAGTATTTAAGATAAATAATAGAATTCTATGTGGACGATATTGCTATCAAGAGTCGTCTTAAAGATGAACACCTTCAAGATCTAAAGACAGTGTTCGAATTAATGTGGCACCACCAATTAAATATGAATCCAACCAAATCCTTCATGGGAGTCTTTAGTGGCAAATTCCTCGGATTCATTATAACCTCCAAAAGTATTCATATTGATCCCAATAAAATCAAAGATATCCTCGAAATGTGACCCCCGCATAATCTCAAAGAACTTTGTGGTCTGCAAGGTCGTCTGGCATACATTAGGAGGTTTATCTCCAATCTATCGGGATGAACTGACCCTTCACTCAGTTAATGAAGAGAGGCATATCCTTTGTCTGGAATAAAGCATGTCAAAGAGCATTCGACGCTATCAAACAATATCTCACAAATCCGCAAGTTCTAGTATCCCCGATCATAGGGAAGCCTTTTCTGCTATATATTCGAGTAATAGATTATTTCCTAGGAGCTCTTCTTGAACAAAAAAGTAATGAAGGCCATGAATAGGCAATCTATTATCTTAGTCGCATGATGGTTGGTACCGAGTATATTTACAATCATGTAAAAAATAAAAGCCCCGCCTTGATGTTTGTTATTCAAAAGACGTGACACTATGTGATGGGACAAACTATTCATGTCATATCCAGGGTGAATCCCCTCCGAGTATTGATGACCAAACCGAGCATACTTAATTCAAATTTAGCTACATAGGCAATGATGTTATCGCCTTGTGACATATATCCTACAAAAAGTGGTGAAAGGTCAAGCACTAACTGATTTCCTGGCATCTCATCCCATACCAGAAATGTTGAAGCTTTACTATGATATCCCAGATAAAGTATTAGAATCTAATATGACAATGGGAGATGATACTTGGCAACTATTCTTCGATGGCGCATCAAGAATATGATCCAAAGGCAACATTGTAGTCGGAGTAGGCGTAGTCCTAGTATCTCCTGACAAGCTACTCATTCATCGAGCATATTCTATCAGTAAACATATTCCAATAATGTAACAGAATATAATTCTTTGCTCATTGGCCTCCAACTTGCCAAACAATTGGACATAGAGCATCTTAAAGCCTACGAAGATTCCAAGCTAATAGTCAATCAGATTATGAAGTTTGACATAAATATCTTATCCCTTATCATCAGGCAGCAATAGAGTTAGCTTTTACCTTCAAGGGGTTCTTCATTGAGCATGTACCTCGATCATAGAATATGAAAGCAGATGCCCTTGCCAGTTTAGCAGCATCATTAGCCATAGTCCCCGGCAAGTCTTACGTAAATATGCAATATTTGCATTTATATCAGTGTTAGCCTACATGATATTTCAAACTATTACCTATATTTATTCTTGAATATGACACAGGTAATGGGTCCTCAAAGTTTCTCAGTAGAACAGTCCTCAGATCCAACGAAACGTCCTCTTTGAGATCATCTAAACAATTCTCTTGAGCAAAGTTATCATTTTCTTAAAATTCAGTCATTTTAAGGATATCTTATTCCTGATCCCCAGTTAGATTGGATATAATCTCATATTTTCCTCATCTTTCAATATGAATAATGTGATTTATGTCCATATTACCTCTAAATTATATTCTATTCACCATCCCCACATGGAGAAAATAATAGTTTACCTTCAAACTATCCTTTTCTCAATTCTCTCCAATTGTCTTACAATTTGTCATGTCCATATTATCTCTGCTGGTATTGTATCCTTAAATTTGTTACCCATCCTCGGTATAAATGTGTCTTTTGTAAAAAATCTACTAAATTCTCCCACGAAGTAATTTGCCATGTCCATATTACCTCTGAGCAGATATATTCGTTGGGATCCCATTTAAAAATATATCACTTCCACACTATCTCTGATACCATAATCACTTTAACTTATTATAGGATACGTAATGTACAATAAGTCTACAAAAGGAATTTTGATATCTATGACGTTGTTGATATTGTTATACAGATCACTAAAGTAAAATAAAATTTCTTTATTGATGAAAAATAAGGAAAGAACAACAAAAAATACATAGGAAGATGATGGGTCAGAATCTTTTGAGTTGTTCATAAATATTGCAAGAGCATGAAGAATACAGACGTCTGACGATGCAAGCAATCAACGTAGAGCTTTTGTTTTGCCTGGTTCTTCTTATTTTCCTGAATCAACAGAAGGATGGCAGAAATCAGTGATCTCATTCTGGAGTAGGGAAGGGCCATCCGGTAAGGGGCTAACAAGTTCTTGAAGAAGGTCCACCCTATATTACTTAGTAAAGGCTTCTTTCTTTTCCTTGGTAGGAGGTGGTACAGGAGCAGTAGAGGCACAACCAGAGTTAGCTATAATGGGTAGAAGAATAGTCGATTCATCAGACTCTCTTTCCTCCTTTAGAGAATCCTTCTGGGAAGCTATCAGCAAATTCGAATAAAGAATGTTCAATTGAGTAGCCGACTCTTATTTACAATAAGTGGGACGACGGTTCAAATTTCTCCACATGATTCATCGGTAAAAAGGGTAATGATTCAGAACCCCATTATTCATGAAGGAAGATGACGGTTCAGATCCCCATATTCGAATCATAAAGGGTGCAACGATTTGTTCCCCATACGAAGTACAAAATACAAAACATAAAACTATTTGGTATGTTGATCTGAGGGTAGGGTTCCTATTGTGCGCACATTTGTCTGATAGACAAAAATGTTGCATAGTGCATGGCCAGACATATTGCATAAATGATTACAAAAGTATGCACGACAAACCGTACATTGCGCACAAAACTCAGTTTTCTCTAAGAAATTTGTTGTGCGCGTATCAGTGGGATAAAAGTAGAAAGGCAACATATTCAGTCTTTTCTGATGCACGTACGTCCTCATAAAAACCAAGCCAACCAAATTCTTCAGTTAGTAACACACATACTGCACAATAAAATTAAACTAAAATTTTATTGATGCTTAATCATGATTACATATGGTGGAGATCTACTACACCAAGATTTTTATTCTAAAATTTATTATTATACATATGGAAATCTATTACACCTGAATTTTAATATGATGGAGATCTATCACAGAGCCATCTCCATCTCTGTGCACCGTCTACTCCAGATGTAGATGAATTAAGGCACATAAGAAATGAGCTTCTCAATGCAAACCACAATACATAAAAAAATAATACATGCTGTGGACAAGCGAGGATGCTACACAAAATTGGGCCTGCTTAAATTAGCACGGACCCATTTCTGTCAGGTCGCTATGCCGTCGCAAGAAGTCCCGATTGGATTCAAATCCTAACCTTGTAATCAGCACAAGGGCCATATTATTTGAGATGAACAAAGATTGTATGAACTTTGTATTACAAACTATTAAAAGAAAGAAAGAAAAGTACAAAAGATCCTAGACAATAATCTAAGTATAATTTATTATGGGGAAGTATAGTTGTCGAGATCTTATCGACAGAAGATCACTTTACTCCTTGGACCATACGACGATAAAGAAATGCAAGGATGTTGTGAACAACTTGAAGAGTTGGGCAATGAGAAAGCTTTGGCAACAACGGAAAGGCAAGCTTCTATTTCTCTTCTTCTGTTCTTGAACTTCAAAGAGTTAAAATTTTACCCTCTGTAATATACACAATGATCATATATTTATAGAATTTCAGAGCAATTGTAACAATATGCGCACACTTTGGACAATTCGTACTATGTGCGCACTTTTGATGGGATGACATCCTACAATCTAGTGAGTGGGTGCACAACTTGCTGCCTGCTTGACACGTGGCTTCCTATACGTGGAAAGCGTAGGTCATGAAATAATTATTTGTGCACATTTCATGAAGAACACGACATATAGGATACATAATCATAACTTTTCTTTATTAGTTAGGATCATAGGCACGCTTTAGAAGTAGTCTGGAGACTGGGGCACTTTTGAAAATATTGGCTATACAAGCGCTCTTTTGGAGAAGTAGTCGTGATGGTGCATTTTTGGGAAAATATCTATGATGGCGCACTTTTGAAGAAGTATCCACTATAGAGCACTTTTGAGGAAGTAGCCATGGTGGCACACTTTTGAAGAAGTAGTCGTGATGGCGAACTTTTGAAGAAGTAACCGTGATGGCGCACTTTTGAAGAAGTAGCCGTGATGGCACACTTTTGAAGAAGTAGTCGTGATGGCGCACTTTTGAGGAAGTAGCCGTGATGGCGCACGTTTAAAAAAATAGCCATGATGGTGCACTTTTGAGAAAGTAGCCATGATTGCGCACTTTTGTGGAAATTGGTTGTAATGGCGCACTTTGGAGAAGTTGGCCGTGATGGTTTACTTTTGAGGAAGTAGTCGTGGTGGCACACTTTTAAGAAGTTAGCCGTGATGGCGCACTTTTAAGAGGTTGGCCATGATGGCGCACTTTTAAGATGTTGATTCGTACTGGCCGTTAAATGACAACCTGGGTCTGCGTGTCGTAGATCAGCTATAATGATGGCTCCTGTTCAGCTGTCATATTCATCGTATTTAATGCTCGGGAAAAAAGTAGACACGTTATTTGTGCCCATATCTTTATTGACGAAAGCAGCTTGAAAGTGCGTCATCCTTTGAAACAGAGAGAAAGTGCGCCATTCTTCCTATGTATAGTTTATTTGTAGGAGACTACGCCATCTATAAGAGGCACACTTTTTATGCTTCTACAAGATCCCCTTCAAAGTTTTTGAATTCGTACAGAAGAATTTGAAATACTTTAAATTAGAAGTATAAAAGTTGTTAAGATATTTGTGCGCGTATTCTTTGGAAGGATCCCAACAATTTTACTAACGTAGATAATCAGAATGAGTAATGTGCGAGATTCTAAGAGTCAGCAACCGAAGAGATTTTTCTCCAAATCTATAAATATACGGGTTGAGGAGAGAGAAAAAAAATTTAGTGCTCTCAATCTCTTTGTCATCTTCTTCCTCGAGCAACAGCAATGGCCACAAGCAGACTCAGGCGACCAAGAAAGGCAACAAGGAAAAGGGATTGGCCTCCTCTTCACGAGCAACAATGGCGAGGCCACCGATGAAGTCGACGGTGGCTTAGCCCGTCAGAGAGCGGCTCAATATGCCACTGTCGAGAGTAACATTAGGGGCTGTAGCACACCCTCCACTGATAGGCACGGCGGTTGACTTTTTCTTCCTTGATCTTTCTACTCCACCTGGGTAAAATCTATCTTATGTTTTTTCTTGTTTTATTTTCTTGTATGTTTCTTAATAAAAATAAATTAAAACTTTTAGCTTTTTAAAAAATAATTATTTATTATAGACCCATTTATTTATTGTGCATCTGACATTAGATACAAATAATAGGTTAGAGTGAAAACAAGATCAGAGATAATGTGGACGAGATATATTTTCAAATGGGATCCCACCGAATATATATGTTCAGAGGTAACATATACATGGAAAAATATAATTATGTGGGGGATTTGGTGGATTTGTCACCTGTAGCATACACATGTTGAATACAAATAAAAAAAATTATAGGATATAATACTATCAGAGGTGATATGGACATGATATCTCGCTAGTTTACTGCACCGAGGAAAAGAAGAAAGAGTAGTTCAACGGTGAACTATTATCTTATCTTTTGGGAAAAATAAATAGAATATGATTCAGAGGTAATATGGACTTGAACCACATTACACTTATTGACTGATGAATAAATATGTGAGTTTATTCCTAACCCAACTGGGATCAGGAATAGGATATCCTTAAAATAATTGGGTTTTAAGAATATAATATTTTTGTTGGAGAGAATCGTTTAGATTATCTCAACGAGAGCTTTCCGTTGGATCTGAGAATTGTTCCACTGGGGAACTTTAAGTACCTATTACCCATGTCTTATTTAAGAATAAATATTGATAATAGTTCGAGATACCATGTAGGCTACAAGTTATTGGGGATTAAAAAAAATTACTTATTATACATCTTCTTCTGCTGGAGATGGAGAAGAATATGTCGTGCCTAGACATAATATTTTTTGAGGAATTTGTCGTTGTTAGGAATCATTAACAAATCTCCATAAGGCTTAGCGAGCCTGTAGGCTCCGTTGGAGAATACTATCTCCACCATATAATTACCTTTCCATTTAGCTTGGAATTTGCCTTTGCGCTTATGGGTTGTGATCATAGGTCTCCTTTCTACAAGGACCAATTCACCAACCTAGAATATTCTTTCCTTGAATTTTCGATTGAAAGCTCTAGAAATACGTGCTTAGTGTAGCTACATACATTGTTGAGCGTGCAAACATTTTTTATCTAATGCTTCTAATTCTTGCAAGCGTAATCGATTATTATTCTCTACTGTTAGCTCATTAGCAATAGCTATTCTGAGAGAAGGAATCTTGATTTCGAGCGAAAGAACTATTTCACATCCGTAGACTAGAGAGAATGGTGTACAACCAGTTGGAGTTTGAACTATTGTATGATAAGCCCATAAACACTCTCCGAGCTTCTCATTACATTCACGTTTGTTGGATGAGACAAACTTTTTAAGGAGTTTGATTATGGTCTTGTTGAAGGCTTTCGCTAAGCCGTTGATTGGTAGATTACAAGCCGTAGATGCAACATTCTGGGCTCGATTTCTGTCATAAAATTTATAAAATACTTGACTGGTGAATTATGGACTAGTATCATGTATTATCCTCCGGGGAACACCGAAATGATAGATAATATGGTGTTTGATGAAGCTAATTACGTTGGACATTTTTACTTCAATGAGCGTGACTGTTTCTACCTATTTGGAGAAGTAATCAGTTATTACAAGTATAAACCGATGTTCTCTAGAAGAAGATGGACAGATTGGACCAATAATATCCATTCCCAGTCTTCAAAAGGCCAAGAGGCAGTTATAGGGTATAAGAACTTTGCTGGTTGGTGTATAAAATCTGTATGGATTTGACATGATCAGTATTTACGAGAGTAATCTACGACATCTGCCACCATAGTGGGCCAATAATAACTCATTCTCCTGAGGCGGTCTTGTAATTTTAAACCTGGCTGATGAGCCCCACAGATACCATCATGAGCTTCACGGAGTGATTGTCTTACTTCAGGGTTAGAAAGATAATATAGCAGTAATCCCTTATATGAACGACGATACAATAATTTGGGTGAGACATCATAGTAGAATCGGAGTGAACGTCTTTTAATAAAAGTGGTTTCTTTTGGATCTTCTGAAAGAATCACATAAGCCGTGTAGTCTATAAAAGGGTCTTTCCAATCTTTATCCATGAAAGTTAAATTTATGATGCAACTCTGTTCAATATACAGATTATTTTTGGTACAAAATAACTCTCAACCTGTTAGTGTAATTGAGTGTCGTCTCTTTAGGAAAACGGCCAATGATGCTGCCAGGACAGCGAAAGTATCTGCTTCCATATTTTATAATCGAGGCACATGCTCAATGAAGAATCCTTTGAAATTAAAAGTTAGTTTGATTGTCGCCTGATGATAAGGGATGAGGTATTTATGCCGAACCTCATACACTCCCCTGATTTGATTAACTATCAGCTTTGTCACTACCATATTTTTCTAGAAAAGAATATTTTGGTCATTTCATAATTAATTAAATATTATGTATGTTGTATAATTATTTATTGTGTTATTTAATTATTGTTAGATATTAGTTTATTATTTTGAACTTGTGTTAGTGGACCTAACTAGTTTAGATTAGTTCCATGGACCAACATATTATTTAGTTATAATTGAGCCAATAGAAACCCATTCATGAGGAGGATGATTAATTAAATTAAACCCATTAGACTAGAACCTTTCCTCCTTAATTATATCTTCATGAGAGACCCTAAGGGGTATTTTAGTCATTATATAGTAGCTTGGGGGGGCTAGTGGCCGGCCATGAATTAATAGGGGGACTTTCTCTCTCCTCATTTTTACTTCAATTCTAGATCTAGAATTTCTCTCTTCCCAATTTTATCATTTTTACACCAAATTTCTTCCCAATTCCTTTCTAAATCACCATTGAAGGCTAGTAGAGCAAGGATCTACAAGAAAGAAGCAAGGATCTACAAAGAGGAGCAAGGATCTACAAGTTGGAGGCCAATTTTACCTATTTTAGAAGTTTTATTGGAAATCTATCTCCCAATAGGTACAATTTAGTTTTTCCTCTTTGTGTAGACTCAAAATCTATGTTTTAATCATTAGAAACCACCCGATATAATGAGCTACCCATAAGAATTAGAATTAGGTTCATATGAGGCCTATGGAGAAAGTTATGGTATGCTTTGTGTCAATTTTGGGAGAATTTTGAGATTGATACATGTTGTGATTGTCAATTGGTCAATTAAACCAAATTGACATGTGTTTATTTGTTTGTGGCTAGTGTCGTATCCATAATTGGATACGTGTAGGCCGTATCCCAATAATTTGGAGATACGTGTTGATTTGGGAGATTTTTCTTCGACATGGGGCTTTGTGCATGTCATATTTTGACACGGACTCGTAGATGTGTATTTTACTCTTCGTATTGTTCATAATTACTATTTTAAACTTGCTCGTGTCCTTCGGGGTACGTTTGGTTGTGTAGTGGACTCGTATCGCAAGCGTATCATAGATCTCGTATGATACGGGTGCGATGCACTCCACGTGTTGTTGCATTGCATTTCTAGATTCAAATTGCCTTGTATTAGTATATTAAATTATTATAGTATATATGTATATATATATATATATATATTGAGTTGTATATGTATATGTGTATGTATAGATACGTATATGTGTAGTTATGTATTTACATCTACTTGTATATATATGTATGTATGTGTTATATATTTATATATATATATATATGTGTGTGTGTGTGTGTGTGTGTGTGTGGTGAGGGTATTTATACATAGATTCATATATATGTGTTGACGGTTATATATATATATATATATATATATATATATATATATATATAGAGAGAGAGAGAGAGAGAGAGTTGATATGTATATGTGTTATAGTTATGTATATATATATATATATATATATATATATATATAGACATGTATATGTATATAGGGATATCTATATATGAGGGTATGTAGTTACATATGTATATAGTTGTGCTTTTGTGTGTGTGTGTGTGTGTGTATGTATAGTGTGTTGAAGAAGGGTCGGGCAACTTTCATCTTGAGGCATAGGCAAGTGCAGCAGGGAACAGGAACTTGCACAGCAACATCAGCAGGGTATCAGCAAGCAGATAGAAGCAACTGTTCGAGGCAGTGAGCAGTGTCATAGCAGTAGCGAGCAGCAGCAATTACAGCAAGAATTAGCAACAATAGCAGCTAAACAAACAGAAAGCATAGCAGCAGCATTTGCGAGCTGCAGCAGCAGCAGTGCACAGCAATAGCTGCAGCAACAGCAACTACATCAGCAGCATCATTTGCACAAGCTAGCAGCAGCAGCAGTCTCTAGTAGCAGCAGCAACAGCATGTATCAGTAGCTTGTTAAGGTTTGGTTAGCTTGTTAGTTAACTAGTTAGTTAGTTATCTAGTTATTAGTTATTAGTTATCTAGTTAAGTTACTAGTTAGTAGATATATATACATATGTATATTTTGATATCTAGTAGCTAGTGATTACTTGGTAATATGTATGTAGGTATGTATATATGTATTAATAGTTAGTGGTTAGTATAGTAGTTGTGTACTAGTAAATGCATATTAGTATATAGCTAGTAGTTTGCATTACATAAATACATATTAGTCTATATTTTAGTTTTGGGTTGTAATATATACTAGGAATCGCATTATCTTGAGATACCAAGGTAAATATTAAGGTATTGGGTCGATACTCAAGGTATTGGATTTGAGTATCAAGAAGGGGATTTAGTGGTGCGATATTGCTTTGGTTCAATGCCAATATATCCATTTAGCAATTATAATTAGGAATATTACATATATTATTGCTTGTATATGCATATTGTGATATCCTCATATCTAATTGGTTACGTATCTTGCGATACGGTATCAGATTGACTTTCTAGTATCCTAGTTAGCTAGTGTGGCCTAGTTGCATAGTGTATGGACCCAATATCCTAGAGATAGACTCATATAACCTAGAAATAGTTAGTTTGACCAAGTTTGACCAGTTTGACTTAGAGTTGGCCTAGTTTGACTGTTTTGACGTAGGAATGGCTTTTTGACGTAGAAGTTGACTAGTTTAACTTATTTTTATTCTAAAATATTATATTGATGTTATATTCCATATCTAGGTCTTTGAGGCACCATATCGGGCATCTGTAATACTGTTCACTGGATTTTAGGCGAGTACATTCTCTGATAGTTTCTCGTTTATGATATCCTCTATGTTCCTTGTATCTAGTGTAGATATCCTTAATTTCTTGACATGATGGTTACACGGATTGGTATATCCGGATCTCGTCATGAGATGTTATTCCTTGGTATGTACGGTGTATCTTATGCAAGCCTTATTTTCTTGTTCTTCTTATACATGTACAGACACTGATTCTTGGGGAGACTTGCTACCTTCCTAGAGAATCCCGTGTCATGACGTACTATGGTTGGATCCACTATACCAGTCGGGAGCGGAGAGTATTTAGTGTATATATGTGATTATACCCTCCTTGTGCATGTCTTATTCCTTGTGAGTGTTGATCATACACCGCACGTATGATTAACCAGGCCCTTATCCTTGTACAAGTTTCTTGTGCAAGTTCTCAAGCCAATCACGTGTTATAACTGGTACTCACTCACTTAGTCATTAGTATTCTTGTTCATTGCCATATTGTTCATTCTTATATTTATTTCCATATTTCCTTTATTGTATATCTCTCGTATCTATATGTTGTATCTGGTATATTTCATATCTACTTACTGTTACATAGTTTATATCATTTATTAGAAATGCTGTTAGAGATGTACTCTGCTCCTTTTCTGACTGGATATAATTTTTCCAGATGATACTGAGGAGTGGTACCCCACTCACTATGAGTCTCAGGACGTGGTTGGCTTACAGCCAGAGATCTTGGCTCAAGAGGGTCTTATCCCGACTGAGACAAACAATCTGGGACTCGTAGCTTCCTAGTTTAGTTGTTAGTTTTTTTGTAATGGATTTGTCTTCAGCATATTGTTATTGGTTTCTCTGACTCATTTGATGTTATTATTGTCTCATGAGTTGTATTTGTAACTCTTCTATTCTTTTATCATATTTGTACTTATTTTATCTTATAGATCTGTGATTGAGTATATTCATTTATATTTGTGGCATTGTTATGTCTCGATTATTAGATAGATAGTTTACCCAAACAGCGTTCTACCGCCGATGCTGCGGCGTAGGGTGGGCGTTGTTTACTACTTACATCCCTACACCGAGTGTGGGTCATGACACATTTTTAGTGGTGGCCTATGTAGGCCTTTGAGGTCACAATTAGTGCGATTTGTAGTGGTGCTCTAAATTGAGTGCTTTTACGAGCCTATTTCAAGATATAGGTTATAGGCTATAGGCTTAGAATACTCAATCACTGTAAGCCCCCTGATTTTCAAGAAATTTTTTTAAATTGGATTTTTCACAATTTTTCTGGAATTTTTAGGAATTTTTTGTAATTAAAACCTAGGCCTTTGGTAATGAAATAATTTTTTAGTTGCTCTTAATTAATATTAAAATATTATGGAAATAATATTTTATGGTGTAAAATAGAAAACCGGACATAGGATAATTTTCTGTCAATTTATTGGACTCCAAAAACGCGTTTAAAGCCCTAAAAACTATTAAATAAATAAACCAATTTAAACCAAGAAATAAACCGGGTTTATTCGAAATAAACCGAACTAAACCAAACCGGACCGACCGGTCTAGTAAACCTAAACCTAATTCCTTGTTGGGTTGGATCCGGGCCCAAAACCTGACCCGTCCCGCGAACCCAAACCCGCGGAAACCTAAAACCTAACGGGTCGGAAACACTGTTCCGACCCGGCGGCGCGGGTATTTAACCCCCTCGGGATCCGTGAAGCCGCGCCGCAACCCTAACTAATCCTCCGCCGCCGCCGCCTTTCTCCAGCTCCGCCGCCGCAGCCTAGCCTAAACCCTAACTTTTTCATCCCCACCGCCTTCGTCCCCGGTCACCCTCTTCCTGTCGATCCAGCCTCGCCGGAGCCCGACCACTGCTCCGCGGCCGACCCCTCTCCACTCGACCGGACGACTCCTTCCCCGTCCTAACTCCCCGCCGACAACTCCCCACGCCGCCTTGCTTCTCCGCTGCCCTCATCTCCTCTCCGCCCTAGCCGCTGGCCTCGTCTACCACCTCACCTTCTCCTCCTCCTTCCTTCCCGCGAGCCCGACTCTAGCCCTCCACTGTCGAACCCGAGCGCCGCCAGGCCCATCTCCTCTGGCCATACCCCTCTGTCCCCAGCCTCTCTCCGCCGCGACGCCGCCCTCACCCTCCACTTCATCCCCTCGAGCAGCCCCCAGACCCCGTCGGCCTCCCTTGACCCCGCAGTCGACCCGAGAGCCTCGACCTCAGCGCTGAGCGCCGCCTCCCACCCGCACAGCCGCCGAGTCCAGTGCCCTCGACAACTTCCCCCTCAACTCTTTCCCGCCCCAGTCGCCGGAGATCCGAGCTCGAGTCTTTCCCGCTCCACCCACCGAACCGACCCTCCCCAGGCAACGTCGAGCCACCCTCCTCCAGCGAGCCACCCCGGAGTTCAGTGGACGCGGACACGGCACGTGACACAGGACCCGGACACTTCGAACTCGATACTCGGACACGAGAAAACGTAGTTTTCGGAGCTCTATTCAGGTACCCGTTTCTCTCTGCTCGTTTACCCCTTTTTGTTTCCGTCAGTTGCTACGCGTAGACTGTATAACCCTCTCGGTGCCCGTGCAACCCGCTCGGTGCATCGCGTCCTGTGGTGATCGCAAACCGCGATCCAAAAACAGGAAAAATAACGTCCTGTTTCACCCCGGAACTGAGTACGCCCCGCCAAACGGGACGACTTGGTCGCACGCGATATTTACCGAAACGTGCGCGACGTTGATACGGTCGTGTGGGATTTTGCAGAAGTCGATTCGGATGTGCGTGCACACCGGAATCAACGCGTATCCGCCGACAACGCCCCGTATCCGGCCATTCTGGAACACGCTGTAACTTTGTGTACACACGTCGGATCGAGACGAAACTTACGCCATTGGACTCGTAGCAATACGCTGGTCCTGTGACCCAAGTTTGGTCCGATTCTGAGAACATTGATAAAATCGCGTATCGTGGGCCCCACAGGCTCCACTTGACGGGCGATTTTGTGATCGGCTCATCGGAATCCAATTCTAGAAGTTCCGCTGGGTTCGTATCATCGTTCCTGACTTGTAGATACTGAGTTTGAGGAAATTGGAGACCTTTTACCCTGACAGGCTTTTCGGTGCAAAGTGGCCCACATGTGGACCCCGCTTTGGCCCAAAAATATCATTTTTGCACTTGTGTCCACATTGGACTTAAGGACAGGCGTTTCTAGATATTTAATATTTTCTGAGACTGTTGGTGATGTTTATTACAGCTTTTGGAGTATCACCTACAGGATCCACTGATACAGGGATAGCTTTTGGTATTCAAACACCAGGCAAGTATACCTTGCCAAACCCTGCAGCTTTGCTACTTATTTCCTTGACTTAGTTGTACATCAGTGGGCAAGTATACCTTGCCAACTTGGAGTTCTTGTTGCATATTTCTTTGCTTTATTTTTATTGCTGTGCATGCTTAACCTAGGACCGTGTGACGTACTTAGCGTCCGATTATTAGTCGGGTGCCAACACCGTACGCGGTGTTGTGTATTGTCATCTAGAGATGGACATTCGTAACCCCTTTACATTCTCGTACTTGTCTTATCAAGTACATTATACCCAGGATACTTGACATTATTCATGACAGGATCTTCTGAGATATTCATGGTGATTCTGTATAGGGTACAGACTTCTGACAGAGATATTATATTCCTAGATACTATAGGACTTGTTGCATTAGATATGATTGTGCGTGACATTGACATGGTGCATCGTGGACATGAGACATGTGATTACATGGGGTGGGGAGAGACACACAGGCTACAGGCTGATCATATATATATATAAACCCCTATTATTGTGAGACACAAGACTTTCGAGCAGAGCTTGGCCAATTACGTGTTATTACTGCTACCGGCTCCCCGACACAGAGCTTGTAGTGGCTTCAGCCTGATTACTAGTGATGCTCTCACTTGCATTTCACATAGATAGTTATATAGCTTACCCTACTTATTTCATTCTCTGCTGCGCTGCATTTATTTTGGCTTATATTTTCTGTACCTTGCTATGTCCCCTGAGGACCTGGATCCGGATTATGTCCCCAGAATTTACAGACGAGATCTATCCCGAGGTATACGGGACCGTAGCAGGAGCTGATACAGGAGTTGTACTGACACCCGAGGACGAGATTATACCAGAGGACTTCTCCTGAGTATTGGCTTGAGATACTCATTTATTTCTATTTCCAGTTCCTTTATTTTCCAGTCTATTGCATTGATGTATCAGACTTATTCTCGGATTGTTCTCCGAGACACTTTTATTGAGATATGTCAGTTTATTTTATTTGCATTATTCTGGCATTTGATCTGTTATTATCTGTAGTAGATGAGATTAGATTGGACTGTGACTTGTATCAGTGGACCTACTTATTGTTATATTACAGCTTAAGCATGCCCCGATGGATCCATTAACTTGGGTTTGTCCATCGGTGTGTGCTGCTGGCCATTGCCACGCGTCCGGTCCCACGGTATTTTGGGACTGGGGCATGACATGGTTTTTGTGGTGGCCCACCTAGGTCGACGACTAAATTGTTCGGTGTCAACTTAGGGACCGAACAAGCCTGCAATAAGAATAGGATAAGTTTTTAGGATCTCATCCACTTGCTTGAAAACGTTCTTGATATCTATATCGTATTCGAATTAAGTTTTTATTACATCATGCCTTAATTCCAGTGTGCCTCTTATAGTTTATTTTTGATACAGAGTAATGGATTTAGGAGCAAACGACGAAACTCCAGCAAACACACCAATAGGTGCGGTAGCCACCTACGGAGAAGATGAAGTGGCACCATTGAGTGGAGATCCCTCTACTCACCAAGGCAGCCAAGCAGATCAGCATGCTTCTAGATTTCGGCGTGACGATATCCCACTGCCTCCGCAGTTTGTTCCACCAATGCCTGTATTCCCATAAGGGCAGGCCATGGACGAACAACTAATATTCCGAATGTTCTACGCGATGATGCAAGCTCAACAGCAGATTCAACAAGAGACTTTGAGTCGCAGCCTAGCACTTGTACTGGAGCAGGCGAATCTACCAGCACGACGACCAGTGACAGGATCTATCACCGATTTCTGCCAGCTGAAGCCTCGTACCTTCTCAGGAAAGAAGGAGCCCACAGAAGTACATGAGTGGCTCACCAACATACAACACCAGCTGGAAGCAGCTGAGCTTCCAAGAGAACGTTGGATGACTGCCGTCAGAATGCAATTGACAGATAATGCACATCCCTGGTGGCTATCTGAGGAGACACGGCTCGGACCAGACCGAGTCACTTGGGAAGAATTTTCCAGGCTCTTTCAGGAGATGTACATTCCGGCGACCGCTCGATCAGAACTTCGGGACAAGTTCAATCGCCTCACTCAGGACAGTATGACAGTGGAAGAATACAACGCAGAATTCATTCGTCTAAGTCGCTTTGCCCCAACCATGATCCCGACAGAAAAAGAGAAGGCGGAAAAGTTCTTCGACGGACTAAACCTCGAGCTACAGAGACTGATCGGATCCGTTGCGCCTACTTCTTACTCGGACGTCCTTGCAGCAGCCCGACGCATGGAGCGCATCACCAGGAGAGAGACCAGTCTGAAACGGACTTCCACATCAGCCAGAGCACCACAAGAAGAAGCCGCAAAGAGATCTCACATGCACCAGCCATCCAGAGCCTCTCCACAGACACTACCTATATGTCAATATTGTGACAAGGTAGGCCATATTGAGAGGGACTGCAGACGCAAGTTAGGATTATGCTTGATTTGCGGAACCAATCAACACTTAGCCAAGGATTGTCCTTATCATCGAGAGAAAGCACTAATAACAAACAGGCAAGCCCTACCAGCACCAGGAGGGTATCAACCAAGGCCACCCTTGGCACCACAAGCAGCACTCTTCCAGCAGGCCCAACAGCAGCAGAGGAATCCACCTCAAGGACGCGGACAAGCTTTCACGATGACTTCGGAGGACGCACAGATTCATGGAGTAGCTAATGTGCGTAAGTTTTTCTAATTAATTGCTTCTAGACTTGCTTTAGCTTTTGCATGTTGGTTCGTGACCCTAGCCTTAACCTAGTAATGTTGAACTTGCTAATAACCTAGTATGCTTTTATAATTGATAACTTAGTATATTCTTAAGTGATAACCTAGTTTTCTAAACTGTAGATTTCTAGATTTCCTTCATCCGGGAAATTGCATAACTTTAATGCTTAGGGAAATGATTTTTTCAATGTATTATTCTTACACTCTCATCCTTGAATTTCCTTGATCGTGATGTGCTCCAATCAATATTTGCAATCGTGTCATCTCTGTTGACCGGTTATTCTTTTGATTGCGAGGACGCAATCCTCTTAAGGGGGTAGATTGTAAGCCCCCTGATTTTCAAAAAAAAAAAATTAATTGGATTTTTCACAAATTTTCTGGAATTTTTAGGAATTTTCTGTAATTAAAACCTAGGCCTTTGGTAATGAAATAATTTTTTCATTGCTCTTAATTAATATTAAAATATTATAGAAATAATATTTTATGGTGTAAAATAGAAAATCGGACATAGGGTAATTTTTTGTGAATTTATTGGACTCCGAAAACGCGTTTAAAGTCCTAAAAACTATTAAATAAATAAACCAATTTAAACCAAGAAATAAATCGGGTTTATTCCAAATAAACCGAACTAAACCAAACCGGACCGACCGGTCTAGTAAATCCAAACCTAATTCCTTGTTGGGTTGGATCCGGACCCAAAACCCGACCCAACCCGCGAACCCAAACCCGCGGAAACCTAAAACCTAACGGGTCGAAAACACTGTTCCGACCCGGCGGCGCGGGTATTTAACCCCCTCGGGATCCGTGAAGTCGCGCCGCAACCCTAACTAATCCTCCGCCGCCGCCGACTTTCTCCAGCTCCGCCGCCGCAGCCTAGCCTAAACCCTAATGTTTTCATCCCCACCGCCTTCGTCCCCGGTCACCCTCTTCCTGTCGACCCAGCCTCGCCAGAGCCCGACCTCTGCTCCGTTGCCGACCCCTCTCCACTTGACTGGACGACTCCTTCCCCGGCCTAACTCCCCGCCGACAACTCCCCACGCCACATTGCTTCTCCGCTGCCCTCATCTCCTCTCCGCCCTAGCCGCTGGCCTCGTCGACCACCTCACCTTCTCCTCCTCCTTCCTCCCCGCGAGCCCGACTCCAGCCCTCCACTGTCGAACCCGAGCACCGCCAGGCCCATCTCCTCCGGCCATCCCCCTCTGTCCCCAGCCTCTCTCTGCCGCGACGTCGCCCTCACCCTCCACTTCATCCCCTCGAGCAGCCCCCAGACCCCGTAGGCCTACCCTCACCCCGCAGTCGACCCGAGAGCCTCGACCTCAGCGCTGAGCGCCGCCTCCCACACGCACAGCCGTCGAGTCCAGTGCCCTCGACAACTTCCCCCTCAACTCCTTCCCGCCCCAGTCGCCGGAGATCCGAGCTCGAGTCTTTCCCGCTCCGTCCACCGAACCGACCCTCCCCAGGCAAGCCGAGCCCGACCGGCCGTATGTCCCCCCAACGCCGCCTCCGGCCTTCCGACAGCAGCCCTCGTCGAGCCGCCCTCCTCCAGCGAGCTGCCCCGGCCAGACTCCAGCAACCCTAGAGCTCAGTGGACGCGGACACGGCACGTGACACAAGACCCGGACACTTCGAACTCGATACTCGGACACGAGAAAATGTAGTTTTCGGAGCTCTGTTCAGGTACCCGTTTCTCTCTGCTCGTTTACCCGTTTTCGTTTCCGTCAGTTGCTACGCGTAGACTGTATAACCCTCTGGGTGCCCGTGTAACCCGCTCGGTGCATCGCGTCCTGTGGTGATCGCAAACCGCGATCCAAAAACAGGAAAAACAACGCCCTGTTTTACCCCGGAACTGAGTACGCCCCGCCAAACGGGACGACTTGGTCGCATGCGGTCTTTACCGAAACGTGCACGACGTTGATACGGTCATGTGGGATTTCACAGAAGTCGATTCGGATGTGCGTGCACACCGGAATCAACGTGTATCCGCCGATAACGCCCCGTATCCGTCCATTCTGGAACACACTGTAACTTTGTGTACATACGTTGGATCAAGACGAAACTTGTGCCATTGGACTCGTAGCAATACGCTGGTCCTGTGACCCTACTTTGGTCCGATTCTGAGAACGTTGACAAAATTGCGTATCGTGGGCCCCACAGGCTCCACTTGACGGGCGATTTTGTGATCGGCTCATCGGAATCCAATTCTGGAAGTTCCGTTGGGTTCGTATCATCGTTCTTGACTTGTAGACACTGAGTTTGAGGAAATTGGAGACCTTTTACCCTGACACACTTTTTGGTGCAAAGTGGCCCACATGTGGACCCCGCTTTGGTCCGGAAATATCATTTTTGCCCTTGTGTCCAAATTAGACTTAAGGACAGGCGTTTCTAGCTATTTGATATCTTCTGAGACTGTTGGTGATGTTTATTACATCTTTTGTAGTATCACCTACAGGATCCACTGATACAAGGACAGCTTTTGGTATTCAAACACCAGGCAAGTGTACCTTGCCAAACCCTGCAGCTTTGCTACTTATTTCCTTGACTTAGTTGTACATCAGTGGACAAGTATACCTTGTCAACTTGGAGTTCTTGTTGCATATTTCCTTGCTTTATTTATATTGCTGTGCATGTTTAACCTAGGACCGTGTGACGTACTTAGCGTCCGATTATTAGTCGGTTGCCAACACCATACGCGGTGTTGTGTATTGTCATCTAGAGATGGACATTCGTGACCCCTTTATATTCTCGTACTTGTCTTATCAAGTACATTATACCCAGGACACTTGATACTATTCATGACAGGATCTTCTGAGATATTCATGGTGATTCTGTATAGGGTACAGACTTCTGACAGAGATATTATATTCCTAGATACTACAGGACTTGTTGCATTAGATATGGTTGTGCGTGACATGGACATGGTGCATCTTGGACATGAGATGTGTGATTACATGGGGTAGGGAGAGACACACAGGCTACAGGCTGATCATATATATATATATATAAACCCCTATTATTGTGAGGCACAAGACTCTCGAGCAGAGCTTGGCCCATTACGTGTTATTACTGCTACCGGCTCCCCGACACAGAGCTTGTAGTGGCTTCAGCCTGAGTACTAGTGATGCTCTCACTTGTATTTCACATAGATGGTTATATAGCTTACCCTACTTATTTCATTCTCTGCTGCACTATATTTATTTTGGCTTATATTTTTTGTACCTTGCTATGTCCCCTGAGGACCTGGATCCGGATTATGTCCCCAGGATTTGCAGACGAGATCTATCCCGAGGTATACGGGACCGCAGCAGGAGCTGATACAGGAGCTGTACTGACACCCGAGGACGAGATTGTACCAGAGGACTTCTCCTGAGTATTGGCTTGAGATACTCATTTATTTCTATTCCAGTTCCTTTATTTTCCAGTCTATTGCATTGATGTATCAGACTTATTCTCGGATTGTTCTCCGAGACACTTTTATTGAGATATGTCAGTTTATTTTATTTGCATTATTCTGGCATTTGATCTGTGATTATCTGTTGTGGATGAGATTAGATTGGACTGTGACTTGTATCAGTGGACCTACTTATTGTTATATTACAGCTTAGGCATACCCCGATGGATCCATTAACTTGGGTTTGTCCATCGGTGTGTGCTGCTGGCCATTGCCATGCGTCCGGCCCCACGGTATTTTGGGACAGGGGCGTGACAATCACATCTAGGAAAAACTCTATTGATTCGTTTCAACTATTCTTCCTTGATATTGATATTGATCTTTAATTGTCCTTTCTTTGAATGTCTTATATCATGTGCCATATTGATTCTTTCTTTTCGCTTTGTCTCATGATGCCGCCAAAGACTAGATCATAACAGGGGAGAGCAGTTTTTGACAGGTCTGTGACTTCCCGAGGGCCTGCACTAATCACTTCTCTGGTGATTGGCGTATCAGCTGCTTTTGGGGTCCACCTCATACTCAGAGGACTGTACCGGCTGTATCTGAGGGACTTCCACCTCCTCCTTCTGTGCCAGCATATGCGACACAGATGTTCACATTATTTCGCGAGATATTAGAGGTTCAAAGGGCTTAGTCTGAGGCACACCAGAGGCAGACCGACGTCTTACGATAGGGCATCGAGAGTGCTTATCAGCTTGCTTTTGCCGTAGTTGAGAGAGGAGTTCCGGTCCAACAATAGGTTGCTCCTCAGGTTGCCCAGCTTCGGCCAGGCAACATTCAGGACATCAAGAAGCTGAAACCTCGGGTCTTCTAGGTGATGGAGGGCATCATCAATGCGGATGATTGGCTTCGAGGATATTGAGCATCTCATAAGGGTGTCCCATCTTTCTGAGGATCTAAAGGTTGAGGCGGTAGGACTTCAGCTGTTCGACATCGCCCGCACTTGGTTCAGGAATGAGCCAATTCTTACTGATGTAGGACAGTCTTGGGAGGTATTCAAGGACCTATTCAAGAAGAAATTCTTTATTCGGGCAGACAGGTTAGACTTGGGGAGGCAGTTTGAGAGCCTTATTCAGGAGAGCATGTCTATAGAGGCAGTTTGAGAGCCTTTCTCAGGAGAGCATGTCTGTAGGCTGAGCTGATTTGTGGAGTATTTGGTGAGAGAGCCGGATGTTCGAGCTATTCATTTTTGTGAGGGTCTGAACTGGGAAGTGAAGATCCTCATTCTGTCTTTTTATGAGACCTACTCGGAGATACTTGCGGGGGCACGCAAGGTTGAGCGGGAGTTGGGTTTGAAGCCCAAAAGAGATCACGATTCTTTTTTGGGGGTTAACAGCATCACAGTGACTGCCCAGCATCCTTATTTCTAGTTCAGGACTTTTCAACAGTCACAGCAGCACCAGACTCCAGCTAGGGCGCCATTTCACTAAGCATCGTAGCAGCAGAAACAATTACAACAAGCTTCCTGCCACTTCTACAAGAAGTCAGGCCACATCTGGAAAGTTTGTAGGAAGAGTTCGGGAGCTTGTTTATATTATGGTGCCTAGGGGCATCAGCTGAGAGAGTGTCCTTCCAATCCTCGTCGTGCAGTTCAGGGAACATCTCCAGCTCCGAGGACACAGGCGAGACCACCTGCAGTACAGCCGAGGGGACCGCCGCTTCTGACCCAGCAGCAGCGTTATGCCCAGCACCAACATCAGGGAGGTCCACGTCAGGGACGAGCGTTCGCTATGACAGTCGAGGAGGTCGAGCCCACCGAAGATATCATCGCAGGTTCTGTTCTTCTTGATTCCATTCCAGCTTTAGCTTTGTTTGATAGTGGTGCTTCCCATAGTTTTATATCTGTTTCTTTTGCTCTGAAGCATAGTTTGGTAGCTGAGTCTTTGCTTAGGACTTGCAAGATCATGACCGGGGGAGGCATTATCCTGGTTAATAATATTTGCAAGGACCGAAGAGTTACTCTGGGAGGCCGAAAGCTGAGTGCGTGTCTACTTGTAATGCTACTTCCGAGCTACGATATTGTACTCGGGATGGATTGGTTAAGTAGGCACCATGCTATTATAGATTGTAGAGGGAGGTTGAGTTTTGTTTGGCCCGCCAAGAGAGCCAGAGTTTGAGTTTGCTAGAGGAGCTTCAGAGCAGGGAGAAGACATTATATGTGGAGATATGGTAGAAGACAAGGAGTTGCCACATCCATTGATAACAGAGTTCTTGGGTATGTTTCTTGAAGAATTGCCAGGATTACCGCCAGATCGAGATATTGAATTCTCTGTAGACTTGGTGCCAGGTGCAGAACTAATTTTACAGCATGTCTATAGAGTAAACAACAGCGAGCTGGTCGAGCTGAAGAAGCAGGTGGACAAGTTGCAGGATAAGGGGTTTATCATATTGAGTTCTTCACCATGGGGAGTCCCGGTATTATTTGTACCGAAGAAGGATGGATCTGTGCGCATGTGCATTAATTACAGGGCATTGAATAAACTCACTATCAAGAATAAATATCCATTGCCACGAATTGATGACATGTTCGACCAATTGAGTGGCGCCAAGGTATTTTCTATGATAGATTTGAGATCAGGCTACCACCAGGTGAAAGTGAAGCCAGAGAACATTTTGAAGACTGCTTTTAGGACTCGGTATGTTCAGTATGAGTTTATGGTGATATCGTTTGGGTTGACTAATGTTCCGACAGTATTTATGAATTTGATGAACAAGGTATTCCACCAGTACCTTGACAAGTTCGTAAAGGTGTTCATCGATGACATACTCATATACTCGAAGACACCGGAGGAGCACGAGGAGCATTTGCGGATTGTGTTGGATATGTTAAGGAAGGAGAAGTTGTATGGAAAGCTATCCAAGTGTGAGTTCTTCCTGGACAAGGTGGTTTTCTTAGGATATGTTGTGACTGATGATAGAATTTTAGTAGATCTGAAGTATATCGCAGCAGTAGAGTCTTGGAAGACCCCGAGTTCATTAGCAGAGATCAGGAGTTTCTTAGTTTTAGCAGGTTACTACAGAAAGTTTGTGCAAGATTTTTCGAGGATTGCCGAGCCGATGACCAGACTCACCAGGAAGGATGTAAAAAATTTTTGGAAAGAGGAGTGTCAGGTTGCTTTTGAGAAATTAAAGAAGTGGTTGACGTCTGCTTCAATTTTGATATTGCCATCGGGGTCTGGAGGTTTCACTATTTATAGTGATGCATCGAAAAAAGGTTTGGGTTGTGTTCTTCAGCAGAATGGGAAAGTGATTGCCTATGTATCCAGACAATTACGTCATCATGAGAAGAACTATCCTACCCATGATTTGGAGTTGGCAGCAGTCATCTTTGCCCTGAAGTTGTGGAAATACTATTTGTACGGAGAGAATGTGGAGATCTTCACAAACCACACGAGCTTGAAGTACATTTTTACGCAGAAGGAGTTGAACATGAGGCAGCATTGATAGTTGGAACTGATGAAAGATGTAAACTCCCTCACCCAAAATTAGGCCTACTTGGCTTAGATAGAGAAATTATGGCTAATTAGAACCCAATTGGAAATAGAAAATGCCATTTTATTTAATTATATAATGTTTACATCATTTAGTGCACCTTACCGTTGCTTCGATAATTAGAGCACTACTCTAGCTGTTGTCTTCCAATAAATCTCACAACCTTGACCTAGACGTAACCGTCTACCATTCTGACCTTTGTGTAACTTATAATTATGCTCTCTTGTGCTATATTTTAGTTGCACAATAATCGTCACGGACGTTATTATTTAATTCTAAATAAATTCAACTTTGTACCCCTGTGCATTCCAATCAAAATTGGAGACACAATCTTGACACGTTTCGTACAACCAAATTAATGATAAAATTCTACTCTGAGCCCTCTCTGTCCATGACACCTCTGTCCCACCTAATTTTATACCCATATAATTTTAATTAATTCCAGAACACCTTACGCAATAATTTTAATTAATTTAATCCAATTTCCATCTTTGTGCATTTTTTCCAATTGTTAGGCATTTTTATGCAAAAGCGCATTGAGGTGTCCACACCATTGGACAATACATGACGAAATCCATTTTTCTCCTTCATATAATTTTTTCCATAATTTTTGGAATGTGCAACGCGCACATCGCCCCCTCAATTAAACCTATCCTTGTATTTAAACAATGCAATTATGGCCCTCCAAACATCCTTATGTAAGCCCAAGGCCCAACTCCAAGGAGGTGTTGACCAAGCCCACTCCTAGGTCAACAAAACTCTAGCTCACATGTATAAATATACAACATTATTCCTTTTTCCTTTCCTTTTTCTATTTTACATCAAAACCCAAACCTAAACCATACATCCAGCCGACCTCTTCTTTTCCACCTTATTGTTCATCATCTCCCCTCCTTGAACCCGTCGACCCGCCGGAGACCCTGCCGATCTCCACCCAGGATCACCACGCCTCCTTCATCTCCTCCCTCGTTTTCATCATCTCCCCCTCGACCGCTCGATGAGCCGGAGCAACAACTCGACCACCACCCTCCTGCAACCACCGCTCACCATAGCACCTCCGTTCTCCTCCTCGCCGGAGCAGCCCACCGTCATCTCCTCCCTCACTTCTTCCTCCGCCCCTTGCCTGAACAGCATCCACCATCACCATTACTATCATCGCCTACCTCTACACCACCATTCCCCACCGGAACGCCGACCCGCCTGAACGCTGCACATTCCCGGCCCCCTCCCTCGGCCAGTCACCACCGCCAGCACCCGACTTCCTCTTCCTTCCCCATCGATCTCCCTCGCCGAAGCAGCGACGACCTCCCTGGTCCTCCTCCTCCTTCAGGCCGGATCACCCCTCTCCTGGCCTGAGCTCCTTCTCATCTTCTACCTCCCTGTCCTCTCCTCAACCTCCATGGCCGGACCTTCCCTCCCCTGGCCGGACCTCCATTCCCCCTGGCCGGACTCCGGTCAGCAGCCCATCAACACCATCATCATTATCAACATCAACACCTATCATCATCATCAACATCACCCCATCATCATCATCCTAATTATCACCATCATCCACATCTCATCCTCGTCATCGTCATCGTCGTCAACCGCATCATCGTCACCGTCATTCTCGTGCGCATATCCTGAGGTTCAAACCTGTCGCTCCTCTCCTTTTTATGTGATCTTGTGTAGATACTATTAGGACATGGGTATTGCTTTATGACTGGTAGTTGATATCGGACCCTGAGTCGGTGAACCCAATGACTTGTACGCGTACACATACGCGTATTAGAATTTAAGTGATATATATATATATATATATATATATATATATATATATATATATATATATATATATATATATATATATATATATATGGATGGATGTATTATATAAGTAATTATATGCTTATGACTATATATGTATTTATATTTTATGACCCTAGGACACTATAGATTATCCCGTGTTTACCTTGACCATGTTGACCCTAAGAACATGTTAGATGACCGCCTTGTGTACATTTACGTACTGGCCTAGACACATATTATTTGACTGTCTAATTTTTATACAACCTTTAATATAGGACACCCGTGTAATTAGTCGCGCAATTGATCGTGTTGGTTGACCAGTGTTACCCCTAGCGTACCCCTGAGCCCAGGTATTTATGGTTGTGTATGTGCTAGCGTAATGACTGATGTTGTGTTGTATTATATTATATGTATATAAGACATATCTGATTGTACTGCGTAACTTCAGGAGCAGGTTATTGGCACTCGCAGCTTGAGGACCCAGGCAAGATACCTTGCCATATTTACTGTTTAATTTAAATTATGCATATATTGTATGATATCTTGTTGCTTTATTTCATATGACTGTGCGCGTCCGAGATTGACTCGGGTGCAGTCGACGGATGCGTCGATAAGTAGTGTACTTGACCTAGTCACTAGTAGACTCACCCCATTAGGAGGATACTCTGATATCTTCCGAGACCTGACACACCTACACGATTCACAGTGACAAATTCATATTAGGATGCGGGTTCGCGTACTCGACTAGCTATCGGTGCATATGACATGCATCACGGTTAGTACGTAACTCAAGATTATTTTATTGTAGAGACTTGGCATATAGATATGTTGTATGCATGTCGAGTATACGACTTGTGTATCTACATTTGGGTGGGGAGGACAATTAGTAGGCGTATGGGATACACACATTGGAATCTGTAGTATCTGGAGGAGCCACGGATGTAATGACCTCCTTTATTCAGCTTCCACGTTCTTTGGAGCACTATGGACGATATATTATGCAGTTTCTACGTTCTTTGGAGCGCTATGGACGATATACTGTTCAGCTTCTACGTTCTTCGGAGCGCTATGGACGATATATTATGCAATTTCCATGTTCTTTGGAGCAATATGGACGTTATGCCTACACCTACCCATACGTACCAAAGTTGTCCTCACATTGCATTCACTTAGATGGTTAGCACACTCTTTATTTAATTTATTCAGTATTTATATATGGTATGCTTCTATGTATCTTGTTATATCCCTTTGAGGACCTGGTCCCTTTTCAGGTATAGGTGTTCATGAGTATTCGCAGTAGCACAAATTCGGACTGGTTACTTATATTCCGAGCAGGTCTTCTCTTCGAGTCTCAGTGGTTGATAGTTGTGGTACTTACATTATATTTGTCTTGTTTATTCTTCATTCTAGTTGGTAGTAGATTTGTTTCCATCCGACTATCATCTTTAGATACTTCATATTGAGATCTAGTTTCATAGATATTGGTTATTTTCTTATATATGATTTCTGTGGATGAGATTTAGTATGCCTTGTGACATATATATACCACTTGTGAATTGTTATTCATATTACAGCGGGCGTATGTTATGGTTTCCATATATTGGAGTTGCCATATACATGTGGCTGGCATGCTTATGTGTCCTAGTCCTACGTATTTTTGGGACTGGGGCGTGACATGTTTTTGTGGTGGCCCATGCAGGTCAAGAGCATATTGTCTCGGTTACGTTACTGTACCGAGCAAGCATGCACCTAGGATTAGAGTATAGGATCTCATCCACAATTGACTATGACTTATCTTCCTTCCAGTCTGTTCTATTTAAATAAATGCATCATGCTTGATTCATGTTCTTCCCTAATAGTTTTTTGAGTATAGCCTCTGCTAGAATATAGGAATTCCTGTTGTTAGGATGATAAGTAGGGTAACCTTCATAGTAAGACTACAACTAGGATAATAACACATCACTGAGTTAGAATACTTGATGAACCCTAGCATTCCGTACTGTCTAATGAACCCTAGCAACCCTTACCTATAGAGTGATTGACCATTATCCCTTGATAATTAGGGATAACTTGAGAGTAGTATAGACACAACTAAAGTGAGTTATAAATTCAACCATATTGTTTGACCCTAACATTGAGGGACCAAAAAAAATCCAAGGTTGAATATTAGGACCAAAACTTAACTTTTATAGTGAGATAGTATTATAGAACTATGAATTTAGGTTCTTGTCCTGATACTAGCAGACAGTACCTTAGGAGGCCAAGAGGAACGAAAATAACATTCTCCTCGACCAAACCTCGAACACAGATATTAGCATACCATATTCCCCTTAGAAAACTATGATATTATCTAAAGCCCCTCTATTTTAATTACATATCTTGTTCCTCTGCAACCTTAACATTCGCTATTGTACGACGACTAAATCATGTTATTCTGTTCTTCATATTTCAACTCGTGCCACATAACTCTTATGATTGTAGGCCAAGTGATTTTATTCTATATCAGGATATATAGTTGCTAGGATTATAGTTGTTATCTCGAATTTTGAAATTTTGTGCTGGGTAGTTAGAGCTTGATAGTTTAAGTTATTCTTGTAGATTATGACCTAATGATTATACCTTAGTTTTAAATCGCGTAACTTATACCATACCTTGATACGAGTTATATTTCCCTTTTTCCCTTGAAGGCCAGTAACTTTTCCATACTTACTATTGACACATTTGTTCTATAATCACTATGATTTAGACTTAAGATGACCATTACCTATATAATGCAACAAGATACCCTAATCAGTACCAAGATCTTTCCCTCGTATGCCCTAACAATAGTTTCTACTTTATTTACAAGGACAATATTATTTTGTAGGATCCCCCAAGACAGTTACAGTATTAGTTTATTATTTTTAAGATTGGGTAGTATGCCTCACAACCTAGTATTATATAGTTCTTTGACCTTTTATTAAAGTGTAACTGAATGACATTAACTGTATACTAGCATAAGACGATAGTGTTTATTCAGACTGTAGAACTTAGAGGCCCATACCCCTATTTTATCGACTAGCAAATTAGACAAGGAGTTAGTATGACAACTGTAGAGACTGTAGAGTCTTATTTTTGTTTTGTTTTGTTTATTTGTACCTTCTTTTATCATAATCCAGCGTATGCATATTTTTTGTACTACCTTGACTTATGCTGCTATTATAGCCTAGTTTTACAAGCTTATTCTCTATCGAGCTTGTTCATGACATATGTATTATTGGAGTACTACACAAATACATTTCAGAATTAGTATATTAAGGTCTAGCTAACCTTAGTGCGCTTGGTTCGCTCTTCGCATGACTACTTTACGTGGATTGAGATATATAGTAGTAGATGAATATACTTGCCTCTAGATATGTCTGAGCATATCGTATCGGTTACATAATTGTTCCAATATGAACATGCGAATAGGAATCTACCAAATAGGATTTCAATATACAGCTACCTTGACAATTCCCATTTGAATTCTTTAAATGCCTTAATCCCCATACTTCTATTCTATTACCTCCCCCTTGAACTCTTTATTATTGTTTTCCGTCTTCCCTTATTTCGGAAAGACAAAACCTCGTGCTTGGTATAAGTTTGATACAGAGAGTACCAGATATACCCCATAGGCCAATCATATTACTATACGACTATCTTTTGTAACTGGTTAAGGGTATATCAACTTGAGAGGAATTGGTGATAAATTTCTGAGGATTGAGTAACATGATTAAGTAAATTTGAGGAATAAGTTTTCTTAAATATAAGAGCCTTATGTGATAGGTGGGTAAATTCTAAGTTTGGTAGAAGTTGCATTGTTAACTTGCGATAAAATACTTTTAGATTGTGATCAAGTAAGATTAGATTGAGATATTAAGTCATATTAAATGTAGAGAAATTTAGAAGAACGAGTTAGATGATGAGTATTTAATAAATTTTTGAAATCTTGATATTTCGGACCAAACAATTATAATTGGAACAGGATTTAAATTTTAAGTATTGAAGGTTGAATCATCGATTTAAATATTGAGGAAAATAAATAGAACGCTAAACATGAACATCGGCAGATTGAATTCCAAATTTGAGGATTTGAATTAAAAATTAAATTTTGATTGTTGGATCACCTGTTTGAAATATTGAGGATGTAAAGCAAATTTAAAATTTGAAGAGTACAAAATTCACAAATTAAAAATAAAAATAATAATTGATTATAATTATTTTCTTGAGGAGATTATGGTTGGAGATTGCGGTATAAATTTTGATGTGGGATGTCACATAGATTTGAATTAGATTTGGATATTGATTATTTAAGAATGGCGAAGATAGTACGATACGTTGAATTTCAATTTAAGCAATGTTAATTTAATTTGAAAGTGATTGCGATAGATTTGAATAGATTTTGTTATTTAAAACTTTGGAAGAGTTTGCGATTGACTTGCCTTACGTATGCATGTGAAGGATTTAAACCAAATTATACCCTAGTTTAATTTCGAAGACGAAATTATTTTTAAGTTGGGTAGATTGTAAACCCCCTTACCCAAAAGTAGGCCCACTTGGCTTAGATAGAGAAATTATGGCTAATTAGAACCCAATTGGAAATAGAACACGGCATTTTATTTAATTATACAATATTTACATCATTTAGTGCACCTTACCGTTGCTTCGATAATTAGTGCAATACTCTAGCTGTTGCCTTCCAACAAATCTCACAACCTTGACCTAGACGTAATCGCCTACCATTCTGACCTTTGTGTAAATTATAATTATGCTCTCTTGTGCTACATTTTAGTCGCATAATAATCATCGTGGAGGTTATTATTTTATTCTAAATAAATTCAACTTTGTACCCCTGTGCATTTCAATCAAAATTGGAGACACAATCTTGACACGTTTCGTACAACCAAATTAATGATAAAATTCTACTCTGAGCCCTCTCTGTCCATGACATCTTTGTCCCACCTAATTTTATCCCCATGTACTTTTAATTAATTCCAGAACACCTTACGCAATAATTTTAATTAATTTAATCCAATTTCCATCTTTGTATAATTTTCCCAATTGTTGGGCATTTTTATGCAAAAGTGCATTGAGGTGTCCACACCATTGGACAATACATGACGAAATCCATTTTTTTCATTCATATAATTTTTCCCATAATTTTCGAAAAGTGCAACGTGCACATCGCCCCCTCAATTAAACATATCCTTGTATTTAAACAATGCAATTATGGCCCTCCAAACATCCTTATGTGAGCCCAAGGCCCAACTCCAAGGAGATGTTGACCAAGCCCACTCCTAGGTCAATAAAACCCTAGCTCACATGTATAAACATACAACATTATCCCTTTTTTCTTTCCTTTTTCTATTTTACATCAAAACCCAAACCTAAACCATACATCCAGCCGACCTCTTCTTTCTCACCTTACTGTTCATCATCTCCCCTCCTTGAACCCGTCGACCCGCTGGAGTTCAGCCTCGCCGGAGACCCCGTTGATCTCCACCCAGGACCACCACGCCTCCGTCATCTTCTCCCTCGTTTTCATCATCTCTCCCTCGACCGCTCGATGAGCCGGAGCAACAACTCGACCACCACCCTCCTGTAACCACCGCTCACTACAGCACCTCTGTTCTCCTCCTCGTCGGAGCAGCCCACCGTCATCTCCTCCCTCACTTCTTCCTCCGCCCCTTGCCTGAACAGCATCCACCATCACCATTACCATCATCGCCTACCTCTACACCACCATTCCCCACCGGAAAGCTGACCCGCCTGAACGCTGCACATCCCCGGCCCCCTCCCTCGGCCAGTCACTACCGCCAGCACCCGACTTCCTCTTCCTTCCCCATCGATCTCCCTCGCCGAAGCAGCCACGACCTCCCTGCTCCTTCTCCTCCTTCTGGCCGGATCACCCCTCCTCCTGGCCTGAGCTCCTCCTCCTCTTCCACCTCCCTGTCCTCTTCTCAACCTCCATGGCCGGACCTCCCCTCCCCTGGCCTGACCTCCCTTCCCCCTGGCCGGACTCCGGTCAGCAGCCCATCAACACCATCATCATCATCAACATCAACACCTATCATCATCATCAACATCACCCCATCATCATCATCATAATTATCACCATCATCCACATCTCATCCTCGTCATCGTCATCATCGTCAACCGTATTATTGTCATCGTCATTCCCGTACGCGTATCCCGAGGTTCGAACCTGTCCCTCTCCTCCTTTTCATGTGAGCTTGTGTTGATACTATTAGGACATAGGTATTGCTTTATGACTGGTAGTTGATATCGGACCCTGAGTCGGTGAACCCAATGACTTGTACGCGTATACATACGCATATTAGAATTTAAGTGATATATATATATATATATATATATATATATATATATATATATATATATAGATGGATGTATTATATAAGTAATTATATGCTTATGACTATATATGTATTTATATTTTACGACCCTAGGACACTGCATATTATCCCGTGTTTACCTTGACCATGTTGACCCTAAGAACATGTTAGATGACTGCCTTGTGTACATTTATGTACTGGCCTAGACACATATTATTTGACTGTCTAATTTTTATACAACCTTTAATATAGGACACCCGCGTAATTAGTCGCGCAATTGACCGTGTTGGTTGACCAGTATTACCCCTAGCGTACAACCTTTAATATAGGACAACCTTTAATATAGGACATTTACGTACTGGCCTAGACACATATTATTTAACATATTATTTGACTGTCAGATTTATGGTTGTGTATGTGCTAGCGTAACGACTGATGTTGTGTTGTATTATATTATATGTATATAGGACATATCGGATTGTTCTGCGCAACTTCAGGAGCAGGTTATTGGCACTCGCAGCTTAAGGACCCAGACAAGATACCTTGCCATATTTACTTTTTAATTTAAATTATGCATATATTGTATGATATCTTGTTGCTTTATTTTATATGATTGTACGCGTCCGAGATTGACTCGGGTGCAGTCGACGGATGCGTCGATGAGTAGTGTACTTGACCTAGTCACTAGTAGACTCGCCCCATTAGGAGGATACTTTGATATCTTCCGAGACTTGACACACCTATACGATTCACATTGACAAATTCATATTGGGATACGGGTTCGCGTACTCGACTAGCTATCGGTGTGTGTGACATGCATTACGGTTAGTACGTAACTCAGGATTATTTTATTATAGAGACTTGGCATATAGATACGTGGTATGCATGTCGAGTATTCGACATGTGTATCTACATTTGGGCAGGGAGGACAATTAGTAGGCGTATGGGATACACACATTGGAATTCGTAGTATCCGAAGGAGCTACGGATGCAATGACCTCCTTTATTCAGCTTCCACGTTCTTCGGAGCGCTATGGACGATATATTATGCAGTTTTTATGTTCTTTGGAGCGCTATGGACGATATACTATTCAGCTTTCATGTTCTTTAGAGCGCTATGGACGATATATTATGCAGTTTCCACGTTCTTCGGAGCGATATGGACGTTATACCTATACCTACTCATACGTACCAAAGTTGTCCTCACATTGCATTCACTTAGATGGTTAGCACACCCTTTATTTATTTTATTAAGTATTTATATATGGCATGCTTCTATGTATCTTGTTTTGTCCCTCTGAGGACCTAGTCCCTTTCCAGGTATAGGTGTTCATGAGTATTCGCAGGAGCGCAGATCCGGACTTGTTACTTATATTCCGAGCAGGTCTTCTCTTCGAGTCTCGGTGGTTGATAGTTGTGGTACTTACATTATATTTGTCTTGTTTATTCTTCATTCTAGTTGGTAGTAGATTTGTTTCCATCCGACTATCATCTTTAGATACTTCATATTGAGATCTAGTTTTATAGATATTGGTTATTTTCTTATATATGATTTCTGTGGATGAGATCTAGTATGCCCTGTGACATATATATACCACTTGTGAATTATTATTCATATTACAGTGGACGTATGTTATGGTTTTCATATATTGGAGTTGCCATATACATGCGACTGGCATGCTTACGCGTCCTAGTCCTACGTATTTTTGGGACTCGGGATGATAAAAGATTTTAACATATCTTTGCAGTATCATCCTGGGAAAGCCAATGTAGTTGTCGATGCCTTGAGCAAGTATGTCACGCCCCAGTCCCAAAATACCGTGGGACCGGACGTGTGATAATGGCCAGCAGTACGTACCGATGGACAAACCCAATTTAATGGATCCATCAGGGCACACTTAAGCTGTAATGTAACAATAAGTAGGTCTAATGATCCAAGTCCCAGTCTATACTCATCTCATCCACAACAGATAATCACAGATCAAATGCCAAAATAATTGCAAATAAATATAAACTAGCAAGTCTCAATAAAAGTGTCTCGGAGAACAATCCGAGAATAAGTCTGGTACATCAATGAAATAGACTGGAAATAAAATAACTAGAAACAGAAATAAATGAGTATCTCAAGCCAATACTCAGGAGAAGTCCTCCGGTACAATCTCGTCCTCAGATCCTGGTTCTGCTCCAAGGTGTGCACCTGCTCCTGCTAATGCTAATGCTCTGGTCCCGTATACCTCGGGATAGATCTCGTCAGCTAATCCTGGGGACATAATCCGAATCCAGGTCCTCAGGGGACATAGCAAGGTACAAGAAAGCTCATGCCAAAATAAATGCAGTACAGCAGATAATGAAATAAATAGGATAAGTATGTAACCATCCATGTGAATATGCAAGTGAGAGCATCACGAGTACTCAGGCTGAGACCACTACAAGCTCTGTGTCTGGGAACCGGTAGCGGAGTCTACTATATATTTTACTATGTGTTTACTATGGATTATATATATATATATGAAATCAGCCTGTAGCCTGTGTGTCTCTCCCACCCAATATAATCACACGTCTCATGTCCACGATGCACCATGTCAATGTCACGCACAATCATATCTAATGCAACAAGTCATATAGTATCTAGGAATATAATATCTCTGTCTGAAGTCTGTATCCTATACAGAATCACCATGAATATCTCAGAAGATCCTGTCATGAATAGTGTCAAGTGTCCTGGGTATAATGTACTTGATAGGACAAGTACAAGAAGTATAGGGTCTCGGTATCCATATCTAGATGACGTTACACAACTCCGCGTACGGGGTTGGCACCCGACTATTAATCGGACGCTAAGTAAGTCACACGGTCCTAGGTTAAGCATGCACAGCAATATAAATGAAGCAAGGAAATATGCAACAAGAACTCCAAGTTGGCAAGGTATACTTGCCCACTGATGTATAACTAAGTCAAGAAAATAAGTAGCAAAGCTGCAGGGTTTGGCAAGGTACACTTGCCTGGGGTTCTGGCTCCAACTGTAGCTCCGGTCTCAGTGTGATCTGCAGGTACTACTCCGGTTGCTGAAATAAACATCACTATTAGATTAAAAAAATATCAAATAGCTAGAAATGCCTGTCCTTACGTCCAATTTGGACACAGGCACAAAAATGACATTTCTGGGTCAAAGCGGGGTCCACATGTGGGCCACTTTGCATCAAAAAGCGTGTCAGGATCAAAGGTCTCCAAATTCATCAAACTTAGTGTTAACAAGTCAGGAACGATGATACGAACCCAACGGAACTTTCAGAATTGGATTCTGATGAGCCGATCACAAAATCGCACGTCAAGTGGAGCTTGTGGGGTCCACGATACGCGATTTTGTCAACGTTCTCAGAATCGAACCAAACTTGGGTCACAGGACCAGCGTATTGCTACGAGTTCGATGGCATAAGTTTCGTCTCGATCCGACATGTGTACACAAAGTTACAGCGTATTCCAGAATGGACGGATACGGGGCGTTGTCGGCGGATACGCGTTGATTCCGGTGTGCACGCACATCCGAATCGACTTCTGCGAAATCCCACACGACCATATCAACGTCGCGCATATTTCGGTAAAGACCGTGTCCGACCAAGTCATCCCGTTTGGCGGGGCGTACTCAGTTTCGGGGTAAAATAGGGCGTTGTTTTTCCTATTTTTGGATCGCGGTTCGCGATCACCACAGGATGCGATGCACCGAGCGGGTTGCACGGGCACCGAGAGGATTATACAGTCTACGCGTAGCAACTGACGAAAACGAAAATGGGTAAACGAGCATAGAGAAACGGGTACCTGAATAGAGCTCCGAAAACTGTGTTTTCTCATATCCGAGTATCGAGTTCGAAGTGTCCGGGTCCTGTGTCACATGCCGTGTCCGCGTCCACTGAGCTCTAGGGCTGCTGGAGTCTGGCCGGGGCGGCTCGCTGGAGGAGGGCGGCTCGACGAGGGCTACTGTCGGAAGGCCGGAGGCGGCGTCGGGGGGACACGCGGCCGGTCGGGCTCGGCTTGCCTGGGGAGGGTCGGTTCGGTGGGCGGAGCGGGAAAGACTCGAGCTCGGATCTCCGGCGACTGGGGCGGGAAGGAGTTGAGGGGGAAGTTGTCGAGGGCGCTGGACTCGGCGGCTGTGCGGGTGGGAGGTGACGCTCAGCGCTGAGGTCGAGGCTCTCGGGTCGACCGCGGGGTCAGGGGAGGCCGACGGGGTCTGGGGGCTGCTCGAGGGGATGAAGTGGAGGGTGAGGGCGGCGGCGCGGCGGAGAGAGGATGGGGACAGAGGGGGATGGCCGGAGGAGATGGGCCTGGCGGCGCTCGGGTTCGACAGGAAGAGGGTGACCGGGGACGAATGCGGTGGGGATGAAAACGTTAGGGTTTAGGCTAGGCTGCGGCGGCGGAGCTGGAGAAAGGCGGCGGCGGTGGAGGATTAGTTAGGGTTGCGGCGCGGCTTCACGGATCCCGAGGGGGTTAAATACCCGCGCCACCGGGTCGGAACAGTGTTTCCGACCCGTTAGGTTTTAGGTTTCCGCGGGTTTGGGTTCGCGGGTCGGGTCGGGTTTTGGACCCGGATCCAACCCAACAAGGAATTAGGTTTGGGTTTACTAGACCGGTCGGTCCGGTTTGGTTTAGTTCGGTTTATTTGGAATAAACCCGATTTATTTCTTGGTTTAAATTGGTTATTTATTTAATAGTTTTTAGGGCTTTAAACGCGTTTTCGGACTCCAATAAATTCACAGAAAATTACCCTATGTCCGGTTTTCCATTTTATACCATAAAATATTATTTCCATAATATTTTAATATTAAATAACAGTAATTAAAAATTATTTAATTACCAAATGCCTAGGTTTTAATTACAGAAAATTCCTAAAAATTCCAGAAAAATTATGAAAAATCCAATTTAAAATTTTTTAACAATCAGGGGACTTACAATCTACCCCCCTTAAGAGGATTGTGTCCTCGCAATCAAAAGAATAACCGGTCAACAGAGATGACACGATTGCAAATATTGATTGAAGCACATCACGATCAAGGAGATTCAAGGATGAGAGTGTAAGAATAATACATAGGAAAAATTCATTTCCCTAAGCATTAAAGTTATGCAATTTTCCGGATGAAGGAAATCTAGAAATCTACAGTTTAGAAAACTAGGTTATCACTTAAGAATATACTAAGTTATCAATTATAAAAGCATACTAGGTTATTAGCAAGTTCAACATTACTAGGTTAAGGCTAGGGTCACGAACCAACATGCAAAAGCTAAAGCAAATCTAGAAGCAATTAATTAGAAAAACTTACGCGCATTAGCTACTCCATGAATTTGTGCGTCCTCCGAAGTCATCGTGAAAGCTTGTCCGCGTCCTAGAGGTGGATTCCTCTGCTGCTGCTGGGCCTGCTGGAAGAGTGCTGCTTGTGGTGCCAAGGGTGGCCTTGGTTGATACCCTCCTGGTGCTGGTAGGGCTTGCCTGTTTGTTATTAGTGCTCTCTCTCGATGATAAGGACAATCCTTGGCTAAGTGTTGATTGGTTCCGTAAATCAAGCATAATCCTAACTTGCGTCTACAGTCCCTCTCAATATGGCCTACCTTGCCACAGTATTGACATGTAGGTAGTATCTGTGGAGAGGCTCTAGATGGCTGGTGCATGTGAGGTCTCTTTGCGGCTTCTTCTTGTGGTGCTCTGGCTGATGTGGAAGACCGTTTCAGACTGGTCTCTCTCCTGGTGACACGCTCCATGCGTCGGGCTGCTGCAAGGACGTCCGAGTAAGAAGTAGGTACAACGGATCTGATCAGTCTCTGTAGCTCAAGGTTTAGTCCGTCGAAGAACTTTTCTGCCTTCTCTTCTTCTGTCGGGATCAAGGTTGGGGCGAAGCGACTTAGACGAATAAATTCTGCGTTGTATTCTTCCACTGTCATACTGTCCTGAGTGAGGCGATTGAACTTGTCCCGAAGTTCTGATCGAGCGGTCGCCAGAATGTACATCTCCTGAAAGAGCCTGGAAAACTCTTCCCAAGTGACTCGGTCTGGTCCAAGCCGTGTCTCCTCAGATAGCCACCAGTGATGTGCATTATCTGTCAATTGCATTCTGACGGCAGTCATCCAACGTTCTCTTGGAAGCTCAGCTGCTTCCAGCTGGTGTTGTATGTTGGTGAGCCACTCATGAACTTCTGTGGGCTCCTCCTTTCCTGAGAAGGTACGAGGCTTCAGCTGGCGAAAATCGGTGATAGATCCTGTCACTGGTCGTCGCACTGGTAGATTCGTCTGCTCCAGTACAAGTGCTAGGCTGTGACTCAAAGTCTCTTGTTGAATCTGCTGTTGAGCTTGCATCATCGCGTAGAACATTCAGAACATTTGTTGTTCGTCCATAGCCTGCCCTTGTGGGAATACAGGCATTGGTGGAACGAACTGCGGAGGCGGTGGGATATCGTCACGCCAAAATCTAGAAGCATGCTGATCTGCTTGGCTGCCTTGGTGAGTAGAGGGATCTCCACTCAATGGTGCCACTTCATCTTCTCCGTAGGTGGCTACCGCACCTATTGGTGTGTTTGCTGGAGTTTCATCGTTTGCTCCTGAATCCATTACTCTGTATCAAAAATAAACTATAAGAGGCGCACTGGAATCAAGGCATGATGCAATAAAAACTTAATTCGAATACGATATAGATATCAAGAACGTTTTCAAGCAAGTGGATGAGATCCTAAAAACTTATCCTATTCTTATTGCAGGCTTGTTCGGTCCCTAAGTTGACACCGAACAATTTAGTCGTCGACCTGCATGGGCCACCACAAAAATCATGTCACGTCCCAGTCCCAAAATACCGTGGGACCGGACGCGTGATAATGGCCAGCAGGACGCACCGATAGACAAACCCAATTTAATGGATCCATCAGGGCATACTTAAGCTGTAATGTAACAATAAGTAGGTCTAATGATCCAAGTCCCAGTCTATACTCATCTCATCCACAACAGATAATCACAGATCAAATGCCAGAATAATTGCAAATAAATATAAACTAGCAGGTCTCAATAAAAGTGTCTCGGAGAACAATCCGAGAATAAGTTTGGTACATCAATGAAATAGACTGGAAATAAAATAACTAGAAACAGAAATAAATGAGTATCTCAAGCCAATACTCAGGAGAAGTCCTCTGGTACAATCTCGTCCTCAGATCCTGGTTCTGCTCCAAGGTGTGCACCTACTCCTGCTAATGCTAATGCTCCGGTCCCGTATACCTCGGGATAGATCTCGTCAGCTAATCCTGGGGACATAATTAGGATCCAGGTGCTCAGGGGACATAGCAAGGTACAAGAAAGCCCATGCCAAAATAAATGTAGTGCAGCAGATAATAAAATAAATAGGGTAAGTATGTAACCATCTATGTGAATATGCAAGTGAGAGCATCACGAGTACTCAGGCTGAGACCACTACAAGCTCTGTGTCTGGGAGCCGGTAGCGGAGTCTACTATATGTTTTACTATGTGTTTACTATGGATTATATATATATATATATGAAATCAGCCTGTAGCCTGTGTGTCTCTCCCCACCCAATGTAATCACACGTCTCATGTCCACGATACATCATGTCTATGTCACGCACAATCATATCTAATACAACAAGTCATATAGTATCTAGGAATATAATATCTCTGTCTGAAGTCTGTATCCTATACAGAATCACCATGAATATCTCAGAAGATCCTGTCATGAATAGTGTCAAGTGTCCTGGGTATAATGTACTTGATAGGACAAGTACAAGAAGTATAGGGTCTCGGTATCCATGTCTAGATGACGTTACACAACTCCGCGTACGGGGTTGGCACCCGACTATTAATCGGACGCTAAGTAAGTCACACGGTCCTAGGTTAAGCATGCACAGCAATATAAATGAAGCAAGGAAATATGCAACAAGAACTCCAAGTTGGCAAGGTATACTTGCCCACTGATGTATAACTAAGTCAAGGAAATAAGTAGCAAAACTGCAGGGTTTGGCAAGGTATACTTGCCTGGGGTTCTGGCTCCAACTGTAGCTCCGGTCTCAGTGTGATCTGCAGGTACTACTCAGGTTGCTGAAATAAATATCACCATTAGATTCAGAAAATATCAAATAGCTAGAAATGCCTGTCCTTACGTCCAATTTGGACACAGGGGCAAAATGATATTTCCGGGTTAAAGCGGGGTCCACATATGGGCCACTTTGCACCGAAAAGCGTGTCAGGGTCAAAGGTCTCCAAATTCGTCAGACTTAGTGTCAACAAGTCAGGAACGATGATACGAACCCAACGGAACTTCCAGAATTGGATTCCGATGAGCTGATCACAAAATCGCCCGTCAAGTGGAGCATGTGGGGCCCACGATACGCGATTTTGTCAACGTTCTCAGAATCAAACCAAACTTGGGTCACAGGACCAGCATATTGCTACGAGTCCGATGGCATAAGTTTCGTCTCAATCCGACGTGTGTACATAAAGTTACAGCGTGTTCCAGAATGGACAGATACGGGGCGTTGTTGGCGGATACGCGTTGATTCCGGTGTGCACGCACATCCGAATCGACTTCTGCAAAATCCCACATGACCGTATCAATGTCGCGCACGTTTCGGTAAAGACCGCGTGCGACCAAGTCGTCCCGTTTGGCGGAGCGTACTCAGTTCCGGGGTGAAACAGGGCGTTGTTTTTCCTGTTTTTGGATCGCGGTTCGCGATCACCACAGGACGCGATGCACCGAGCGGGTTGCACGGGCACCGAGAGGGTTATACAGTCTACACGTAGCAACTGACGGAAACGAAAACGGGTAAACGAGAAGAGAGAAACGGGTACTTGAACAGAGCTCCGAAAACTGCATTTTCTCATGTCCGGGTCCTGTGTCACGTGCTGTGTCCGCGTTCGCGTCCACTAAGCTCTAGGGTTGCTGGAGTCTGGCCGGGGCGGCTCGCTGGAGGAGGGCGGCTCGACGAGGGCTGTTGTCGGAAGGCCGTAGGCGGTGTCGGGGGACACGCGGCCGATCGGGCTCGGCTTGCCTGGGGAGGGTCGGTTCGGTGGGCGGAGCGGGAAAGACTCGAGCTCGGATCTCCGGCGATTGGGGCGGGAAGGAGTTGAGGGGGAAGTTGTCGAGGGCGCTGGACTCGGCGGCTGTGCGGGTGGGAGGCGGCGCTCAACGCTGAGGTCGAGGCTCTCGGGTCGACTACGGGGTCAGGTTAGGCCGACGGGGTCTGGGGGCTGCTCGAGGGGATGAAGTGGAGGGTGAGGGTGACGTCGCGGCGGAGAGAGGCTGGGGACAGAGGGGGATGGCCGGAGGAGATGGGCCTGGCGGCGCTCGGGTTCGACAGGAAGAGGGTGACCGGGGACGAAGGCGGTGGGGATGAAAACGTTAGGGTTTAGGCTAGGTTGCGGCGACGGAGCTGGAGAAAGGCGACGGTGGCGGAGGATTAGTTAGAGTTGCGGCGCGGCTTCACGGATCCCGAGGGGGTTAAATACCCGCGCCGCCAGGTCGGAACAGTGTTTTTGACCCGTTAGGTTTTAGGTTTCCGCGGGTTTGGGTTCGTGGGTCGGGTCGGATTTTGGGCCCGGATCCAACCCAACAAGGAATTAGGCTTGGGTTTACTAGAACGGTCGGTCCGGTTTGGTTTAGTTCGGTTTATTTGGAATAAACCCGGTTTATTTCTTGGTTTAAATTGGTTTATTTATTTAATCGTTTTTAGGGCTTTAAACGCGTTTCCGGAGTCCAATAAATTCACAGAAAATTATCCTATGTCCGGTTTTCCATTTTACACCATAAAATATTATTTTTATAATATTTTAATATTAATTAACAGTAATTAAAAATCATTTAATTACCAAATGACTAGGTTTTAATTACAGAAAATTTCTAAAAATTCCAGAAAAATTGTGAAAAATCCAATTTAAAATTTCTTGAAAATTAGGGGGCTTACAAAGTATCCGGTAGCTATGTTGTTGACACATGATCGGTATTTGTTGGAGGACTTGGAGAGCTTGGACATTGAGGTAATAGTTCTTTGTTTTGCTATGCAGATATGGGGGTTGCAGATACACTCAAAGTTGATGGACAGGATCAAGGCAGCCCAGTATGTGGATGTATCTTGGAGGAGCATCAGAGCTCAGGTAAGAGCAAGATTGGAAGATGATTTCACCATTGCTGAGGATGGTTCTTTGCGGCATGGTGTTAGATTGTGTATGCCTAGTGGGAAGCTGCGTGAGGAGGTATTACAGGAAGCGCATCGCTCTCAGTATTCCATACATACAGGTGCCAACAAGATGTATCGGGATATACGAGAGAGTGTGTGGTGGTATGGCATGAAGAAGGAAGTGGCACGGTTTGTATCCAGATGCTTAGTGTGCCAGCAGGTGAAAGCCGAGAGGCGGAGGCCAGGCAGTTTACTTCAGCCATTACACATTCTAGAGTGGAAGTGGGAGAACATTACTATGGATTTTATGTTCGAACTTTCATGATCTCCAGGAGGAAAAGAAGCAATTTGGGTCATCGTTGACAGGTTGACCAAGTCGGCCTACTTTTTGCCTTTCAAGGTAGGTTTATCTATGGAGAAGCTGGCAGAGATGTATGTGAGGCAGATCGACATAGGGTTTCCGTCAGCATAGTCTCGGATCAGGATAGTCGTCTTACTTCTCATTTCTGGAGGAGTTTTGCAGGCGAGTTTGGACACCCAGCTCAAATTCAGTACTGCATATCATCCCCAGACATATGGGCAGTCAGAAAGGACTATTCAGACTCTCAAGGATATATTGCACGCTTGTGTACAAGATTTCGGAGGATCTTGGGAGGACCATCTCCACTTGGTAGAGTTTGCTTACAATAACAGCTACCAAGCTAGTATAGAGATGTCACCATTTGAGGCTCTATACGGGCATCGATGTCGTACTCCCTTGTCATGGGATAATGTTGGAGAGAGAGTTTTGTTAGGGCCAGAGATGGTTGTGGATGTAGCGGAGAAGGTTAAGCTGATCATAGACAGACTTCGAGTGGCGCAGGACAGACAGCGGCATTGGGCCGATAGCCATCGGAGACCTTGGGAGTTTGAGGTATAGTTTTAGATTTTTATTTTATGCTTGATATTGGTTGTTGTTATAGATTAAGTTCTTAAGGTTGTTGTTTGTGGTATTAAACGAAAGAATGAAAGTGTATTTCAATGACGGGGTTATAAGAGACCCGCGCCCTTTGGTTTACAAACAAACTTGTACAATGTAATCCTATACGAGGATTTGGGAGTACAATTTATTTAATCTGGGTATAAATTTCTATAGGTGTCTGATCTGCGGTCGATCACTTTAGCCCTTAGACTACACGATGTTGAAAAAGTGCCGTGGAAGACATGATGCAGCTTCGGAGGTTGCAAAGGAGGGTGGATGCGCGATGCTGAAGGTCGTCGCTCCCTGTTCCTTGCCCGAGCTCTGGGTTCTCCTCTCTCTCTCTCTATCTCTCCTCCTTGATCTCTGGTTCGATGACCTTGTCCGATCTTTGAGTTTCTAATTTTTTGACCTTTGATCTTGTATTGGTTTTCTTGACCAATTTTCCAACATTTTTCCCCATTGATAGGGGTCTCTATTTATAGAGTTTTGGTGACAGTGACCACTCCGTCGGTGTAACAACCGAGGAGTGGACAGTACAGCACCCTTTTACACAACGGTTTAAAATAACCAATGCCTGCGTGTAAATGATCTTTTGAGTGAGCATGTGATGCGTGTCCAACTAAGGGGACAAAACGCGTATATCTGCTACGAAGATCACGGCATAGAAGCCACGTAGGTAGGTATCCCTTGTGTAGCAGAGGTTGGCGTAAAAGCCAAGCGACTGTCACCTTCGCGTAGAAGCCAAAATAGGCATAGAAGCCGAGCAGGCATAGAAGCCGAATGGGCATAGAAGTCGAACAGGCATAGAAGCCGAATGGGTATAGAAGCCGAGCAGGCATAGAAGCCGAATGGCCGTAGAGACCGAGAGGGCGTTGGAAGCCAAGGGAGCACTGATCCTGAGCGGGCGTAGAAGCCACTGCGTACCGAGTCGAAGTGCTGATGCGGACGTCTTAGCCGGAATTACGGCTTTCGAAGATGTAATCAAATCTTCTACAGAGATTTGTCATCATCTTGTGCATTAAATGCGGAGACATATTTTTGGAGGTCTGCAGCCCTTCTGTGCATCCGTCGCGAAGACGTGTCTTGAGGGAAATTGTTACTGCTCTGTGCAATTAGACGTAGAGACGTGCCTCGAGCCCCGTACGAAGTGCAGCTTTTGACGTGGCAGGGGTTTGCCTTACTGTGGAGCGCGAAACAGCTCATGTTTGCCTATGTAAACAAGGCAGCGTATTCCCTTGTACGCGAAAGAGCGGTTTACGCTGGGGGGATTTTGGTAGGCGACGGTTTGGTGATATTTAACCAAATCCTCTGCATTAAATGCAGAGATCCGCCATCATACTACGGGGTGCGTCCCGAGGGGTCTGCCATCGTTTCCAGCCGTCGTCTGGGTAGCCGTGCAGTACTTTTTGTCAAGAGTCAGAGGCCAGGTTCACTGCATGACTTGACAGGTTCATTTCGGGGAAGACGAAGCATTCCTCGTACGCTTTAACGCTGCTTTGAGAGCGGCTGGGTTTTACGCCATGGAGGCGATGCAGAACCCTGTTTTACGTTGGATGGCTTCGAAGGCCTCTGTTTATGCTGCTCTGTATCAAGATGCTGCGCAGATTGTTCCAGCATATTTTTCATGCTTCTATAAGACCCCCCTTCAAAGCTTTTAAATTCCTCAGAATTTGAAATGCTTTGAAAGAAGCATGAACGGCCCCTCGTAACTCGAAACATTTCTGAATGGAGCGTTGAAACGGTCGGTACTGACTTTATGGCGGATTTATTGGGGACTGCTGTGATCTCTTGCGCCTATAAAAGGCTAGGGGGGTGAACCTGTTTCACCACATTCCCATTGTCATGCAGAGATGATCGCCGGAGCTCGTCTGGTCGATCTGAGGAAGAAGGAGATCATGTTCTTCCAGCATGTAAGGAGCCGAAGAAGACGGCGTCTTCGAGCAAGTGTCCACTGCAGCGATGGATCATGGAAGGATATCTTAGCCTCCCTTGCTCGGGATAATCAGCAACTTTATGCGGCCTTTTACTCGGAGAGTAGGGCGGGGTCACTTTTGACCAGGCCGCTTGCAAGTGGCTCCTCCTCTCGTTACCTTTGGTGACGAGAGGCAGACAGACCGGCCAGAGTGGCGGTGGTCTGTAGGGAAGCAGAGTTACCCTGCTTCGGAGGATGGGTCATCTGCCCAGTTGTGTATCCTCCTGCCACCGATCATCTTCTTAGAAGAAGGGGAAGACCTTTGTAGAGGGGATTTCCCTCATATGTAATAAAGAAAACCCCTGTAGACAGGATTTCCCTCATACGTAATTGTGATTTTAGCTTTAAATAAAGCCGTCTTTCTTCTTCATATGATCGTCTTTGCCATACGTTGCTGTGAAGTCTGGATATGTGCAGCTTCGACACGTCTGAATCTTTACGCCGACTCTGATAGAAAGAGTATTAGGCCCTGAATAGTCCATAGAATGCTGCTGAGCGTCCTTGAACATTTAGATCTGTCCTGTTGGTAGGACTGAGGGACGGCGTAGAATTCTGAACTGTTGCTTCTCTAATGAGCAGGATCTTGTTCAGACTTCGTCTTCAAGAATGATCTCTCGAAACTCCCTTGGAACAGGGTTGAGGTTTTTGGCTGTCGAATTGAGTTGCCACCTTGATAGACGGAATGTTCAGACTGGAGTCTGGATGAACCTCCAATTTTGGACCCGAGAAGAGTAATTTCTCAATGTTTGAACTCTGTATGCTTCGGGTACTTGGGATGCTCTGGGTCAAGAACGAGTATCTTCTGTGTGAACTCTTTGCAATTGACCGCCTTGGGGATTGTTTGGATATGCGGAAAGTCGTGGAGCGTGAAATCATCAGTCTGTAGCCTCTGAGCGTAAAAAACACCACCGAGCGTGAAATCGTAGACTTGTGGTTCCTGAGCGTGAAGTCGTAGGTTTGCTGCCTCTCGAGCATAAAAGCTACCGAGCACAAAGGCATCCGGGCATAAATCGTAGACTTGTAGCTGTCGAACGTGAAGCCGTAGATCTATTGCTGTCGAGCGTAGAAAAGCTCCTTTAGCGTAGAACTGTAGATCTGTAGCCTGTGAGCGTAAGAACACCATCGAGCGTGAAATCGTAGACTTGTGGTTCCTGAGCGTGAAGTCATAGGTTTGCTGCCTCTCGAGCATAAAAGCTACCGAGCACAAAGGCATCCAGGCATAAACCTTAGACTTGTAGCTGTCGAACGTAAAGCCGTAGATCTGTTGCTGTCGAGCGTAGAAAAGTTTCTTTAGCGCAGAACTGTAGATCTGTTGCCTGTGAGCGTAAGAACACCATCGAGCGTGAAATTATGGACTTGTGGTTCCTGAGCGTGAAGTCATAGGTTTGCTGCCTCTCGAGCATAAAAGCTACCGAGCACAAAGGCATCCGGGCATAAACCGTAGACTTGTAGCTGTCGAACGTGAAGCCGTAGATCTGTTGCTGTCGAGCGTAGAAAAGCTCCTTTAGCGCAGAACTGTAGATCTGTACTCCTGAAAAGAAAATTTCTTCGAGCGTGAGGTTTTGCGGATCTGTTGCTTCTGAGCGTAAAATGAGCGCCACCGAGCGTGAGATCGTCAATTTGGTATCTGCTGAGCGTAAAGTCGTAGGTTTGTGGCCTCTCGAGCATAAAAGCTACCGAGCACAAAGGCATCCGGGCGTAAAACTATAGACTTGCCGCTTGCGAGCGTAAAACCGTAGATCTGTTGCTGTCGAGCGTAGAAAAAGCTCCTTTAGCGTAGAACCCGCTGAACCGTCTTGCACGAAAAAACCTTTCGAATTCGCTGACTATCCGTTTTTCAAGGGTAGTGGGCTGACGTAGCATCCAATCATAACCAACTCTTTAATTGCGAGATCCGGTTGGGGTCTCGAGGGGTTCGTCCGAGGATTCGAGGAGTCAACTCGGACCGTATATATACCCCCAAGCTTTTTGAGAGAAAAGCTTTTTATCTGTCTTCTGCGAAAGAGAGCTTTCGACTGTTCGAGTTTTCCTTCGTTCCATCTCCGAGCACCTCGAGTCCTCAGAAATGGCGTCGAAACAAACTCCCTCCGCTAAGGGAAAGAGCGTAGGTTCTTCTTCTCGGTCTTCGGTACCGGAGAGAGAATCTTCGGTCGGGCAAGGTGAACCTCCTTCCGAGAGGAGCATCCCGCCGACGAGCAGCGCACCCGGCTTTAGAGGTAGAGCCTTTTGGGATGACACAAACGACGAAAAATCCTTTGCACACGTTGAACGTGGCCGCGCTAGGTCGTCTTCTGTGCTGATAGCCTCTTTTGAGGAAGATGATGCACGGAGACGTTTTCATCTTTTACGCCCACATTTCTAATGTGCCAGCGTAAGAACTCCATATTTTCGTAGTTCCGAGCGTAAAAGCTCTGGCTAACGAAAATCGGGGTATATCGTAAATTTTGAATTTTACGCTTGCGGAGGAGATTTTTGGCGTATAGAGACCAAATTTGCGCAATCTTGGCGTAAAGCACAGACTGTCATTTTCTTTTGGTCCGCACTTGTGTAGGATTTGTAATGACCTATTTTCCTTGCACTTTTGCAGTTGATTTGGGTGAGTCACCGCTGGCTGAGGTGATGGGCTCCGCTGCCGGGATGCTGCACTCGAACTACCTGGAGGATCTGTCCCATGTGGCCTTTCCCATCTCTGGACCCCAGTACCCTGAGGGCAGGGAGTTTCTGATATCGGCCCAGGATGAGGGAATGTTGTTGAGCATGATCAATGGCGAACCCTTGACACATGTAGACGGGGAGCAGTACATAAAGCCGGCTTTCCTCTTTGGGGACATGATCGATAAACAGTCCCAGACGAAGCCTAAGAGGGAGCCTTGGGTCTTCCCTGCCGGAAATTTGGTTTTGTATCTGCCGACGATGCCGAGGGATTATCCTATCTCGGCTTTCTCCCATGCGACGCATCCTAGGAATATGTCGTGGAAGCTGACTCCTGATCTTCACGGGAAGCCTGGAAAGATCTTTCATCTGAAAGGAGCCGACCAGGGGTCGTTTGTCAGCCGCCCCTCCGGCGTTGTGACGCTGTTCCGGGGGCTGTGCCCGGGTAATGTCCCGAGTGAAGATAGCTCGGTGATCCAGCCTGTCCAGTTGCCGACCTTCTGTAACGACTTCATGAGTCGAGGTGGGGTATACCCCAAGAAGAATCCTCGGTGCAACGGGTGGATCGCCCCAACGAACTCCCGATGGAGATGCCTAGTTGATTGGGCCTTGTCGCACTTCCGAAGAGAGCTGGAGGACATCGGACTATACGCCGCTGTGAGCGCGACGAGTGTTGGGTTGCCTCCCAATGCTAATTTGTTCTTGGCACTGATGGAGCGGTATATTCCGCTCACCGGGACCTTCGCCACTCCACTGGGGGAGTTGGGATTGGCCCTCCATGAGATGGCAGTTGTCTCGAGACTGCCGATGGGGGATACCCCATATGAAGAGTATGTCCCCACCAACCGGGAGTTGGGGGATTTGGACCCTCGGGTGGCGGAAGTATATCAGGAGCTGATGTGTCAGTACTTCACGTGCACTACTTTTTATGACGAGCCCTCGGATTTGGCCCATACCACTAAGTGGATGTCTTACCTCTTCTTCCATCGGGCTAGGGCCGCCAAGTCGGAGAAAGCTTCGGGGGGTAAGAATGAGCCCGTGAACTGCTTGAGCGTCCTTAGTGCCCAGGTGGTCGAGGCTCTTATGGAGGACGCCAAGGCTCCTGATCAGATTCTCGTTGAGGGGGTAGGAAAATACCCCGAAGGCACCAAGGCCCACAGTTACTTGAGGCGCTGTCGCAGGCCTCTATCTAAGGAAGCCCAGCTGGCTGGTTTCCTCTCCATATGGCTGCGTCGAGTGGTAGTGCCCGGTATCGCGTCCGCGGATCGAATTCACCGGAACATCCTGTGGCCTGCAGTGCGTCTGGTGTTTGGGACAAGACTGGGCCTGCTTCCTGCCATGGTGTACCGTATTCAGGCTGGCCTGAGGGCCATGACCGATGGGTTGCTCGTCGATGAAGCTCGGCGTGAGAGTTTTCCCAGGGTGGAATTGCCATACCTGTATCTGATGGGTTGGTTAATTCTCCACAACCCTCGGGTGATGTCTCCCGGTTCTGGCAGCAGCTCAGGGGGCATATTCCTGTTGAATTACAGGGATTCTTCCTGGAATGTGAACACAGTTTTAGACTGTCGGTTAGTGTTGAATCTCAGCCACGGCTGGAAGATCCTCTGTACTCCCCCTCCGGTACATCGCAACCAATCCGGGGTGTGGCTTGAGGATTCAGGTGGAGAGAAGACCGTTCTTTCTCCGGAGGCTTTTAATTGGTTGATCTGTATCAGACCATCCCATCTGCTGTATAGGAGCGAAGACTATTGCATCTTCGAGCCCTACTTGCCTAGTCAATTTGCCAGGCAGTTCGGGTATAATCAATTGCACGTGGGTAACGCCGTCACCAGTTTTAGGCCCAGCGGCGGACTCGTTGATAGAGCTAGAGGGTGACGATATTTTATTATGGGTTGTACGGGGGCAATTTTTATCGTGCCGGTCGTTACAACCTCCACGGAGCTGCGCATCCTTCACTCTTACGCCCATTTTTATGTGGCGATTAACACCTTCCATCGCGATTTTGACATGCGGGGAAGCTTTAGAGTGCCTTCTGCCAAGTCTGGGGGAAGAATCGAAGTCCCCTCGGTTTCTTCTGACGAGGGCAAGGAGTCTGGTACTCCGGATGAGCTCCTGGTGTCGTTGCCGAGGTGTGCAGTGCCTGCGCCGGCGGGGGCTTTGATAGTCTCCTCTGGGAAGCGACGGGCTTCTGCTCCGAAGGAAGCTTCCCTTCGTAAGAGGAGGAAGGAGACGGTGGCTCGTCCTCTCCGTATTCCTGGTATTGAGGCTCCCGTGAGTGAGTCGGCACCTCCCTATATCAGGGATGGATCTTTGGCTGGAGGTTCCTCGCCTTTTAGAGAGGGACCTTCTACAGCTCTGGCTGGTGGCGCCGAGGAGTCCTCGCTAGAGGTTGCTGTCGCTGTGGCTGCTTCAAGCAGCGGAGCGGGATTGCCCACGTGGCCGCTGTAGATGGAAGAATCTTTCCCGAGGTCAGCAGTAGGGGAAGTTGCTCTTGTGTCAGCGAGCGCGCTTGGCGAGACTCCGGCTGACGAACCTCGACCGCGTCTTGGGGAAGGCTTGACCAAACTTTTGGCGATGTCGGTCGGCCCACCTCCTTCTCCAGGCATGACAGGTCGTATTGCGTCCTTAAGGCATGGTTTAGCCACATCAGGTGCAGATGCGTCGTATATGCCGTTGGCTCCTAGTGAAGATGTGGAGGCGCCTAATTTCGAGGCAGAGGCGTCTTCGGGGGCCAGCTCGCCTGGAGAGGTTTCGTCGTCTCAGGAGGGGGACGAACCTGTTATCGCGACCTCGCCTTTCGCGAGTATGCCGGTGACCTCGATCGTTGCCGTCACACCTTTTTCGGCCGCGCCGCCCGTTGAGGCGGCGGCGGTGGCTACCTCGTCTGTAATTGTCCCTGGAGAGGGAGTTACTAGCATCGCGATTACTCCGGACGTTTAGTCGGGTCTAGTTGTGTTGACCGAGCAGCATACCAGCCTTGTCTACACCGGTTTACTAACGATGATACCGATGGTGTTGGCGAAGAAACTTGACCTCGAGCTCCTGAAGAAGACTTCTCAGCTTTCGATCGAGGTTGTCAGGGGGCTTGGCAATCCTGGAGTAGCTGACGCTTTGGAGGCGGTGGTTAATGGTTTAGAGCAACCCGTTAACGAATATTTGCAGCGGGCTGAGGCCAGCCTTGATGCTGATGTCCAGGCTCGATTCAAACTCATGGCTGAGTGGCTCGCTACCAAGCTTGCAAGTCTAGACAACTCTATCCAGAAGCATAAGCTGGAGATAGATAGGAGAAAGGCTGTTGTGGAAGAAGCTCTTGCTGTTGAGATGCAGTATCGATCCGAGCATGAAGGGAATGCAGCGAGGGTCTCCAAGCTGAGGGAAAAACTTGCTCTGGCAGAGGAGTGGGCCTCCCAGTCGTTGGCAGGTTCAGAGGTGGTGACTGGTCGACTGAGTGAAGCGCGACGGGATCTGGACCGTGCGGAAGCTGCCCGTGTGGGCTGTCTTCGGGCAAGGGCTAACCTGACCCTTACGCATACCCCCGAGGCACAGCTGGAGAGGGCTCACGCCGATGCCTTGGCCCTTAGGAAGGAGGGGATGGCTGCACTGGGGCGGCAGATTCGTGATCTGATTACTCCGCCATCTTGATGTATCTCTTCCTATGTAATTTTGCCTTCTTCTGGGAATGAATAAAAGCGACTCTTTTCTGACTGTGGTGGACCCGTCATTTCGGAATGTAAATGACAGTTTTTTAGGTGAGGGGGATATCAGAGGTAGTATGGACCTAACATACTCTCGATAAACCTCTTTAGCAGGATGTATCTATTCAGAGGTCGTATAGACATGATAGGATATGACCTAACTAGTTTCTCTTTTTGGAGTAGTTTCGTCAGAATTGAGATTCTCGTTATGCTCTGCCTGGGCAGGGGGGAATTAAGCGTAGTATCTTTTCAGAAATTTGCCGTTGATGGGAGCCATTAATAGGTCTCCGTTAGGCTGGGCTATCCTGTAGGCGCCGCTCGAGATTTCCTACGACGGGAGGCACCAGAACTGGCGGGCTGGTTAGGTAGCGTTTGATATCCTCGAACGCTTGCTGACAGGTTTCATCCCATATGAAGGATACACCTTTCTTCATGAGATGAGAGAAGGGCTGACATCTCCCCGAGAGGTTGGATATGAACCGCCGGATATAAGCCAGACGTCCTTGGAACCCCCTGAGTTCCCTCAGATTATGGGGCAGTCGCATTGCCGTGATTGCTTGGACTTTGTCAGGGTCTACTTTGATGCCTTTGGTGGTAATGACAAACCCCAGGAACTTGCCACTGGATACACCCAGAAAGGACTTTGTAGGGTTCATTTTGAGTCGATGCTGGCGCATTAATTCGAATACCGCCCTTAGGTCTTGGATGTGATCACCTTTGAGGCAACTTTTGACGGCTATGTCGTCTACGTAGCATTCCACTGTTTTACGTAAATGCCTACGGAATATGTTACTCATAGCCCGTTGGTACGTAGCCCCAGCGTTCTTTAACCCGAAGGGCATGACCGTATAGCAATATACCCCCAGTGGTGTCCGGAAGGCAGTGTGCTTCTCGTCTTCAGGATGCATCTTGATCTGATTGTATCCTGAGAACCCGTCCATGAAAGACATACGTTCGAAGCCGCAGGTGTTGTCGATCATGATGTCCGTGATGGGGAGAGGGAATTCATCTTTGGGGCAGGCCGCATTCAGATCTCGGTAGTCGATGCAGATGCGTACCTTCCTATTTTTTTTCATGACTGGGACCACGTTAGCGACCCAGTCGGGGTATTGTTCCTCCTGGATGAAACCGCAGGTTATCAACTTCTTGACTTCAGCTTCGATGGCGTCCATCATATCGGGGCAGAACCGTCGTTGGTGCTGCTTTACTGGCTTCGAATCGGCTAATATATTGAGCATATGAGTAGCTACCTTCGGGTCTAGGCCCGGCATGTCCTCGTAATCCCACGCGAAGACGTCAATATATTCCTTTATCAGCTGTATAACTTTTACCTTTTCAGGTGGGGGAAGATTGTTACTGACAAATATTGGCTTTGGTGAGAGCTCACTCCCAACGTTGATCTGGACGACTTCGTCCTTGGTGGGAGGTTCTCTCTGCTCGAAGCAGAATTCCCACTGCGTATCCATTTGTTGAGCCCAGGGGTCATCCTCGAATGGCTCCGTATCCTGCTCCTCGGCTTCTGAGGGATTCGTCATCACCATATTTACTAACAGTGCTTGTTCGAGAGCATCCGGCGAGTTGGAGGGCGATGAGCTGTTCTGGGAAGAGGAAAAGGGGTCCTCTTTTGGCTCGGAAGTTGCGAGGGAGGTGGCATACCCTAGCCCGAGACGAGTTTATTGATTACGGGGGTTGCCGCACGGCGGCGTTCGTCTGCCTCTTCCGTAGTTGAGGCCTGGCTTCCGTTTCAAGTCGTAGCCCATGTTTTGTATGATCTTTAGCGCTTGCGGGCTATAACGGTGAACCTGTATTTTCCCGTTGTCGTCGTCGAAAGGGTCTTCTTGGACAATCGGTTGATTCCGCCTGCGACCGAAGACTATTGAGCGCTGACTGCTGCAGGTAGGCGGGACGATGAAGATAGAATCCTCATGTGGCCCATATGTCGTGACGACGTTGGATGGCGATGCTACTTCCCAGACATATGGGCGATAGGAGCCTATAGCTTTCAAGAATTTTTGTGCTATGGGTTCTACCTCGTCATGTGGAGTAGGTCCCTGTACTGGAATTTGAGCATAAATATACTGGAAAAGAGGATGTTTATTATCATCTGGAACTTCACTCCTGGTCGCCTTCACACCAGTTGACTGCCTGTTGCGTCGAAGGTTGATGACCAAGGGTGGAGGCTTTTGGTTCAAAGTGATCACTAGAGGATCACCCCCTTCTCCTGTCTTGGTCTTGTCCAGGTGGATAGCCAAAGGTTCTATGGCTTTCGGACGAGTGGTTCGTCCCTTCACTTTAATGGACAGTGGCAGTGTGGCAGAGGGCCCTTCCGGCCCCCGGTGGGATTCCTCCTTTGCCTTGCCCGACCCTTCTTCCACGTGGTCCTGGGAGTACAACACGGCATCGGAATAGTATGACTCTATTCCTTTGAACGGGTTTAGGTCAGCTACCTCCGTTTGCACTGTTCTTTGTGTGTCTACATACTTAAGGCATTGATGCAGGGTTGAAGGAACGATGTTGTGGTCGTGAATCCACGGTCTTCCTAGCAGGATGTTGTAAGACACCTCTGAGTCGATGACGTAACATGTGGCCACCGACCTAAGGTTGCCGATCTGGATTCTCAAGCGGATTTTCCCCAGTGGCTTACTTTTTTCGGCGTTGAAACCCACGATTGTAGTGGTAGTGTAAGCCAGTTCGCTGGTAGGGATTCTCAGTGGCCTTAGCAGACTGTGCGGGATGATGCTGATCGATGATCCCGGATCTATGTGAATCCGGTCGACCTCCATGGAACCGACGTACCCGGTGTAATAGAGGGGCCTGTCATGTCTGTTATGTTTTAACAGCATGTCGTCTTGAGTGAAGGTGATGTTTGGGACCACCTCCATTACGCTGTGGCACTGAGGACATGCCACTGGCTCCTCGTCGGGGGACTTGAGTTGGGTCAAGTACGCCTCTGCCTGCATCAGCGATTCACTCAGGGCTAGACGAGTGTCTGGGGAGAGCCTGAGTAGCTCAAAGATGGACAACCTGGCTGGCGTATTGGCTAGTTGGGCCAGGATGTCAAATTTGCATGGCTTCTCTAAACCTTTGCTTGGAATATTTTTCACAGGTTTGTCAAAGCGTATTTCTTTCTGCTTTTCCTTTTCCGCCGGAGTAGGTTTCGCAGGACTGACGTTTGGCACGACGGGACCTTGCTCTGGAGGTTTGGTAGCTGGAGCATCAGCTGGCGCGCCTTCCTGGTTTGCTCCGTTGTCGTCGAGGTAGGCCCTCCCTGAACGGGTTGCGACAAGTACCTTGTCTTCGTCTGATGCAGAAGAAGTTGTGATCATGTGGCATGATCTGTATTTGGGACTCTTCTCGGAGGTAGGCCTGGCCGCCTTGGTCTCCCTCTCGAGCTCTGGCACTAAATCCGGGTGAACCCACATTATCTCGCCCTGCCGGGTAGTTAGGGGCACCAGATTGTGATTTTGACCCCTAGCCGGGGGGAGGTTAACGATGTTCATCGTCGCCCGGGATATAGGTGCGACACCATTAGGGACCCTTTGGGGAGGTAGATTGCCAAACTGCAGAGAGATCATGTTGGCCGCGACCGTCTTCTCGGTGCTGTGCAGAGTGATGGCTTTGGCATCAATTAATCCCTAGATCTTCCGTTTTAGTACATAGCACGCCTTTGTCGGGTGGTGTACATATCTGTGGAAGAGATTGTCATAGCTCCAGAGAAATATAGAGAAAATTCTCTCTATCTGAGTTATCAACTTTTTAGGCACAGGGATTACTGACAGGGTGTAAATAGTAATGGAAGCTAGAACACTCCTGATGAGAGTGATCTTCCCCCCGACGCAGTATTTGGGGTCGTCGGTATTGCCAACCTCCTGGGGCTGCCTTAGCTCCGGGAGGGTGATCTTGTCGCTTTTGACGAGACACTCAAAGATACTTGGGATATCGTCGTCGTCGAAAGAGTAGACTTCGACGGGCCTGGAAGTCCCGAGTTTTGCTTGCGTGGTCGCTGCAATCTTTGGTCTGGCCGTGTTTATTGCCAGGGCTTCTTTCTCTTTAGGACCGCGAGGGCGGTCACTGCTAGGAGATGACCTCTTGCCTCTGTCAGAGGCGGAGATCATGATGCCATTGTCGCGCGCCTTGCGACTGTTGTCTTCGGCGGCTACTGCCGAGATGATGAACGAAGGCCAATCATGGAACTGATATGGTCCTGTGAACATCGAGACCACGGGCAGGAGATTTTTTCTGCAAATGTCCACCAATGCAGAGTCTGGAACTCCTGGGGGCATTTGTAAGGTGGCCTGACGAAAGCGTTCGATGAAGATGCGAACGTCTTCTTTTTCCTTCTGTTTGACTTCGATGAGGGAGGACATAGACATGTCCATTCCTCCCTCGTAGAATCGTGTGAAGAACAGAGCTTTAAAGTCCTCGAAGGAAGTAATGCAGTTGTCCGCCAAGCTACGGTACCACTGGTAGGCTACTCCCGAGAGACAGCCTTTGAACACCCGAGTGAGGAGGACATCGTTCCCTTGTAGCAACACCATCGTCATACTAAAATAGTTCATGTACTGACTTGGTGATGTTTTTCCCTATAACAGAGCCATAGTCTGAGGTTTGTATTTTGGAGGGAAGGGGACCTCCTCCCAGGTAGCTGGGTAGGGCTGTTTGATTCCCAGTTTCTTGAGTTGATCTTTGTGCTTCAAGGCGTCGAACTGGGCTTTTAACTCTCGCACTGCCTGCATCGGATCCTCAGTTGGAAGCGGGGCTACTGAGTGGTACGGAGTCAGTTGTATTGTAGCTCCAGCAGGAGGTAGGGCATTTTCTAGGTGAGGCAGCGGAGGAACTGTTGACTCTTGATCCAGCGTAGGCTCTTGGCTTGGGTTGGATGGTGGTGAGTCCACCCCCGCGCGTATCTGAGTTGGTGGGACCGACGTCTGAGCCATGGTAGTTGCGTGCTGAGCGAGCATCATCTGGTGCATGTTTTCCATTACGGATTGCATTTGTTTCAGATACGTCTCCAGCATAGTGATGCGTTCCGCGTTCCCTGATGGCGAAGCTTCCTCGCGCTCATCTTCAATGGCGTAAGCTCCCATTTCCCTGGGGGTCATTGAGGGATTAGTATAGGTCGTTATAGAAGTTGACTCCATACTTTCTGCCTCTGATTCGGGAACTTGGCGACCTTCGGCGTCGGAATCAGAAGAGGATGACGCTGGTTGTTGTGACCTAGCGCGAGTGTTTTGGAACACCCCGGCTTCAATGTCTTTGAGGGTCTTACTAAACCTCCTTCGGCTCGGAGGTCTGGCAGGCTGACGTCTTGAGCTCGACCCTCCTCTAGGTATGTGTGAAGCCATGTTCACAGACGCATGCGCGGGTTCCCCTTCCGGAAAAGACAGCGAGTAGCTCAACCGGTCGAAGACCGATTGTTTCGCCTTGGAGCAGCAGCAATTAATCACAACTTTATGACTATTACAATAGCGTTCGCCAGGAGGTGAGATAGTCATGTTGGAAGGTCCTCTTTCTTTACGCCTCCTGGTTAGATAGTTGCGTAGGTCAGGAAGGTTTCTTTCCGTCGCTTGAGTTTATTTTACACCGAGGGACCGTGCCTGGCGTAATCTGGAGGTTCGCTCAGTCTGGCGTGAGGCTGAAGAGGCCCTCAGTTGGCCATTAGCTTCTCGCGTAATTCGGAGAGTAGGCAGATCATTCTTTTGCTGGCGTAAAGGCCCAGTAGTTGAATATTCACCCGCCTGCTTTCCTTTGCGGAGATCGCCGCGCTCGTCTGGTTCACCGTAAAGGTCAGATGTCATTTTGCGCGTAGAGCATGATCTGTACTTCTGATTTGGTGTTGAGGCGCCATCAGAGGTCTTGTCTGTACCACGCGTAGCGGGAGATTGATTTCTGCGCGTAGAACGCAGTGGATACTCCTGGGTTAGCGCTGAGGCTTTGCCAGAAGCTTTGTCTGTACCGCGCGTAGCGGGAGACTGATTTCTGCGCGTATAGCACAGAGGATACTCCTGGGTTAGCGCTGAGGCTTTGCCAGAAGCTTTGTCTGTACCGCGCGTAGCGGGAGACTGATTTCTGTGCGTATAGCGCAGATGATACTCCTGGGTTAGCGCTGAGGCTTTGCCAGAAGTTTTGTCTGTACCGCGCGTAGCGGAAGAATAAATTTTATGTGCGGGGCACGGAGGGAGCGATGCTACCACCTCATTGGTCGGATAGATCGGAGAGATCGGAGAGTCCACAGGAACGGCGGAGGATGTCTTGGGCATCCACACTTTGCGTAGCTTCCTGCTGTCTTGGACGAAAAGAGAGTGAGAGCTACCCCCAGTCCGAAGTATGTCTTCGTAGGCAGACTGGTCGAACTGAACGACCAGTGTCTTCTTCACGGTTCCAACAGATACCGCATCGTGTTGAGCAATTACTTCCTCGTCAGAAGAGAAAGATGTCCCCAGCAGAGTCGCCATCTTGTTTGTGGTATTAAATGAAAGAATGAAAGTGTATTTCAATGACGGGGTTATAAGAGACCCGCGCCCTTTGGTTTACAAACAAACTTGTACAATGTAATCCTATACGAGGATGTGGAAGTACAATTTATTTAATCTGGGTATAAATTGCTATAGGTGTCTGATCTACGGTCGATCACTTTAGCCCTTGGACTACACGATGTTGAAGAAGTGTCGTGGAAGACAGGATGCAGCTTCGGAGGTTGCAAAGGAGGGTGGATGCGCGATGCTGAAGGTCGTCGCTCCCTGTTCCTTGCCCGAGCTCTGGGTTCTCCTCTCTCTCTCTCTATCTCTCCTCTTTGATCTCTGGTTCGATGACCTTGTCCGATCTTCGAGTTTCTAATTTTTTGACCTTTGATCTTGTATTGGTTTTCTTGACCAATTTTTCGACCTTTTTCCCCATTGATAGGGGTCTCTATTTATAGAGTTTTGGTGACAGTGACCACTCCGTCGATGTAACAACCGAGGAGTGGACAGTACAGCACCCTTTTATACAATGGTTTAAAATAACTAATGCCTGAGTGTAAATGACCTTTTGAGTGAGCATGTGACGCGTGTCCAACTAAGGGGACAAAATGCGTATATCTGCTACGAAGATCACGGCGTAGAAGCCACGTAGGTAGGTATCCCTTGTTTAGCAGAGGTTGGCGTAAAAGCCAAGCGACTGTCACCTTCGCGTAGAAGCCAAAATAGGCATAGAAGCCGAGCAGGCATAGAAGCCGAATGGGCATAGAAGCCGAACAGGCATAGAAGCCGAGCAGGCATAAAAGCCGAGCAGGCATAGAAGCCGAATGGCCGTAGAGACCGAGAGGGCGTTGGAAGCCGAGGGAGCACTGATCCTGAGCGGGGGTAGAAGCCACTGCGTACCGAGTCGAAGTGCTGATGCGGACGTCTTAGCCAGAATTACGGCTTTCGAAGATGTAATCAAATCTTCTACAGAGATTTGTCATCATCTTGTGCATTAAATACGGAGACGTGTTTTTGGAGGTCTGCAGCCCTTCTGTGCATCCGTCGCAGAGACGTGTCTTGAGGGAAACTGTCACTGCTCTGTGCAATTAGACGTAGAGACGTGCCTCGAGCCCCGTACGAAGTGCAGCTTTTGATGTGGCAGCGGTTTGCCTTACTGCGGAGCGCGAAACAGCTCATGTTTGTCTGTGTAAACAAGGCAGCGTATTCCCTTATACGCAAAAGAGCGGTTTACGCTGGGGGGATTTTGGTAGGCGACGGTTTGGTGATATTTAACTAAATCCTCTGCATTAAATGCAGAGATCCGCCATCATACTGCGGGGTGCGTCCCGAGGGGTCTGCCATCATTTCCAGCCGTCGTCTGGGTAGCCGTACAGTACTTTTTATCAGGAGTCAGAGGCCAGGTTCACAGCGTGACTTGACATGTTCATTTCGGGGAAGATGAAGCGTTCCTCGTACGCTTTAACGCTGCTTTGAGAGCGGCTGGGTTTTACGCCATGGAGGCGATGCAGAAATATGTTTTACGTTGGATGGCTTTGAAGGCCTCTGTTTACGCTGCTCTGTATCAAGATGCTGCGCAGATTGTTCCAGCGTATTTTTTATGCTTCTACAGTTGTATTTTATTCTAGGTTGGTAGTTTGGTATTTCTGAGGATTTCTCTGACGCGAGGCATGATTCGCTTCGGTGGAGGCAAAAATCTTAGGCCGTGATTCATCGGACCTTTCACTATTCTAGAGAGGGTCGGTGCAGTTGCTTATAGACTAGACTTGCCACCTGTATTGGAGAAAGTGCACAACGAGTTTCATGTGTCACAGTTGAGACGGTACATGGCGAATCCTAGTCACGTATTGGATTACTCGGAGATAGAGGTGGGCTCTACTCTTAGCTATCCATAGCAGCCAGTTGAGATTCTGGATCGGAGAGATGTTGTGCTGAGGAACTAGACTATTCCCTTGGTATGCGTCACATGGAGGCATCACTCTCCGGGGGAGTCTACCTGGAAGAGAGAAGATGAAATGAGCGTTACCCATATTTGTTTGTGTCTTGAGGTATGTTCTTTCCTAGTTATGTTCTATTATGTTCTTTTCTGTTATGTTTTGTTTTGTTTTTTGGGGGGTAGTTTCGTCTTTGAATTTCGAGGACAAAATTATTTTAAGGGGGGTAGACTTGTCACTACCATATTTTTCTAGAAAATGGTATTTTGGTCATTTTATATCTAATTAAATATTGTGCATGTTTTTTAATTATTTATTGTGTTATTTAATTATTATAGATGTTAGTTTATTATTTTGGACTTGTGTTAGTGGACCTAACTAGTTTAGATTAGATCTATGGACCAATATTTTATTTAGTTAGAATTGAGCCAATAGAAGCCCATTCATTAGAAGGAGGATTAATTAAATTAAACCCATTAGACTAGAACCTTCCATCCTTAATTATTTCTTTATGAGAGACCCCAAGGGGTATTTTAGTCATTGTATAGTAGCTTCGGTGGGGCTAGTAGCCGGCCATGTATTAATAGGGGGAGAGTTTCTCTCTCCTCATTTTTACTTCAATTCTAGATCTAAAATTTTCCTATTCCCAATTTTATCATTTCCACGCCAAATTTCTTTCCAATTCCTTACCAAATCACCATTGGAGGCTAGTAGAGTAGGGATCTACAAGGAGAAAGTAAGGATCTATAAAGAGGAGCAAGGATCTACAAGTTGGAGGCCAAATTCACTTATTTTGGAAGTTTTATTGGAAATCCATCTCACAATAGGTATAATTCAGTTTTCCCTCTTTGTATAGACTATAAATCTGTGTTTTAATTATTAGGAACCACCCCATATGATGAGGCTACCTATAGGAATTGGAATTAGGTTCATAGGAGGCCTATGGAGAAAGTTATGGTGTGACTTTTGTCAATTTTGGGGAAATTTCGAGATTGACACATGCTATGATTGTCAATTAGTCAATTAGACCAAATTGATATGTGTTTTTTATTTGTGGCTAGTGCCATATTCACAATTGGATACGTATAGACCGTATCCCAATAATTTGGAGATACAGATTGATTAGGGGATTTTTCCTCTGACACGGGGCTTTGTGCATGTCACATTTTGACACAGACACATAGATATATTCTTTTACTCTCCGTATTGTTCATAATTACTATTTTTGACTTGCTCGTGTACTTCAGGGTACGTTTGGTTATGTGGTGGACTCGTATCGCAAGGATATCATAGATCTATTGTGATACGGGTGCGATGCACTCCACGTGTTGTTGTATTGCATTTCTAGATTCAAATTGCCTGGTATTAGCATATTAAATTATCATAGTATATATATATATATATATATATATATATATATATATATATATATATATATATATATATATATATATATATATATATATATATATATATATATATATTTGTGTGTATGTATAGATACGTATATGTGTAGTTATGTATTTACGTCTACTTGTATATATATGTATGTATGTGTTATATATATATATATATATATATATATATATATATATATATATATATATGTGTGTGTGTGTGTGTGTGTGTGTGTGTGTGTGTGTGGTTATATATATATATATATATATATATATATATATATATATATATATATATATATATATATATATAGGGATATCTATATATGAGGTTATGTAGTTATATATGTATATAGTTATGCTTGTGAGTGTGTGTGTGTGTAGTGTGTTGGAGAAGGGTCGGGCAACTTTCAGCTTGAGGCATAGACAAGTGCAGCAGGGAACAGGCACTTGCACAGCAACATCAGCAGGGTATCAGCATGCAGGTAGCAGCAACTGCTCGAGGCAGTGAGCAGTGCCATAGCAGCAACGAGCAGCAGCAATTATAACAAGAATCAGCAACAGTAGCTACACAAATAGCAAGCATAGCAGCAGCATTTGCGAGCTGCAGCAATAGCTATAGCAGCAGCAGCTACATCAGCAACAGCATTTGCACAAGCTAGCAGCAGCAACAGTCTCCAGTAGCAGCAGCAACAACATATATCAGCAGCTTGTTAAGGTTTGGTTAGCTTGTTAGTTAACTAGTTAGTTAGTTAGTTAGTTAGTTATTAGTTATCAAGTTAAGTTACTAGTTAGTATATATATATATATATATATATATATATATATATATATATATATATATATATATATATATATATATATATATATATATATATATATATATATATATATATACATATGTATATTTTGATATCTAGTAGCTAGTGATTACTTGGTAATATGTATGTATGTATGTATATATGTATATATGTATTAATAGTTAGTGGTTAGTATAGTAGTTGTGTACTAGTAAATACATATTAGTATATAGCTAGTAGTTTGCATTAGATAAATACATATTAGTCTATAGTTTAGTTTTTGGTTGTAATATATACTAGGAATCGCATTACCTTAAGATACCAAGGTAAATGTCAATGTATTGGGTCGATACTCAAGGTATTGGATTTGAGTATCAAGAAGGGGGTGTAGTAGTGCGATACCGCTTTGGTTCAAAGCCAAGGTATCCACTTAGGAATTGTAATTAGGAATATTACATATATTATTGCTTGTATATGCATATTGTGATATTCCCATATCTAATTGGTTGTTTATTTTGCGATACGGTATCATATTGACTTTCTAGTATCCTAGTTAGCTAGTGTGGCCTAGTTGCATAACGTATGGACCCAATATCCTAGAGATAGACTCATACAACCTAGAAATAGTTAGTTTGACCAAGTTTGACCAGTTTGACTTAGAGTTGACCTAGTTTGACTATTTTGACTTTGAAATAACTTTTTGACCTAGAAGTTGACTAGTTTAACTTATTTTTATTCCAAAATCTTGTATTGATGTTATATTCCATATCTAGGTCTTCGAGATACCATACCGGGCATCTGCGATACTGTTCACTGGATTTTAAGCGAGTATATTCTCTGATAGTTTCTCATTTATGATATCATCTATGTTCCTTGTATCTAGTGTAGATATCCTTGATTTCTTGACACGATGGTTACACGAATTGGTATATCCGGATCTCTTCATGAGATGTTATTCCTTGGCATATATGGTGTATCGTGTGCAAGCCTTATTTTCTTGTTCTTCTTGTACATGTACAGATACTGATTCTTGGGGAGACTTGCTACCTTCCTAGAGAATCTCGTGTCATGATGTACCATAGTTGGATCCACTATACCAGTCGGGGACGGGGAGTATTTAGTGTAGATATGTGATCATACCCTCCTTTTGCATGTCTTGTTCCTTGTGAGTGTTGATCATACACCGCACGTATGATTAACCAGGCCCTTATCCTTGTACAAGTTTCTTGTGCAAGTTCCCAAGCCGATCACATGTTAAAACTGGTACTCACTCACTTAGTCATTAGTATTCTTGTTCATTGCCATATTGTTCATTCTTGTATTTATTTCCAGTATTTTCTCTATTGTATATCTTTTGTATCTATATGTTGTATCTTGTATATTTCATATCTATTTAGTGTTACGTAGTTTATATCATTTATTAGAGCTACTGTTAGAGATGTACTCTGCTCCTTTTCTGACAGGATATATTTTTCCCAAATGAAACTGAGGAGTGGTACCCCACTCACTACGGGCCTCAGGACGTGGTTGGCTTAGAGCCAGAGACCTTGGCTCAAGAGGGTCTCATTCCGACTAAGACAGACAACCCGGGACTCGTAGCTTCATAGTTTAGTTGTTAGTTCTTTTGTACTAGATTTGTCTCCAGCATATTATTATTAGTTTCTCTGACTCATTTGATGTTATTATTATCTCATAAGTTATATTTATGACTCTTCTATTCTTTTATCATATTCGTGCTTATTCCATCTTATAGATTTGTGATTGAGTATATTCATTTACATTGGTGGCATTGTTATGTCATGATTATTAGATAGATAGTTTATCCAAACAGCGTTCTACTGCCGATGCTGCGGCGTAGGTTGGACGTTGTTCATTACTTGCATCCCTACACCGGGTGTGGGTCATGACAAGCTTGGAATCTCCATAGGCTTCAAGATATTCTATGTCCAATTCATTGGATAATTGGAGACCAATGAGTAGAGCATTATATTCTGTCACATTATTAGAACATGGTTCACTGAGAGAATATGATCGTTGAATAAGTAATTTGTCAAGAGATACTAGGACTTTGCCCACTCCGGCTACAGTATTACCTTTGGGTCCTATTCTTGATGTTCCATCAAAGAATAGTAGCCAGGCTTCATCTACCATTGCCATATCAGAATCCAAGACTTCATATGGGATGTCGTCGTATAGTTTGGAAGTTTCCGGTACAGGATGAGCTGCTAGGAAATCAGCTAGCGCTTGACCTTTTGCTATTTTTTTTTTGGACATATACCATGTCATAAGATAATAGCAGCATTTTCTATGTAGCTAACCAAGAATTGAGTATGCTTGGTTTGGTCATCAATATCCAGAGAGGATTCACACTGGATATGACATGAATGGTTTGATCTGACACATAGTGTCGCATCTTTTGAATATCAAACATCAAGGCGAGGCATTCTTTTCTACAAGATTGTATCGTTATTCAGCACCAACCATCATGCAACTAAGATAATAGATCGTTTGTTCATGGCCTTCTTTACTCTTCTGTGATCGAACATACAGCAGAAAGGGTTTTCCTATGATTGGAGACCAGAACTGGAAGATTTATGAGATATTATTTGATGTCATTGAATGCTTGTTGACATGCTTCATTTCAAATAAAGGACACGCCTTTCTTCATTAACTGAGTGAATGGTCGACATTTTCCCAAAAGATTAGAGATGAACATCCTAATATATGCCAGACGGCCTTGCAGACCATGAAGTTCTTTGAGATTGCACGGAGGCCGCATTTCGAGTATAGCTTTGACGTTATAACAAATCCGAGGAACTTGCCACTGGAGACTCCCAAAAAGTATTTAGTTGGATTCATCTTTAATTGGTGGTGGCGCATCAATTCGAAAAAAGTCTTCAAATCTTGAAGATAATCATCTTTAAGATGACTCTTGACAGCAATATCATCTACGTAGCATTCTACAGTCTTTCGTAAATACTTCTGGAAAATTATACTCATGGATCGTTGATACGTTGCTCCCGCATTCTTCAAGCCGAAGGGCATTACTATATAACAGTATACTCACAATAGTGTACGAAAAAAGGTATAGTTTTTTTATCAGTTGACATCTTAATTTGATTGTATCCCAAGAATCCATCCATGAAGGACATACGTTCAAATCCACATGTATTGTCGATCATGATATATGTGATGGAGAGAGAAAATTTATCTTTTGGGTAAGAAGAGTTTATATCTCGATAATCTATGCAGACCCGGACCTTCCCATTCTTCTTCATAACTTGGACGATATTGGCTACCCAGTCGGGATGCTGCTCTTCTCGAATGAAGTCACATGCTATCAGTTTTTTGACTTCTGCTTCAATTGAATCCATCATATTCGAACAAAATTTTTGTTACTGTTGTTTCACCGGCTTAGCATCAGAAGAATATTAAGCTTGTGTGTGGCTATTTAAGGGTCCAGGCCAGGCATATCCTCATTACCCTAGGCGAAGAAATCAATATACTCCTTTATTAGCTGGACTAAAGCTTGTTTATCTTCTTCAGAAAGACTCTTGCTAATAAAGATTGGTCTTGAAGAAGATTCTTCTATTACATTAATTTGGACTACTTCATCCTCTGTAGGTGATTCACGTTTCTCAAACCGAAGCTTCCATTGAGCATCTATCTGTTGTGCCCATGGATCATTCCCGAATGGTTCAAATAGTTCAACGTCTTTATCATCTGGGCCAGTTGACACCATATTTACAGAGAAAGCCTATTTGAATACATTACCCATGCTTTCGTCAGAATCCTACAATAATGAATCAGAGGAATGAGAATATGTCTCTTCTTCTGATTTTGAACCTTCTGGTCTTGTTGGTGGTGTAACAAACCCAAACCATGACTAGTCCGCTGGTAGTATATTTTTGACTTGCCTTTTGGAGAGAAGTGTAGTATAGGAGTCTGCCTGCCTTTTCCATAATTCAGTCCCAAACCAGACTTTAAGTTGTAGCTCATCCCTTGTATCACGTCCCGATCCCGCAGGAGGCCATTTGTTCTCGCTTGGGTCCTTGCGGGTCGCGTGGGCGTGATACCGTGCAAGCCTAAGCTGCGCTTCCACAAGGCCAAAGCTTGAACAAGGTCAAGTAAGCTATTCAAGACGTTGTGTGTGCCACAATATTGCAGAAAAGTAAAGAATACATTGGCATAAGAAAATAAGCTCTTTATTGATAATCAAGATGTGATACAAGCGGCGCTTGACCAAGATTATAATTCGCTCAAGATCTCTTTCTCTTGATTACAATGACATCATTACATACATTACATCCCTTTATATAAAATTAGCTCAAAGCAATCTCGATACGGCTCAAGGCATCGACTCTAGATTTTCGAGTCCTGGGGATGAGGCTCGGTTATCGCTTCCTCGGACGATCCAGCACCTGAGAACAAGCAAACTGTTGGTGGGTCAGCACTTTGGAAAAAGTACTAGTGACTATAAAATCAACGAACAGAAGCAACACTCCCTGAAACCAACACTAAGTAAGCATGTGGCAAATAATTACTTTACTAGTAGATCTTGCTACTTTTACCTATGTTCATTTCATGCAGCACAGGATTAGAGTCAGTTTACATCTTTTTAAAAATATGTCTTTAAAACTAGTTTGCATATTCAATACATACAAGCAAGCTATAGGGACAGTGTTCTATCATGCAGTACACAGCATGTATCGTGAGCCATATTCGATCTCTTAGGAACAAAAGTTATCTCTAGTGGACTATTCATCTCGAATCAAGATAAGTGCATCAAGTGGACTATTCAATTTAATACAATGGGGGCAATAACATATTTAAGTAAAATAGATACATCTTATTTAGCATTTATGACAAGGAATATAAGAAAATATAAGTGATCACTTATTCAGTGATCCTTACCCATGGCCGAACGGTTATCCCTGCAACAGACATACAAGTTAGCAACAATTTGCATATATAAACAAGGTTCTATTTTTTGTCCATCTCTACATCAAACAGTTAGGTATGCAAGAAGGCTAGCCTAGCATGTGCCCTAACTATATGATAGCCCATGGAAACCATGATTATTAGTTGGGACGTACAAGCACATCTCACTAATGATAGATCGGCTAATACCTGCTGAAACGCATGGTTGCTATGCACTAAAATACGCTCAAAATAACAGCCAGGACTCATGGTTCAGCACTACACTAAAAGTCACATCCTCCCATAAATAAGGACTTCTAGCCTCAGGGTATTCTAGATCTCTCCCAGGCCGAACGATCCCTAGTGTCCCAGGAACCGTTCGAGAGATAAACCTTGTGCACAATTTGTCAGACCGATGCATGAATGCACTTCTATCAGATAAATACTATATGATGCACATGATTATGAACAAGCAAGCATATCAATCAAGTAATAGAGCTAGAGCTCTCAATTCTCTTGCCTAATAGCCACACCCTCCCGTAAATAAGGACTTCAAGCCTCATGGTGGACTATTAGTCTAGATACACCAGTTCAAGCTATTCATACAGTTCTATCTCTTTATAGTGCGATCAATGAAACATGTTCAAGCAATCTAGTTATTTAAACAAGTAACAGGAAAGAACAGTTCTATAAATCTAGTATGCAAATCTATCTCTTCTAGTATTATAGGGAACAGGCAAGCAATCAATTATTTAAGCAAGCATAGTAGTCATTCCTCTATCTCTTTTAGACAATCATGTAGTTCTACTCTAGTTTAGCATATGATACAAGAATAAGTTCAATCTATCTTTTACTCTTTCTTATTAGCATAGAAATGGTTCATTCGATAGTGGAGCATGTATAACTTAACATGCAATATTTCTAACTTTTCTAAGCATGACAAGGGTTCATTTTAATGACAAGCAATACGAGTTCTCTTATTAAGCATGCAGAGTCAGGTTTTATCATTCTTCTTATGAAACTATCTTCTTAGAACAAGCAGTAGAAAACTCAGATTCATTATTAAGGCGTGCAAGAATCAGAGAATAAAGTTCTGCCCACTCACTTAGATCAATCATCTTGTATTTCGGTCAGAGAATACTTCGAGAAGGCTTTCGCTCGAGCCAACAAAGCGATATCTCTTGTACATAGTGCCTACGCGGAGCAGGATACTACACCTTGCATAATGTTCTTTACTGGTTGGTTGTAATGATACGGTTGTATCTTTCTAATATCTTTATCATAATTATTAGTCTGTGTGACTCTTTTAATTTTAGCTTTGCCAAAAATTATTTGACGTTGCTTGTCCTGTCATGCTGGGACGCATCCTCATATGGTTCAAATAATGAACTATATTGAAATAGGGATGCCACGGGTATGGATAGAGGTTCGTGAAGATGAAGGGCCAATAAGAATTTTTCAGCAACGAGCTCAACATCAATGTAGTGTGAAGTAGTGTCTTCTTTATTCATGAAGTACATGATCTCTCCTTCTTTCACATAGTCAACAAAAACTTCAGCCTTGACAAGAGGCTTGGAAAGTGTAAACCCCCTCGACCAAAATTCAGGTTTAATTAACTTAGTTAGCATGATTAGGGTTAATTGGTTGCAATTAGGATTTATTATACAGAGTATTGAATATTTGTGCAGTAATTTTATTACTTAGGATACCTTACCGTTGTCTCGATATTTAGGACACTACCCTAGCTGTTACCCTGAAACAAATTCCATACACTTGGCCTAGACATACCAACCTATCATAATAACCCATGTGCAACCCCCAGATGCTGATTTTTGTGCCCGATTTTAGTCGCACAAAAGTCGTTACAAACGTACGTACGTAAATTAAATTAATTGTATATTTACGTTCGTTGTCCGTTCCAATCGAAATTGAGACCCAACCTCAACCCGTTTTGACCAACCCCTATTATAATATTATTCTAATCTAAGACTACCAAGCCCATGATGCTTGTGCCCACCCAATTTAGACCCCTTGTATTTATTAAATTAATTTAGGAACACCCGGTGCATTAATTATAATTTAATTAATGTAGTGTCCCAACCTCACTCAAATTAGACCCAACTCCAACCCAAACCCACACACACACCCACAAGCCCTATACTAAACACCATACATCATTCTAGTCCAATACAAAATACCAAACATGGTATTTTGTCACATTAAATCCTCAATTCCAGATTTTGTGCAATTTCCTAATTGTTCAGGGGCTTTTATGCAAATTAGCAGTGAGGTGCCCCTCTCTCATTGGCCCAACCATATGAAGAAGAGAGCCCCCATTATTTGACCGGTCCACAAAATAATTCCCCCTATTTTTCATGTATTTTTGGAGGACACATCCTAACACTACGTTTGAAATACATTGAATCCTGGCCACATGTCCAACATGTGGAGACCCTCACACAACCCTAGGCAACTACCAGCCGGCCCTAATCCCAAGGCAGCCCCCCCTCTCTCTCTCTCCTACATATATGACATGTTACATCACATTAATTCTCACAAAATCCCAAAAAATACCAAGTAAAACCCTAGTTTCCCAAAACTACACACACCCGGCCGCCACCCTACCCGAGCGTCCCGCAGCCTCCTCCCGGCTAGCCACCGCCTCCGGCGACCCCCGCGACGACCCTACTCCATCCAGCAACCACTCCCCCACCTACAACCACCGCCCTCAGCCACCTCGCCGCCTCCAGCACCACCATCCTCACCCACAGCCTCCCTTCACCACAGCTCGAGCCGACCACCCGCACGCCACCTAGCCCACCACCTTAGCTCGCCCGGCCGCCAAACTCAGCCTCCGCCTCCGCCGGCCAGTCCCCTCCGTCCCCGCCGCGGCTCGCCCCAAGACGACGCCGCAGCCGGCCGCCACGACCCCCGCAGCCCCACTCGCTGCTAACTGCTGCTGATGCTGCAGACTTCCCTACGCGCTGCCGGAGCTCTGCCCGGCTATCCTCGCCGGCGACGACTCGTCCAGCGGACCCCCTCGACCCCCTGGACCTAGGTAAGTATTATAAATAAATATATACTTTATTTTATACGTATATACATGGGTTGCATTGCCATATACTGTTTATATACTGAATATATATTCTAAAATTTGGGTATTTATATATATACTGTATATTAAATATGTACTTCTGTATAAACACAGTATTCCATATATATGTGTACTGTATTTTGTATATGTTATATATATATATATATATATATATATATATATATATATATATATATATATATATATATATATATATATAGTATATACTTGTCTTTAAATACCTTATTATATATTTAATATCTATTGTGTATATATATATATATATATATATATATATATATATATATATATATATATATATATATGTATTTATGCATGTATTTTTGTAGTGTATTTGGAATATTATACATTTAATATATATTGTGTATAAATGTATATTTTGTATATTAGTATACTATATGTAGTATATAAATTATTGGTATATTATATATAAGTATTAAACACATTATATGTATTATTTGCATATATGTATATGTAAATATAAATATATATACATATTGTATATTTAGTATATTAGAGTATTAAATATATATATAAATATATTTATACTTTGTGTATTAATATAATATATATTAGTGTATATTAATATGGGTACACTTCTATTTTTTGTATATTATACATATAGATATATATATATATATATACTATATATATACAGGTTGTGCATATGTACTTATGTACATAAATTATTATTTAAATATATGTAAGTATATGTGTATGTATTTAATCATACATAGGGTATTATGTATTTATATATGTAAATATATTTATTGAATGTGTATATGTACATATTATTAAGTAATATGTAAAGATGCTATTTTAAATATACTATTAAAACATACATATTTTTATTACATTTAAATATGTATTAGTGTACATATAAGTATATATGTTATTTATATAAATATATGGACTACGTGGCCCACTAGATGTACAGTCAAAACCCTGCGTCAGTGTATTGCTGCAAGGAGTGTGTCGTGGTCATAATATTGTAAGTGACTGATGTTGATATTATTATATCATATATAGGATTGCTGGACCGTACAGCCGAGGCTTCAGGAGCAGGACATTGGCATTCGCAGCTACCGGATTCAGGCAAGTATACCTTGCTGAATTACTGTTTAATTTAAATGAAATGTTACAATATACATATAACTGTGCGCGTCCGAGATTTACTCGGGCGCAGTCGACGAATGCGTCGATGAGTAGTGTACTTGACCTAGCTGCTAGCTGACTCACCTACTGTGAGGATATTCTGATATCTTCCTATACCGTGACCCTGTACATGTATCACGATGGTAAATTCATATTGGGATGCGGGTCCGCGTACCCGACTCGCTATCGGTGCGTACGACATACATCACGGATTAGCACGTAAATTAGAGTAATCTAGTTAGATGAGACTTGGCATCTAGATACGGGATACTCACGTCGTGTATTCGACTTGTGTATCCATATTGGGCGGGGAGGACAACTGATAAACGTATGTGATACACACATCGGACTCCGTAGTATCCAGAGGAGCCACGGATCCGATGACTTTCTATATTCAGATACCGTGCTCTTCGGAGTGATACGGACGTATATACATTGCAGATACCTCATTCTTCGGAATGATGGATATTACATGATCAGATACCATGCTCTTCGGAGTATGGACATTATGCCTATACCTACCTATACGTTCCAAGGTTATCCTTACATTGTATTCACTTAGATGGTTAGCACACCCCCTTTATTTTATTCAGTACTATATGTGGCATGCATTTTTGTATCTTGTTACGTCCCTCTGAGGACCTAGTTCTCTTCCAGATTTGGACGAGGCATATTACCCTACTGTGTACGGACCTGGAGTAGAGATGAGGTACGCCCTCGAGGAGAAGCTTGAGGTGTTACCGTCGGAGTTCCCCTGATCATCTGGTAGGCCTTCTGCCTAGGACTGGAGTTTCTTATCTAGATAGCAGTTGCTCTAGTTGCACTCTTTATTCTGTCTTCAGTAATCTATTTCATCATTTGTAGTGGGTTTGTTTCTACCGGACATATTTCGGTTTGTACTATGACATTCGACTCTGTTCTTATTTTCCAGTATTTCATTTCAGTATTTCTTGTTGTATCTGTGGATGAGATTAGACTCTGCCTGTTGTATGATATTTTTAGACTTGTTAGATTTAGGACAGCGTAGCACGCTTCGCTAGGATCCATTAAATTGGGATATCCTCGGAGACGTGTCAGTTGGCCAATGCCACGTGGCCTGGTCCCGTGTATTTTAGGACTGGGGCGTGACATGGTTTTAGTGGTGGCCCATGCAGGTCTACTCAAATGTTTATCGCTTGTGGTATGGTAATATGCCCAGCGAGCCTGCAATAGGATAGAAATTACTATGTCTCATCCACTTGATTACACCTTTGAACCTCTTCCATATTTTAAACATTTGTATCCTGTTTGATTGATTCTGTACTCTTTTTAATGAAGTTCTATCTCTTACAGTGTGATGAACCTATGTAGCGGACGCGAGGCATACGGTGCCATGGTACTATCTGCCACCGCACCGAGGGAGGAGACTTCCCAGGGACCACCCGGAGAGCAGCCTCAGCCACAGGACCCGGTGATCCCCCAGGCCCCGATGATACACTGGCACCAGACGTCTCTCGACGACAGGACGCAGCAGCCAGAGGGCCAGACTTCGTAGACTGTCCCGATGTAGCACTTCGAGGGACAGACCTCGAGGGCTACGCCGATGCCGCAGTTCGAGAGGCCGGCATCCGAGGAGACACCGATGATGCAGCAGGAGATACCACTACCACCACCTCCGCCATTTCCACCCCATATGCCACCAACGGAGGGACAGCCCCAGATGTTCCAGTTTTTCCAGGCGATGATGCAGGCGCAGTGGCAGCAGACCGAGACCCTGAGGTAGAGCCTGATGGCGATACTAGAGAGGACACCTGCCCCAGCACCAGCACCAGCACCAGCACCTGCACTTGTCAAGCCAGTGGGCACTGTACGAGACTTTCGCTAGATGGGCCCAGGAACCTTCTCGGGGAAGGAGACTGCGGAGGAGATCTCGGATTGGGTCTCCAACACGAAGATGCTACTGGAGGGCTCGCAGCTACACCCCGACCTCTGGATGACCGCAGTGAGGGCCCAACTCAAGGGCAACGCCCATCACAGGTGGGATTCCATGAAGCGCAGCGTCGGCAAGAAGCAGACTTGGGAGCAGTTTCTGGAGTACTTCAATGCGAAGTATTTCCCCGCTACGGTGAGGAACGCCCTATACTCCCAGTTCCTGCACCTGGAGCAAGGGAACTTGATCGTGGACGCCTACGACGCGGAGTTCAGCCGACTCAGCCGATTCGGTGCCGCCCTGATACCCAACGACCTGGAGAAGGCCAGGAGATTCCACCACGGCCTTTCCTTCGAGCTGTAGAGGTATACCACTACTCAGGCGAGGATCTCTTATGAAGAGGTCCTATCAGAGGTGAGGATCCAGGAGGCCATAGGCGGAGGAGCGAGATGTTCCAGCATGAACGTACCAGCCAGAGTCCAGCATGGAGCAGGAGGACCGATCCGCCGCCCAGGAGCGCAGGCACAGCAGAGGACAGTACCGTACCAGCAAAAGGAGCTTCCGATTTATCACCATTGTGGAAAGAGGGTACATATCGTCAGAGACTGCCGAAAGAAGCCCCGGCTCTGCGTGATCTGTGGAGCGAGCCAGCACCTTGCCAGAGACTGCCCACAGCACAGAGATGCAGCACCGCAGGCCGGACAGAGGGGAGCAGCACCGCCCTTGAGGATACTACCCCCTACCGGAGGACAGCGTCCACCAGCTACCGGAGGATTTCAGATAGGACCACCCTTGGTCCCACATGAGGCACAGTTTAACCAGGCCAGACAGCAGGCTGGAGGGCAGAGGCACGGGCAAGCCTTTGCTTTAGCTACCATCGAGGAGGAACCAGAAGGGGAGGCTATCACAGGTACCATTTTAGTTACATCATTACCTGCAACTGCATTGTTTGATTCTGGAGCTACACTGTCATTCATATCTAGTAGCTTCGTAGCCATGCATAGAGTAGCAACTTCCCCCCTTACCTAAGAGTTGGAAGATTCTTACTGGAGGAGGCATCGTACCGGTTACCAGCACTATTAGAACGTGCTCGGTAGTAATTTGTGGTAGACAGATGAGAGCGCGATTGTTGGTACTCCCAATGCCAACTTTCGACGTCGTTTTGGGCATGGACTGGCTAAGTCAGTATAATGCCGTACTGGATTGCCGGAAGGGTAGCGTCACTTTTAGACCGCCAGGACACCCGGAGTTCGAGTACATGCGAGGCACCATCGAGCGAGGAGTAGGACAGACAAATGGAGCTTACCTGGCTATGGAGACGACACCCCCAGAGATTGTTACAGAGTTTGAGGATGTTTTCCCGAAGGAGTTGCCAGGCCTACCGCCTAATAGAGAGGTGGAGTTTACTATTGAGTTAGTGCCCGGAGCAGCACCGGTATTATCAAATGTGTATCGGTTGGCGAAGAAGGAGCTTGACGAGCTGAAGCTACAGTTAGAGGAGTTGCAGATCAAGGGATTTTTCCGTCCTAGTGCATCACCGTGGGGAGCACCAGTGTTGTTTGTACCAAAGAAGGACGGGACATTCCGGATGTGCATTGATTACAGAGTCCTTAATGCTTTGACTATCAAGAACAAGTACCCTCTACCGCAGATTGATGATCTGTTCGACCAGCTGACAGGAGCAGTGGTGTTCATGAAGATCGACTTGAGATTGGGCTATCATCAGGTAAAGGTGCAGAGGGAAGACATTCCAAAGGCAGCATTCAGGACTCGTTATGGTCACTACGAGTTCTTAGTGATGCCTTTTGTACTGACAAATGCGCCTGCTGTATTTATGAACCTGATTAACAGAGTCTTCCATGAGTATCTAAACCAGTTTGTGGTAGTTTTCATCGACGACATCTTGGTGTATTCGAAGAGCCACGAGGAGCACGGGGAACACTTGAGGCTAGTGCTAGAGACGCTGAGACGTGAGAGGCTTTATGCCAAGCTGAGCAAGTGCGAGTTTCTCCTAGATCGTGTCGTATTTCTTGGACACGTTATCTCAGGAGAAGGCATTTCGGTAGATCCCATTAAGATTTTGTCAATAGAGACGTGGCCGACCCCTACCAACGTCTCGGAGGTGAGAAGTTTCCTAGGACTTGCCGGATATTACCGGAGGTTCGTAGAGAACTTCGCAAGGATCGCAGAGCCGATGACCCGCTTGACCCGCAAGGATTAGGAGTTCACCTGGACAGAGGAGTGTCAGACGGCGTTCGATGAGCTGAAGAAGCGTCTGACTACAGCACCCATCTTGACCATACCTTCTGGACCCGGAGGATTCGTGATCTATAGCGATGCGTCCGGAAAAGGATTAGGATGCGTCTTGATGCAGCATGGGAAGGTTGTGGCCTATGGCTCTAGGCAACTGAGGACCCATGAGAAGAACTACCCTACCCACGACTTGGAGCTTGCCGCAGTGATCTTTGCTTTGAAGCTTTGGAGGCACTACCTATACGGAGAGCGCGTGGAGATATTCACCGATCACAAGAGCCTGAAATACGTCTACACCCAGAAGGACCTGAACCAGAGGCAGAGACGTTGGCTCGAAGTGATGACGGACTTCGAGATCGAGCTGCAGTACCATCCGGGAAAGGCCAATGTGGTAGTCGATGCTTTAAGCAGGAAACCCATGGCATTTTTCCTGACTATCCACCAATATCTGTTGAAAGATCTAGAGTAGTTGGGTATAAAGGTCATTATGCCTGGAGTAGACGGCCAGATGTCGAGTTTCCAGTTGTAATCGATATTGGTGGAGAGGATCAAGGCTGCTTTGCCGACAGACGCCAGATTTCAGAGGCTTCGACAGAGGACAGAGGCTGGGATACAGACGGGACTGCATATACACGAGGACGGGACTTTGAGATGTGGAGATCGTCTCTATGTTCCGAATGGAGAGCTTCGTCAGGAGCTGATGACGGAGGCACACAGTTAGACCTACTCTATCCATCCAGGAGGCACTAAGATGTACAGAGACCTGAGGTAGTACTATTGGTGGCATGGGATAAAGAGGGAGATAGCACGCTTTATGGCAAAGTGTCTGGTGTGTCAGCAAGTCAAGGCTAAGCATCAGAGGTCTGCCGGATTACTTCAACCGCTCCCGATACAGGAGTGGAAATGGGAGCACATCACCATGGACTTCGTTACGAGTTTTCCGAGGAGTCCTAGTGGTCGCAATGCAGTATGGGTAATCGTAGATCGACTCACCAAGTCAGCCCACTTTTTACCCTTCAGAGTCGGGCTATCTACGAAAGTCTTGGCAGACATGTATATGAGGGAGATCGTGCGACTGCATGGAGTGCCAATCAATATAGTATCTGACAGGGATACGAGATTCACATCGTACTTTTGGCAGAGTATGCAAGAGAGTCTTGGTACCTGCCTAAAGTTCAGCACTTCGTACCACCTACAGACAGATGGCCAGTCCAAGCGTACCATTCAGACGTTGGAGGACATATTGAGGGCGTGCATGCTTGACTTCAGCGGTTCATGGGAGGACCATTTGTATCTGGTCGAATTTTTCTACAACAATAGCTATCAGGCGAGCATTCAGATGGCTCCCTATGAGGCATTATATGGTAAGAAGTATCGTTCTCCAGTATGTTGGAGCGATGTAGGCGAGAGGCAGATTCTAGGGTCAGAGTTGGTCGTCCGTACAGTGGAGATGGTGAAGAAGATCCAAGGGCATCTACGAGCAGCACAGGACAGGCAGAAGCATTGGGCTAATGTGCATCGACGACCCCTAGAGTTCCAGGTTGGTGATCATGTGTTCCTGAAGATCTCACCGACCCAAGGGACCATCAGATTTGGAGGGAGAGGGAAGCTGAGTCCGAGGTACATCGGACCATTCGATGTGTTAGAGCGCGTGGAGAAGTTGCTTACAGATTGGCCTTGCTGCAGACACTGGAAGGAGTTCACGACGTCTTCCATGTATCTCAGCTGAGGAGATACATACCGGATCCGAGTCATGTGCTTGACCACTCGGAGATCACCGTCGGGCCGAGTTTGTCGTACCAGGAGGAGCCAGTGGAGATCCTAAACCGGAGCGAGAAGGTAATGCGAGGCCAGACTATCCCCCTAGTTCGTGTCGCATGGAGGCATCATGCACCAGGCGAATCGACCTGGGAACGAGAGGACGATATTCAGCAGCGCTTTCCCCATCTCTTCGAAGGCCTAGGTATGTGATAGCATTTCATTTTAATCAATAGTTTTTTCATATGTCTGTTTTAATTTCGAGGACAAAATGCTCTAAGGAGGATATGTTATAAACCCCCTCAACCAAAATTCATGTTTAATTAACTTAGTTAGCATGATTAGGGTTAATTGGTTGCAATTATGATTTATTATACACAGTATTGAATATTTGTGCAGTGATTTTATTACTTAGGACACCTTACCGTTGTCCCGATATTTAGGACACTACCCTAGCTGTTACCTTGAAACAAATTCCATACACTTGGCCTAGACATACCAACCTACCATAATGACCCATGTGCAACCCCCAGATGCTGATTTTTGTACCCGATTTTAGTCGCACAAAAGTCGTTACAAACGTACGTACGTAAATTAAATTAATTGTATATTTACGTTCGTTGTCCGTTCCAATCGAAATTGAGACCCAACCTCAACCCGTTTTGACCAACCCCTATTATAATATTATTATAATCTAAGCCTACCACGCCCATGACGCTTGTGCCCACCCAATTTAGACCCTCTGTATTTATTAAATTAATTTAGGAACACCCGGTGCATTAACTATAATTTAATTAATGTAGTGTCCCAACCTCACTCAAATTAGACCCAACTCCAACCCAAGCCCACACACACACCCACAAGCCTCATACTAAACACCATACACTATTCTAGTCCAATACAAAACACCAAACATGGTATTTTGTCACATCAAATCCTCAATTCCAGATTTTGTACAATTTTCTAATTGTTCAGGGGCTTTTATGCAAATAAGCAGTGAGGTGCCCCCCTCTCATTGGCCCAACCACATGAAGAAGAGAGCCCCCATTATTTGACCGGTCCACAAAATAATTCTTCCCATTTTTTATGTACTTTACACCATTTTTGGAGGACACATCCTAACCCTACGTTTGAAATACATTGAATCATTGCCACATGTCCAACATGTGGAGACCCTCACACAACCCTAGGCAACTACCAGCCGGCCCTAATCCCAAGGCAGCCCCCCCCCCTCTCTCTCTCCTACATATATGACATGTTACATCACATTAATTCTCACACAAACCCAAAAAATACCAACTAAAACCCTAGTTTCCCAAACCTACACACACCCGGCCACCACCCTACCCGAGCGTCCCGCGGCCTCCTCCCGGCCAGCCACCGCCTCCGGCGACCCCCGCGACGACCCTACTCCGTCCAGCGACCACTCCCCCACCTACAACCACCGCCCTCAGCCACCTCGCCGCCTACAGCCGCCTCCAGCACCACCATCCTTACCCACAGCCTCCCTTCACCACAGCTCGAGCCGACCACCCGCACGCCACCTAGCCCGCCACCTTAGCTCGCCCGGCCGCCAAACTCAGCCAATGCCTCCGCCGGCCAGTCCCCTTCGTCCCCGCCGCTGCTCGCCCCCAGACGACGACGCAGCCGGCCGCCACGACCCCCGCAGCCCCACTCGCTGCTAACTGTTGTTGTTGCTGCCGACTTCCCTACGCGCTGTCGGAGCTCCGCCCGGCCATCCTCGCCGGCGACGACTCGTCCGGCGGACCCCCTCGACCCCCTGGACCTAGGTAAGTATTATAAATATATATATATATTGTATTTTATACGTATATACATGGGTTGCATTGCCATATACTGTTTATATACTGAATATATATTCTAAAATTTGGGTATTTATATATATACTGTATATTAAATATGTACTTCTGTATAAACGCATTATTCCATATATATGTGTACTGTATTTTGTATATGTTATATATACTATATATATATATATATATATATATATATATATATATATATATATATATATGTATGTATGTATGTATATATTTGTATATATATGTATGTATGTATTTTTGTAGTGTATTTGGAATATTATACATTTAATATATATTGTGTATAAATATATATTCTGTATATTAGTATATTATATGTAGTATATAAATTATTGGTATATTATATATAAGTATTAAACACATTATATGTATTATTTGCATATATGTATATGTAAATATAAATATATATACATATTGTGTATTTAGTATATTAGAGAATTAAATAAATATATGAATATATATATATAAATATATTTCTACTTTATGTATTAATATAATATATTTTAGTGTATATTAATATGGGTACACTTCTATTTTTTGTATATTATACTTATTGATATATATATATACATACTATATATATACAGGTTGTGCATATGTACTTATGTACATAAATTATTATTTAAATATATGTAAGTATATGTGTATGTATTTAATTATACATAGGGTATTATGTATTTATATATGTAAATATATTTCTTGAATGTGTATATGTACATATTATTAAGTAATATGTAAAGATGCTATTTTAAATGTACTATTAAAACATACATATTTTTATTACATTTAAATATGTATTAGTGTACATATAAGTATATATGTTATTTATATAAATATATGGACTACGTGGCCCACTAGCTGTACAGTCAAAACCCTGCGTCAGTGTATTGCTGCAAGTAGTGTGTCGTGGTCGTAATATTGTAAGTGACTGATGTTGATATTATTATATCATATATAGGATTGCTAGACCGTACAGCCGAGGCTTCAGGAGCATGACATTGGCATTCGCAGCTACCGGATTCAGGCAAGTATACCTTGCTGAATTACTGTTCAATTTAAATGAAATGTTGCAATATACATATAACTGTGCGCGTCCGAGATTTACTCGGGCGCAGTCGACGAATGCGTCGATGAGTAGTGTACTTGACCTAGCTGCTAGCTGACTCACCTACTGTGAGGATATTCTGATAACTTCCTAGACCATGACATTGTACACGTATCATGATGGTAAATTCATATTGTGATGCGGGTCCGCGTACCCGACTCGCTATCAGTACGTACGACATGCATCACGGATTAGCACGTAAATTAGAGTAATCTAGATAGATGAGACTTGGCATCTAGATACGGGATACTCACGTCGTGTATTCGACTTGTGTATCCACATTGGGCGGGAAGGACAACTGATAAACGTATGGGATACACACATCGGACTCCGTAGTATCCAGAGGAGCCACGGATCCGATGACTTCCTATATTCAGATACCGCGCTCTTCGGAGTGATACGGACGTATATACATTGTAGATACCTCATTCTTCGAAATGATGGACGTTACATGATCAGATACCATGCTCTTCGGAGTATGGACGTTATGCCTACACCTACCTATACGTTTCAAGGTTGTCCTTACATTGCATTCACTTAGATGGTTAGCACACCCCCTTTATTTTATTCAGTACTATATGTGGCATGCAATTTTGTATCTTGTTACGTCCCTCTGAGGACCTGGTTCTCTTCCAGATTTGGACGAGGCGTATTACCCTACTGTGTACGGACCTTGAGTAGAGATGAGGTACACCCTCGAGGAGGAGCTTGAGGTGTTACCGTCGGAGTTCCCCTGATCATCTGGTAGGCCTTCCGCCTAGGACTGGAGTTTCTTATCTAGATAGCAGTTGCTCTAGTTGCACTCTTTATTCTGTCTTCAGTACTCTATTTCATCATTTGTAGTGGGTTTGTTCCCACCGGACATATTTCGGTTTGTACTATGACATTCGGCTCTGTTCTTATTTTCTAGTATTTCATTTCAGTATTTCTTGTTGTATCTGTGGATGAGATTAGACTCTGCCTGTTGTATGATATTTTTAGACTGGTTAGATTTAGGACAGCGTAGCACGCTTCGCTAGGATCCATTAAATTGGGATATCCTCGGAGACGTGTCAGCTGGCCAATGCCACGTGGCTTGGTCCCGTGTATTTTGGGACTTGGGCGTGACAGAAAGATTGATGACTAGGGTTAATTTACTGATGTTAGTTGCTTGTTACGAAGAAGGTCAATAATAAGCAGCTCATTCTCTAGTGTTAGTTGTTTATTGCGTCGAAGATTGATGATCAATGGAGGTGACTTGTGCAGGTTTATGCCGAGAGGCTTCAAAGGAGTTGGACGAGTAGTACGTCCTTTGACTTGGATAATCAAAGGCTCTTCCTTTGGGGTGTTCTCAGCTTCATCACCAGCTTGATTAGCTTCTTCTTTCATATACTCTGGTGTATAGAGTGGAGAGTCAGAGAAATAGGATTCGACACCTTTGAATGGGTTGAGGTCAGCTACCACTGTTTTGACTTCTCTCTGACTGTCCACATATTTGAAGCATTGGTGCAGGTTGGAGGGTATAATTTTATGCTCGTGTATCCACGGTCGTCCAAGTAAAACGATGTAGGATACTTCAAAGTCGATCACATAGAATGTGACTTCAGTACGTAGATCGCCTATCTGAATTTTTAGGCTTATCTTTTCTAGCGGTGTCACTTATACGTAGATCGATCACATTTATTTTTATTTTTATTTACAATAATATACTATTTGTGATAATATTGTGCGTCACTTATAACATTCATAGTGACGAGGTATGCTATCTTTTAGTTACGACGACATATGCAACGAAATTACGTCGTCACTGGACTCGTCACAGAAGATGTATTATGACGAGTTTCACAACTTCTATGACAACTTTACATGTCACAGAAATCCAATTTTCTTGTAGTGATATTTGTGTCGGTGGCACAAAATCTTATACATAGTTATTATTATATAATCATAACAAGTAAAATAATTGTAACATTGTTCGAAAGTACCTTGATATGATTGGTTAGCACCAATAGCATAATTATGATCCATATTTAAAAAAAATAGAAAAATAATAAAAGAGAGCGAAGATTTGTTTGCCAACTAAAAAAACAAAGAGAGAAGAAAATCAACTAATCAAAAAAAAGGAAGGAAAACTATTTTTCTAATATTAAAAATTATTTAAATCTTAACTTGATTTACTCCAAATTCGGATATAAAATTTTTGCAGCTTTGTGGTGGTGGATCAAGTTGAAGCCTCCAAAAAATTGCACTTTAGTTTCCAAAAAATTATACTTCGGTCTCCAGAAAGTTGTTACTTCTCTTTAGAAATTTGTTACTTTAGTCTTCAAGATTTTGTTTGATTGTAAATATTGCAAAAGAGGAAAAAAAATTATTGTGGTAAATTTAAAAAAATTATGTCCTATTTATAGGAATTTTCGTATGTCAAATTACACCAAATATCCTTAAAATATAGTTATTATAATAATATTTTGGTCATTTTCAGCAAAATAACCAAAATACGCTTTAAATGATTAAAAAATAGCCATCAAATTGGAAGTATTTTGGTAAAAATATCCTCTTAAATAATATGGTTATTAGAGGAGTTAATTACTAAAATACCCCTTGAACATATACACTAACCGTTAAATAGGAGGTATTATGGCCGATATATATATATATATATATATATATATATATATATATATATATATACACACACACACGTTGGAGGGGGAGTCAGCGACTGTCAGCCGTCTAGTGGAGCCCGCTTCACGTGGCAAAGAGATTGGGTTGGGACTGGACCTGGAGTGGGTCCTGACCGGGTCACCAATCGGGCCGGGTCGAACCGACCGAGCTCACAGGACTGAACCGGTTCGGTTTGATTTATTTTTCGAACCGAACTTTATGGCCAATTCTTTAGGCCCACCCGAACCCTGGGCTCTTATGAGCTGGACCGGGTCGACCTGTTAACCGGATTCGGTCCGATCCAGATCGACGTTAACCGGGTCATCTCAGGGCCGAATTTGGGACCAATCGGCCAAATTCACACCTTGACATGTTGTATAGATCTAAAGAGTATTAATCCCTTCAACTAGATACCCGTCAAAACACTCTCTTAGGATGACGGACCAAGAAATAAGAGCCTTTGAACTCGTAGAAATTTCGGCACAAAAATGAAATTCTCGGCAGAAAAAGCTTAGAAAATGGACTTAGAAAATGTAGAGAAAGAGAGAGTAGTTTCTCTCTCTTTTTCTTTTCATTTTTAAAGAGTAATACCATATTCTAGAGCATATATGATTCTCATAAAACCAGGTTAATATGGTTATTAACAGCCCAAATAAAATTAGTTATAAACCCAAATCAATAAACATGTGCCAAAATTAACCCAACAATTATACAATTAATTAGGGCAGTGCTTCGGTCGGTAGTCGATTTAACCGAAATTAATCGGTTTAGAAATAATTACAGTCAAACCAAACCAACCAATTGATCGGTTCAATTTTGAAACCGACCGACTTGATTCGGTTTGGTTCGATTTGATAGATCAATTTTGATAAGACAAAAATTAAAAACAAATTAGTAGCCACAAATGCAAGAATTGCCATTAAAAAAAAAATAAGCAAATAAATCCATAAAAGCCAATATATATAAATGGTGATCACTATAAACCTTGATAGATTACTCTCTAGTCTCTCTCATTTGGAAAACACCACACAAACACAAATGTCAAATAACTATAGCTCTTGTGAACATATTAATTTGGAATTAGCTAACATCCTAACATGTATATATAAACGATGAAAATGATCAATTTACGAAACTCCTTGTTGATGCGATGTTCGAAGACCCCGACAACGAAAACAGTAAAGAAGAAGACAAGGTTAGCCAGTTAGCCAGAGATCGATAGTGAAGGGATTCAAGAAGATCAACATGTACTTGCTATCGTCCTTCTTCAATGGCACGATCATTGACACTCCAGACTCGATGAGAGTTTTGGAGAGAGAGAGAGGGAATGAGTAGCCGGCTCTGGAATCCTGGATATTTGGATAATATGTATGTATGGAGTTGGATTGGACCCTAAATCTAATTTTACACTGTTAGTATTTGGCCCGGTTTGGTTCAATTTTAAATGGTGTTTGGAATTGTCAAACCGTGAACCGAAGCAAACCGGTCAGTTATTTAAAAAGTCAAGTCGAGTCAATCCGATCGGACCATCGGTTCAGTTAAAAACCGATCGGTTCGATTTGGTTTGGATCGGTTTGGCCAAAATGTGCACACCCCTACAATTGATTGTATGAACCTCGTTACGAATCTGTCCAAATTCGTTTTTTTTTTAGTGACCCTTGTGGTTACCGAGAAGAGCCATAAGATCCTGATTGGATGACAGAAGATTAGTGGATCGAGCCAGTTGGCGTATTATTCATTTCATTTATAAATGGTAGAAGTTGGAGGACAGTGGTCACAAAAGTCTTCGATAGCTGCTAGCTGCTCTTCAGGGCAGAACTACGATTACGATAGTTGCTCTCATGACCGAGAGGATTGGATACGTACGACAGAACCTTGCACCTCAAGGCCACTCGCTTCACCTTTGGGTGTTGGTAGAGATGTGGAATTAGAGGCCGCCACTAACCGGAGAAATGAGCGTATGACTGCCAGCCACACTATAACATGTCTCCAAGAAAGAAAGAGAAGAAACACGTGATTCCCTGACCAAGCGGCGGAAGCTCAGACACAAAGGAGATGAATGACTTTCTTCTCTTAGGATCTTTTTTGAAAGATGTGGTATTGTATTAATATACAACGCAGCATACACAAAGTTCCAAGCGTTATGTCAGATATTTTAAAATAAAAAAAAAATCTGTCCAAATTCGCAACTAGTAACGAATAATTCCAGATTAATGACGGACTAAAAATTAAAAAAATAAAAATTTAACTTTCACGCGGGATAAGATTAGAGATAATAATGGGCTGGGTCGAGTGAGTTTGTCTGTGTCGTGGGCTTTATGAGCCAACTCAATTATGCTATTTTACTATTCAATCAAATCCTCAGGATATGACAAATAAAATAAATTTGACCCAAAAAAAAGAAGTGTTTGTCATCCGCGTTGCTACTCGGGGATTGCTCGATGACAATACTCAGTGAAGAGGTCCGAAGAGGAATATAGCTCAGAAAGTTTAGTAAAAAAGTATCAACAATATGTTTTCGAATGCCAGATCATCATTTTTTAATATAATATCGGGAGTAAAGAACCCAATAATGGTTCGGGTTTCGCATCTGACCATACCTGGTCCTATTAATAAAACAGGCTAAAAATACTAGTGCATGCATGTTTCACTGTCAAGTTAGGGTCACAGGTCGGACATGCCATCTTGTAGGCCATTGAACTGCATAATAATCCCTAGGTGGGATAGGTTGCAGCTACGTACAGACTGACACTGATCTGATCGAGGTGTGGGTTGGGGGCGGTGGGACATGCAACATGACAACTATGCAAAGGCAAAATCTCATACTTGGAATATTATGACGGTGGCATTCTAACTTTGTCCATAATAGGCTATAGCATAGCCTGTCAAATAACTCCTTCCTTTCATTACAAAGTGATCCGACAAAGGTTATCTTGAGTCCAACATCATCAAATATGTATATGAACTCAAAAATATGAAAATGATGTAAAAATGTAATTAGAAAAAAAATTATGTCAGAAGTGGGATTTGAACCCACGCCCTCTCTCGAAGACCAGAACTTGAGTCTGGCGCCTTAGACCACTCGGCCATCCTGACATCGTTTCTATTCCAAGCTTTGAAGATCAACAATTATCTTCTCCTCTTTACCTCGAACAGCAAAGCTACTTTTTCCAAGACCACGGACGACTATGGATCTTGCGTGATAGACAAAAAGGAGAGGATCTAGGTCACCGTCATGGAAAAATGGTCAGAATTGAAGGAAAACAGAATCAGAGTTCAGGCAAACCCTTCTTTAAACGAGACGAGGCAATATATATCGAAGGGAAACGACCAAGGGCGTCCGAAGGAAGGGGTGGTGAACGCCAGTGAGTTAAGCAAGAGGACTCGGTAGTGAGATTTTCTTTCGAGTGCAGCGAGTATCTCGATGTCAAGGCAGGAAATGGAATGTTTTGATGCTAATAATTTTGTGGACTGATACTATCTCAGTAGAGGAGTTTTGTGCCCTACTGAGTAAGGTTTGGTGAGTCCCCAGTGGGAGATGAATTCTCTGATTGGAGGAATTTGTGGGTTTCTAGAGAAAAACTTGATAATTAGAGTGGTGTTGAAGAGATTAGTAGCTTGTTGAACTTCCAAGGATGTGAAAGACAGAGTTTGGCAACCTTCATGTCTCCCAGTTTGCTTTGGTTTGAGAGGAATGTTCTTCGACGTAGTCCTGAATGAAGTCCATCCTTGAAGCATCAACAGTAGATGGAGCTAAAATAATACATCTTGAGATCCAAAGCTATATATATATATATATATATATATATATATATATATATATATATATATATATATAATGAGTTGGATTTGTATACGAGAATAGTAAAAAAAATATAAAAAAATAAAATGACATTAGGTCCCAAATGTTATGTGAAAAAAAATGTGAAATCCAAAATTATAAATTTGGGCACCAAATTGAACTATTATTCTACAAAATGAGTTCTTACATTCTAAATGTAGAAATTCTCAGGACTAAGTTATAGCCCATTCAATGTGTGTATTGGGTCAGACGTGTAACGACCTGATCTGTTCAAGCGGACAGTTGATTCAAACGACTCAAGTGCAACGACCCAACCCGCCCTTCAGGAGTTCAGACTTAGACTTTCAAAGGCTCACTCGGAGTACCGCTCGACCGAGGTGAATCATCGCTAAGGTGGGTGGCTACGATGAACTTGTCCTTACTTAACCAGCACACTTAAAAATATGGACGATACATGCTAGTCGCTAGGTGAATCACCCCGTGTATGCTAATAAAGAATACAACGGACCTAGCTAAGGGAATAATCATATCTTGTATTGCTTGTGTTAGAATATAAAAATAAAACTTGGCTTATAACTTGGACTCTCGCATGTTATATTTGCTTCGTGCAAGTAGACCCCGATATGCCTCGAGTAGATCATTATATACTCTTCATAGTGAACTGCTTCACTTGTTTGCAATGCACGCCTTATAAATTATGTAGCTCGATACGTCCCTGTACGGCTTCACTTCTCGCACTACCCCTTAGACCCGTGATAAACGTAAAGGCTTATGTTCTAAGGTAGACTATACAATATCTTTTCTTATGCTTATGTTTACAACAAATGCATGATTGCCTACTTACATGGTAATTTGTACTCGTTTGACTCGTTCCAATGCTTGTCACATAATTTTATGCCACAATAAAGTAACACTGTCTTGTCTTGCATTCATCTAATTCACCGGAAGACTATCTAATAGTCATTCTGTACAAGTATAAACCTGAAAGTGTTCGAGACCGTTAGGTCGCCAAGACAATTCTCGAACCAGGGGATTGCATCATGCCAAGTAAAGCAAGAATTACATCACGTGGAGCATACTCGTTCTGAACAAGAATCAAGAATTAACATGTCATGAATTCCGTGAATCTGAGACCCAAGACTTGCATGTCGCGGACAACTTGTGCACAAGATATTAAATCGGTTCCTGCGGACGGTCTCCGGGGCACTGGGGCTGATCCGATCCGGACGAAACATCTGTTAGTCTGTCTGTTTCAAGGAAGAATGGCGTGTTGCACCTTGTGAACCTTCCTTAACGCCATTCTCGCTCTTAAACTAAGTAGTCGTCTGTTCGGGCAGGATGGATGTGATGCCTCGTTCCTTGAGTCGCATACCATTCTCGTTCTTGACTACAATCCATCCTTTATGGCTATGCTAGCGACTCATGTTCATATAGATAAGTCATCCTCGCTTAGCGACAATCCGCATGCGAGTCATTGCATCATGCCTACTAATCTGAAATATCTGAATGATTATGAGTATAAAACAATCTATACATAAATTAAACAACCTGAGTAATCCTTGTAACTTGTGCACCTGAAACAGAACCTCGCTCATGACACCCGCGTTTGCTTATGCTATTGCCCCTGGATTTTATATATATACTCGTGATTGGTTTAACTTGGACAGCGATGGACGGATGATAAGTTGGTAAGTCTCACCGTATTACTCTTACATCGCACGGTGCACTACAACACGAGTTAGGCTTTTCATTATACCATAAAACTGATCCTAAGGCATGACTAGAAAGATAACTTAATAGATGGTGCACGAAACCTATATAACATGTTTGGATTTGTCGAGCGGACGAAAAGCCTCCCCACTAGTGCATTCATGTACTAATAACCCACCAGATTGCTTGCAGGGTGCAGGAGAACCTTATTCTGTGCGGAAACCCCCCTTCGTGCTAGCTAAGGTATGGAGTTCGCTCTGGATCCTTCGAACGTTGCGTCCGTAACTGAAGCACATATACAAGACATAATATTGGAACATCGCCTATGCATTATTCCACAAATTTAGCCACTTGGCACGCTTTATTTGTTTAGAGAGAGAGGGGGCTTGAGCGACTTATAATCTCGGTCTAGTGCCGCTTGTAACACTTGTTCAATATCAATAAAGTATTTGTTTTACTTCTATACTTGTGTTATTCAATGCTTCCGCTATTGACGACTCTGTGAAGTTGTTATCAATCACCTATTTGTTTCTTATTCCACTCTACTTGGACTATCTGTGCGACTCTGTGGCTTAGATATCTTACCGCATGTTCGGATCAAGGCCTTGCATGAGCGCAGCTTGTGCTCGTGCAGCATCACGTCCAGATGGAAAAGATCATCCTGCGGGAGCTCTGGCGTGGTGATTCGCGCCTAGCGGGGACGGTCGATTACCTGTGGGAGATCGAGGCTTGACATATTGGTATCAGAGCAAGAGTTTACGCCTTTGTACTCTTATCGATTTTCTCAGTTTTGGAAGCTCGTTCGTGGGTTATGTGCATACGCTCTCTCTCAATATCCCTACAAAATATTTCATATAATGAGTCTAAATAATTTTAAAAAGTGTATGTGATTGATACAATTGCTTGAACTGTAATGCAAAGACCCTCGTTTCAACCTGTGCTAGACTTGGTGGGAATAGACTCGTGCTAGAATTTGTAAGTTATATGCAAAACCTGAATACCCATAAGTAATTACCAGATGGTTAGTGTGCGGAATAGAATATCGTTCGGACCGTTAGCTATGCATACAACCTTTGGTTAGCTATGCATACAACCTTTCGGCTAAGTTATGTTGAGTACCACGCACCAAGACCCTTTTTGGTGCTAGCAAGATTGCAAGCGAGATTGAGATATCGTTCAGATAAAGATAAGTGAGACTTAGAATGCCAACCAATAGAAATAGTACCAGATTATCGCGAAGGCGAATAAAGAGATCGTGCTTGGATTTTGGAAAATAACTTGGACGATATTTCGTATCTGGAAGATACAAATCAAATATGGTTTACTTGGATGGCTATCAACAAGGATATATATGAGACTAAGATTTATCAGACAATGCTTAGGTGTCGTACAGGAATTCTAAGGAACGACTTGGTGAATATGCTAGTGAGTGATAAAAATACGATTAGGGATTAATTGGGTGACTCGATTCCTGAGTGGTGTATGGATCATTTAAAAAATGTTCAAACGAATTCATAGGTCTTAAGCAATAGTTGGTTTGAACGATTTGGAAATATCTTGAACAAGTGAAAAGGCTTATATCGAATTAGAATTCAAGATAATAAAATCGATATCTTGGTCAAAGAAACTTGGAGGAAACTTGGAGGTTCGTATGAGCAATTTTAAATTGAATCAAATAGATTGAACTTGAGTGGAATATCGCTTGAATAAAAGTTAGCCCGAGAATGAATATTGTGGTTCGATAAAAAAGGTAAGCGATAACGGATTTGACCTGGAGTTTGGAAGAACGATCTTGAATCTAGTTCAAAAAGTTAACCTTCGAAATCAGTCTCGACCGAGAACGATTATTCCACGGGAGCGCCGGCGTGGTGATTTCACGTCCGGCGGGAATGATCGAACTCACGGGAACATGTTCGATAATTATTCTAAACGAACTCGGTGAATGGAACGTATCAAAAGTGGATAGACTTTGGCTTAAGTATTTGAACTTAGTTGTTTGAGGAATGCTAGAAGTAGACTATGAATTTATCAAATATTGGTAACATTGAAGTTGAATGATTTTGCTAGACAAATTATAATCACGACATGAACGGACATGATGGATTTTAAATATCTTGGATAGAGCAAAGTGAAATGATAAGGTGTCTCAATTATTTCGATGATAACCATAACGTTCGACATTCTTGTCTTGTGTGAGTGTAACTCCATGCTCGTACATGCGTCACGTCCGAATTAGGACGATTATCCAGCGGGAGTGTTGGCTTGGTGATCTCACGTCCAGCGAGGAAGATCGAACTTACGGGAGACCGGAGCGTGACAACTAATAGATCATCTTGACTTATGGTTCAATACGATAAGACGAGTTCGGAAATTGTAAACACCCAAATTTTCAGATAATTTTAATATAATTTTTCCCGAATTTTCGGCATTTTCTGGATGAAGAACCAAGGTGATGGTGAGTTAAGTGTTTTTAAATACAGTTTATTGGTGTTAAAATATTATGGAAATAAGATTTTATTCTGTGAAATGGAAAACCGAACATGTGGTATTTTTCGGTGAATTTGTTAGACTCCGGAGTAGCATTTTAAGCCCTAGGAACTATTGGATATGTAGACCGAGCTAAATCAAACCCTAGTCAAACCAAATCTGGCTGAACCGAACCGTTGACCGAACTAAACTGCGGGCTGGGACGAACCAAGCCAACCCATTATATTGGGTCGGGTCGGGTCGGATCCAGCGAACCCGACCCGGACCCGAGATGCAAGGGAAACCCTAGCCCCCGCCGGTTATACTGTAGCAGTATATAACCGCCGCCCTCGACTTTCGTGTAGACTCCGCCAGCCCTCCGAAACCCTAGTTTCATCGCCGCCTTCTGAGCATCCTCCCAGACCGCCGCTTACCCCCGAGTTCCGCGAGCCGCCCGACTTCCCCAACTCGAGCGCTGCCGCCACTCGATTTCCTCGCCTCGACAGCTTCCCGTCCTCCCCATCTCCGCCTGGCCAGTCGACCCCCTCCGACGATGCCATCGACCGGCTGTGCTCATCCCGAGCCCAACCGCACCCACCGTCCGAGACCCACGGCGCCGAACGACGCCGAGCTGCCGCCAGCGCCTGAACGCTTCGACCCGATTGTGCGGAGCCGCTGCCCTAGTCCGACTTCGAGCCCGACCCCTCCGGAGGAGCCCCTCCACTGTCTCCAGATCAGGACACTAGCCTGGACTCACGGCAGACACACGGACACTGAAATCCTTGACCAGGACACAAAGGGGACGCTCGGACACTTGGAATTCAGCGTTCACGGAGCCCTGTTCAGGTACCGATTTCTCTTACCTCGCAACTCCGTTTTAGTTTTCGTCAGTTGCTACGCGTAGATTGTATAACCCTCTCGGTGCCCGTACAACCCGCTCGGTGCATCGCGTCCTGTGGTGATCGCACACCGCGATCCAAAAACAGGAAAAAACCACGCCATGTTTCACCCCGGAACTGAGTACGCCCCGCCAAACGGGACGACTTGGTCGCACGCAGTCTTTACCAAAATGTGCGCGTCATTGATACGGTCGTGTGGGATTTCGCAGAAGTCGATTCGGAGGTGCGTGCACCCCGGAATCAACGCGTATCCGCGAACAACACCCCGTATCCGTCCTTTCTGGAACATACTGTAACTTTGTGTACGCACGTCGGATCGAGACGAAACTTGCGCCATCGGACTCGTAGCAATACGCTGGTCCTGTGACCCAAGTTTGGTTCGATTCTGAGAACGTTGACAAAATCGCGTATCGTGGGCCCCACCGGCTCCACTTGACGGGCAATTTTGTGATCGGCTCATCGGAATCCAATTCTGGAAGTTTCGTTGAGTTCATATCAGCATTCCTGACTTGTAGACACTGAGTTTGAGTAATTAGGAGACCTTTGACCCTGACACGCTTTTCGGTGCAAAGTGGCCCACATGTGGACCCCACTTTGGCCCGGAAATGACCTTTTTGCCCCTGTGTCCAAATTGGACTTAAGGACAGGCATTTCTAGCTGTTTGATATCTTCTGAGACTGTTGGTGATATTTATTACATCTTTTGGAGGAGTACCCACCGGATCCACCAATACCAGGACGACAGCTGATATTCAAACATCAGGCAAGTGTACCTTGCCAAACTCTGCAGTTTTGTTACATATTTTCCTTGCTACAATATATTGCTGTGCATGCTTAACCTAGGAACATGTGACGTACTTAGCGTCCGATTATTAGTCGGGTGATGACACTGTACGCGGTGTTGGGTACGGTCACCTAGAGATGGACATTCGTGACACTATATATTCTCGTACTGGTCATACCAAGTACACTTTGACCCAGGACACTTGACACCATTCATGAGACAGGATCTTCCCGAGATATTCGTGGTGATTCTGTATAGGATACAGGACTGGACATGGACATTATAATCTTAGACCTTATTATGACTTGCTGCATTAGTTTTGATCTTGCGTGTCATGGACATGAGACGTGTGATTTCATTGGGTGGGGAGAGACACACAGGTTACAGGCTGTTTATATATATATCTTCTACTATTGTGAGGTCGTAGACTCTCGGAGCAGAGCTAGACACATTACCGGTTATTACCGCTACCGGCTCCCCGACACAGAGCTTGTAGTGGCTCAGCCTGAGACTAGTGATGCTCTCACTTGCATTGCACTTAGATGGTTACATATTTACCCTATTGCTTTATTTATTTCATTATTGCTGCACTGCTTATTTATTTATTGGCATGAGCTTTCTTGTACCTTGCTATGTCCCCTGAGGACCTGGATCCGGATTTTGTCCCCAGATTTTGCAGACGAGGTTTATCCCGAGATATACGGGACCGAAGCAGGAGCTGGACCGACACCCGAGGACGAGGTGTTAGCTGAAGACTTTGCCTGAGCATCCATGTTTCATGCTCAGCATTTATTTATTTATTTCAGTCTTTTATTTCTGGTCTGTTGAACCATTGTACTAGATATTTATCGGGTTGTTCCCCGAAGTACTTTGTTGAGACTAGCTGATGATTTACATTCCTTATTTATTCTGTGGATCATATTTTATATCTTGTGTGGATGAGATTAGTTGTGCCATGTTGTCGTAGACTTGATTTTACAGCTTAAGTATTCCCTGATGGATCCATTAAATTGGGTTTGTCCATCGGTGCGTACTACTGGCCATTGCCACGAGTCTGGTCCCACGGTATTTTGGGACTGGGGCGTGATATGGTTTTTGTGGTGGCCCATACAGGTCTACGACAAATTGTTCGGTTTCAACTTAGGGACCGAACCAGCCTGCCCTAAGGATAGGATAAGTTATAGGATCCATTATTTAAACCATTATTGAACTCTATATCGAACTCGAAATTTGTTTCTTGAACTGCATCCTGTATTGATTCCTCTGAGCGTTCTTATAGTTTATCTTTTGGTTGCAGAGCAATGGATCCCAGGAACGGAGACGAGATTCCTTTGGATACACCACATGATGCCGTGGTTACTTATGGAGACGGAGTGACTCCAAGAAATGGAGGACAAGCATCGCAGAGCGATCAAACCGGACAGCCTAATCCAAGGTTCCGAGGAGATGACATCCCACCTCCACCACAGTTCACTCCGCAGATGCCAGTTTTCCCGCCAGGACAAGCCATGGACGGGCAACAGATGTTCCAAATGATGTATGCCATGATGCAAGCCCAGCAGCAGATTCAGTAAGAGGCCCACCGACAGGAGGCAGAGTATCTGAGGACCAGCCTGGTATCCGTATTGGAGCAGGCAAATCCACCAGCGAGGCGAACAGCGACGGGATCTATCACCGATTTCCGTCATCTCAAGCCTCGCACATTTTCTGGTAAAGAAGGGCCAACAGAAGTTCATGAATGGCTCACTAACATTCAGCATCAGTTGGAAGCCGCTGAACTTCCGAGAGAGAAGTGGATGACTGCAGTCAGAATGCAGTTAACTGATAATGCGCATCACTGGTGGCTAGCAGAAGAAAGGAGGCTCGGACAGGACCGAGTCACTTGGGAAGAGTTCTCCAGGCTCTTCCAAGAGATGTACATTTCAGCAGTTGCACGGTCAGAGCTCAGAGACAGATTCAACCGCCTTATCCAAGGCAACATGACAGTGGAAGAATACAATACGGAATTTATTCGCCTGAGCCGCTTTGCCCCAACATTGATTTCGACGGAGGAAGAAAAAGCAGAGAAGTTCTTCGACGGGTTGAAGTTCGAGCTTCAGAGATTGATAGGATCGGTAGCACCTACATCCTATACCGACGTCCTCGCAGCAGCACGACGCATGGAGCACGTCACTAGAAGGGAGTCGAATCTGAAGAGGCCTAATGCAGCAGCACTATCCAGGACAGCACATGGGGATTCAGCAAAACGGACCCAGAGGAGTATGCCAGAGAGGACCGCACACAGGGCCGTATCTCTCCCTACTTGTCACCACTGCGGCAAGGTAGGGCACATTGAGAAAGAGTGCAGGCGTAAGTTGGGACTATGTCTGAGCTACGGATCCAACCAGCACTTTTCCAGGGACTGTACTGAACGCAGAGACGGAGCACTGAGACTAGCTTTACCTGCACCACGACCAGTTTATCCAGCAGTAGGAGCACAGCAGGCAGGAGTTGGAGGCGTCAGGCTACCAGCCCCAGGAGGGAATCAGCAGAGACCACCCCTGGCACCACAGGCAGCCCTATTTCAGCAGCAGCAGAGAGGTCCAGCTCAGGGACGAGGACAGGCATTCACATTAGCTGTTAAGGAGGAGGCTACAGCAGGCGAGGTTATCGCAGGTACTATTTTAGTAGCTTCATTACCAGCTGTAGCATTATTTGATTCTGGAGCATCGCATTCATTTATAGCAGCTAGCTTTGTAGCCACCCATAGAGTAGCTACCGCACCCCTTTTGAAGATTAAGAGAATTCTTACGGGAGGTGGAATTATTCCGGTTAGTGACGTCTGTAGATCATGTTCTGTAGTAGTTTGTGGCCGAGAAATGCGAGCTCAATTTCTAATCTTTTCCATGCCGGATTATGATGTCGTACTTGGTATGGACTGGTTAAGTCAGTACCATACGACCCTTGATTGTCGGCTTGGGCGGGTTGTATTTAGACCGCCAGGACATCCAGAATTCGAGTTTCTTCGAGAAGCAGTAGAGCAAAGAGATCAGCCTACTCTTAGGGTACTAACTGTAGAAGGAGAGACAGGTTACCCAAGAGTCATATCAGAATTTGTGGATGTATTTCCTGATAATCTTCCAGGTTTACCACCTGATCGGGAAATAGAATTCACAATAAACTTAACTCCAGGAGCAGAGCCTATCACTTCATCAGTATATCGGCTGGCACCTAAGGAGTTAGTGGAGTTGAAAGAACAGGTTGACGACCTTCTGGATAAGGGTTTCATTCGGCCCAGTGTTTCACCTTGGGGAGCACCCATATTATTTGTGCCGAAGAAGGATGGAACAGTACGATTGTGCATTGACTACAGGGCACTAAATGCTGTGACCATCAAGAACAGGTATCCCTTACCACGCATTGATGATCTATTCGATCAATTGAGTGGGGCAAGGGTATTTTCGAAGATTGACCTTCGATCCGGCTATTATCAGATCAAAGTAAGGAAGGAAGACATCCCGAAGACAGCTTTCAGGACCAAGTATGGACATTATGAGTTCTTGGTAATGCCGTTTGGTTTAACCAACGCGCCAGCAGTGTTTATGAGTTTAATGAACAGAGTCTTTCATCAGTTCTTGGATAAGTTTGTGGTTGTGTTCATTGACGACATTCTTATATATTCCAAGAGCCACGAAGAGCATGAGGAGCATCTCAAAATCGTGTTAGAGACCTTGAGGCAGAAAAAGTTATATGCCAAACTCAATAAGTGTGAGTTCTGTATGGACAAAGTGCCTTTCTTGGGACATATCATCTCAGGAGAAGGACTTTCAGTGGATCCAGAGAAAGTTGCGGCAATAGAGACTTGGCCTACACCCACATCAGTTGCAGAGGTGAGAAGTTTTTTCGGACTTGCGGGATATTACCGAAGGTTTGTAGAAAATTTCTCGAGGATTGCAGAACCAATGACGAAGCTGACACGCAAGGACCAGGAGTTTTTATGGACAGAAGACTGCCAGAAGGCCTTCGAAGAATTGAAGAGAAGATTAACAACAGCACCTTTCTTGACTCTTCCTTCAGGGTCAGGAGGTTTTGTTGTTTACAGTGATGCATCAGGCAGTGGATTAGGATGTGTTTTGATGCAACATGGCAAAGTCATTACTTATGCATCAAGACAGTTGAAGGTCCACGAGAAGAACTATCCAACACACGATCTGGAGTTAGCAGCAGTTATATTTGCATTGAAGATTTGGAGGCACTACCTTTATGGTGAAAAAGTAGACATCTTTACAGATCACAAGAGTCTGAAGTATGTATATACTCAGAAGGAGCTTAACATGAGGCAGAGACGTTGGCTCAAATTGATGGTAGATTTTGACATAGATCTGCAGTATCATCCGGGAAAGGCGAATGTTGTTGCAGATGCGCTCAGCAAAAAGCCTACGGCTTATTTCTTGACGATGCAGCCCAAGTTATTGAGAGATCTGCAGGAGCTTCAGATAGAGGTTATCTTACTAGGACAGAATGGCTTGATGGCTAATCTTGAGATTAAGTCATCACTCGTGGAGAAGATTAAAGAGGCCTTGCCCACCGATGCCAGATTTCGAAGACTGAAGGAAAGGACGGAAGCAGGCATGCAGACAGGACTTCGCATACACGAAGACGGGACATTGAGGTTTGGAAACCGCCGGTATGTTCCAAATGGAGAATTGAGACAAGAGTTAAAGACTGAAGCACATAGCTCTATGTACTCTGTTCACCCAGGAGGAACCAAGATGTACCAAGACTTGAGGCAGTGTAAACTCCCTCACCCAAAATAGGTATTTGTGTATATTTTATATTATTATATTTATTATAGATGTTGAATTTATTTAGAGTATTCTCTTAGTTAATTAGAAAATAATTTTTTCTTTAGTATATTTACTTATATAAATATTCATTTAGAATTATTTTAGGTTATTTTAGATTTTTGGAGATTTTTCTAGATTTTTGGTAATTAAAACTTAGAAAACATAAATTTCTAGGACTTCTATGATTTACTATACGACCATACTTGCATGTCGTTCCTACCAAATATTTATTTTAGTTTAAAATATTTAATTATATTTTTTTGTAATGTATTTAGAATTTTAAGAAATTTATTTAGATTTTAAAATTATTTAGGATTTATTTGGATATATATAGTCTTAATATTAGATAGATGCTAATTTAGTGTTAATAGATATTAATAAGATTTTATAAATTATTTGTATTATCTTTAATTATATTTAAGATTATAAATTATTGAGATAAATTTAAACTCTATTTTAAATTAATTCAAATCCTGAACCTACTAGGAAATCAACTTCATGCATATCCTATCCTTATTTAAATTCATCATAATCCTATCCAAATTAACCAATCCTAGTCATATTTAATTAAGTAGTGTCCACCATTATAAATGCCTCATCCTTCATATTTTTCTTCCCCGAATTACTCTTTTTTTCGTCCAAAAAATAGTCAAAATTTATCATAAATTCAGCCTCATTTTCCACTAGTTATGACGAATTAAAAAGATGATATCTCCTAGCTCCGGACTCCAAACACGCTCCAGTTTTTTTTTGTTAGAACGATAATGAGGTTAGCCTTCTGATTATATAAATTATTTTTCTAAATTATGAGTATTAAATTCTGTAAAATTCGTAGAGCACAGCATATCCGAAAATAGACGTGTTTCGATGTTTTTGTGATTTCGGGAGAACCAGGAGTCAGAATCATGAACCGTTTAAAGTTTCGGAAAGCTAATGTCAAGATCATCGACATAATTTTTTCCCAGAATTTAATTCAAATTATTTACATACTGTTAATTCTGTAGAACTTTTAGGTTAGAATTTAACCAACGGTGCACAATACAAAATTTGTATGTGCCATAATTTCCAAACGAATTTGAATTCGGACGAGCCGTAAATTCCAGCATATTTTTGACGCTGAAATCTACATGAAATCATGCATAAAAGTTGAGTTTGTGTTGGTTGACTTTTTGGTCAACAGATCGCCTCGATTTGCGTGCCATAAGACTCGAGTTGATAAAATTCAGTTTCTTTGGACAAAATTTAGGAATTAACATAAAAATAAGAATAATAAGATTAAAATAGGATTTTAGAGTAATTATTCCAAAATTAAATAAATTAAAATAAATTATCTTTTGACGTGATAAATTTGTAATACATAGGCTATTTGGACTGTGACTTGGACTCTGATTCATACCAGCAGTAGGACCCCAGGCAAGATACCTTGCCAAACTGTTTACAGTACTTTGCATGCTATTTATATTTCTGTTTATTTATTTTATTTCTGTATAGTTCTTGCATGTGTAGTTTTCCTTTCAGTCATTACTATATATTAGATATGTTGACACACACTTGACACTTAGCATCATAGGGGACAATTATTAGGCGTATGGGCTTTAACCACTCTGGTAACACCGTAGTCACTAGCACGCACTATGGTGGGTCATGTCCGATGGTCGCTACCCCCTAGGTATGTCGATTGATGGAGTCCGAGGGTCGCTACCCCCGAGGTATGCCGGCTGATGATGTTCATGGACGAGCGTGAGTTATGAGGCTTAGATCGAGTAGACTACCCTTGCCCATACATCGAAAAGTTGTCCTCATTTGCATTCATATAGATTGTCTTGTACAGCGTACTTATTTATTTTTAAACCATATGCATGTTTACTGTATTCAAATTGGCTCGTATTTTCTGTATCTTGTTACGTCCCTCTGAGGACCTGGTCCGCTGCCAGGTGTATCTTTTCTTGAGTATTTGCAGGAGCACAGATTTGGATGGTTACATGTGATCCGAGGATGTCTTCTCTTCGAACTGTGATGGATAGTTGGTATTCTTATATTGTGTTGTGGTGTTGTACTCATATTGTATTTGCTCTTATATTCGAGTTGGTAGTGGATTTGTTTCCATCCAACTATCATCCTTAGATACTTCTTATTGAGATCTAGTTTCATAGATACTGGTTATTTATTTCTATATGATTTTGGTGGATGAGATTTAGATTTTACCCTGTGACTTGTATTACATTTTATACCACTTGTGGATTTTATATTCATATTACAGCGTACGTATGGATTTGGTTTCCATATATTGGAGTTGCCATATCCATGCGGCTGGCATGCTTACGTGTCCTAGTCCTACGTATTTTTGGGACAGAGGCGTGATATATTTTTGTGGTGGCCCATGCAGGTCGAGAGCATATTGTCTCGGTTACGTTATTGTACCGAACAAGCCTGCACCTAGGACTAGAGTATAGGATCTCATCCACAATTGACTATGATTCATCTTCCTCCTCTTTGTTCTATTCGAACAATTATATCCTGCTTGATTTCTGTACTTCCCTAATAAGTTCCTTGAGTATATATAGCCTTCTGCTAGAATATAGGAACCCATGTTATTAGGATGATAATTAGAGTACCACACCTATTAAGAATACAATGAGAATATAGACACCACTAAGTTTAGAATATCTAGTGAACCCTAGAATTTCTTAGCTATAGATTGGTTTACCATTACCCCTGATATATTATGAAGACTGGAGGGTAGTATAGACACTACTAGAGTAGTTAGAAGTTTTACCATAATGTTTGACACCTAGTATCACATAGTCTTTTGACCTATTAATGGAGTATGATTGAACAACATTAATTGTATGCTAGCTTAGGAGACAGTGTTTATTCAGACAATAGAATTTAGAGGTCCTTGCCCCCATTTGGTCGACTAGCGACACAGATAAGGAGGTTGTATTATAACTATAGAGATTTGTAGAGTCTTTATTATTATTGCTTATTCTATTTTTTTTGTTTTATTTTTGTGAACTTGAATTGACTTGTACCTCCTTTCATCATCATCTAGCGTACCTATAATTGTTGTACCACCTTGACTTATGCCGCTATTATAGCCTAGTTTTGCAAGCTTATTCTTTCATCAAGCTTGTTCACTATATATGTATTAGTGGATGCATACATTAATATATTTCAGAATCAGTGTACTACGGTCTGATCAACCATAGTGCGCGTGATTCGCCCTTCGTATAACTACTTTACGTGGATTGAGATATCTAGTAATTAGTAGATGAACGAACTTGCCCTCTAGATATGTCTAAGCATATCGTATCCGTTACATAACTGTACCGATAAGAGCATGTGGATAGACATTACCAAAATAGGACTTCAATCCATAACTGCTTTGACAATTCTTATTTGAATTCTTTAAACGTCTTGATCCCGATACTTCTATTCTATTACCTCGCCCTTGAACTCTTTATTATTGATCTCCGTCTTCCCTTATTTCGGAAAGACGAAACCTCATGCTTGGTATAAGTTTGATACACAGAGAGTACTAGATATACCCCATAGGCCGATCACATACTTGAGGATTATTCTTTCGTAATTAAGGACATATCATAAATGATATAATCGGCGTTGAAGTTTTGAGGATTGAATGACATGAGTTAATAAATTAAGGAATATTTTTCTTAAAGTATATAGTCTTCTGTGATAGATGGGTAAATTCTAAGTTGGGTAGCAGTGCATTGGCAACTCGAGAGAAATTTCTTTTAGATTGTGATCGAGTAAGATTAGATTGGGAGAGGTTCAAGCCATTCAATTTTGAAAATTTTAGAAGAATGACTAAGATGATGAGGATTAATGAATTTTAAAAATCTTGATATTGAGGACCCAATATTTATACCTTAAGTACATAATTTAAATTTTTGAGTATTGAAGGTAAAATCATCAATTTGAATTTGAAGGATAAATATATAATTTCAGACTTGAATATTGGTGGACTGCAATTAAATTATTTTTTAATTTGATGATTTAAATTAAGAATTAAAATTTGATGGTTGGACTACCTATTTGAAATATTGAGGATGTGAATGGAATTTAAAAAGTTTAAGAATACAAAAAAAAAAATTATAAGTGAAAATAGGAATAATATTGGACTCGAATTACTTCTAGAGGAGATTATGATACTTGGAGATCGTGAGGTAAAATTTGATATGGGTTATTTAAATCTTGAAGATATTATATGGATTCAATTTAAATTTGGATATTGATGAGTTGGAAAAGTGAGAAGAGATTACAATAGGTTGAATTTTGATTTAAACAATGATTATCTTAATTTTGAAATGATCGCGATAGATTTGAATAGATTTGTTATTTAAATTTTTGAAAGAGATTGCGATTGACGTACCTTATGTATGAATGTGAAGGATTTAACAAATTATGTCATATTTTAATTTCGAGGACGAAATTGTTTTAAGTTGGGTAGATTGTAAACTCCCTCACCCAAAATAGGTATTTGTGTATATTTTATATTATTATATTTATTATAGATGTTGAATTTATTTAGAGTATTCTCTTAGTTAATTAGAAAATAATTTTTTCTTTAGTATATTTACTTATATAAATATTTATTTAGAATTATTTTAGGTTATTTTAGATTTTTGGAGATTTTTCTAGATTTTTGGTAATTAAAACTTAGAAAAGATAAATTTCTAGGACTTCTATGATTTACTATATGACCATACTTGCATGTCGTTCCTACCAAATATTTATTTTAGTTTAAAATATTTAATTATATTTTTTATAATTTATTTATAATTTTAAGAAATTTATTTAGATTTTAAAATTATTTAGGATTTATTTGAATATATATAGTCTTAATATTAGATAGATGCTAATTTAGTGTTAATAGATATTAATAAGATTTTATAAATTATTTGTATTATTTTTAATTATATTTAAGATTATAAATTATTGAGATAAATTCAAACTCTATTTTAAATTAATTCAAATCCTGAACCTACTAGGAAATCAACTTCATGCATATCCTATCCTTATTTAAATTCATCATAATCCTATCCAAATTAACCAATCCTAGTCCTATTTAATTAAGTAGTGTCCACCATTATAAATGCCTCATCCTTCATATTTTTCTTCCCCGAATTCCTCTCTTTTTCGTCCAAAAAATAGTCAAAATTTATCATAAATTCAGCCTCATTTTCCACTAGTTATGACGAATTAAAAAGACGATATCTCCTAGCTCTGGACTCCAAACATGCTCCAGTTTTTTTTGTTAGAACGATAATGAGGTTAGCCTTCTGATTATATAAATTGTTTTTCTAAATTATGAGTATTAAATTCTGTAAAATTCGTAGAGCACAGCATATCCGAAAATAGACGTGTTTCGATGTTTTTGTGATTCCGGGAGAACCAGGAGTCAGAATCACGAACCATTTAAAGTTTCGAAAAGCTAATGTCAAGATCATCGACATAAATTTTTCTTAGAATTTAATTCGAATTATTTATATACTGTTAATTCTGTAGAACTTCTAGGTTAGAATTTAACCATCGGTGCACAATACAAAATTTGTATGTGCCATAATTCCCAAACGAATTTGAATTCGGATGAGCCATAAATTTTAGCATATTTTTGACACTGAAATCTACAGGAAATCATGCATGAAAGTTGAGTTTGTGTCGGTTGACTTTTTGGTCAACAGATCGCCTCGATTTGCGTGCCATGAGACTCGAGTTGATAAAATTCAGTTTCTTTGGACAAAATTTAGGAATTATCATAAAAATAAGAATAATAAGATTAAAATAGGATTTTAGAGTAATTATTCCAGAATTAAATAAATTAAAATAAATTATCTTTTGACGTGATAAATTTGTAATACATAGGCTATTTGGACTGTGACTTGGACTCTGTTTCATAGCAGCAGCAAGACCCCAGGCAAGATACCTTGCCAAACTGTTTACAGTACTTTGCATGCTATTTATATTTCTGTTTATTTATTTTATTTCTGTATAGTTCTTGCATGTGTAGTTTTTCTTTCAGTCATTACTATATATTAGATATGTTGACACACACTTGACACTTAGCATCATAGGGGACAATTATTAGGCGTATGGGCTTTAACCACTCTGGTAGCACCGTAGTCACTAGCACGCACTATGGTGGGTCGTGTCCGATGGTCGCTACCCCCGAGGTATGTCGATTGATGGAGTCCGAGGGTCGCTACCCCCGAGGTATGCCGGCTGATGATGTTCATGGACGAGCGTGAGTTGTGAGGCTTAGATCGAGTAGACTACCCTTGCCCATACATTAAAAAGTTGTCCTCATTTGCATTCATATAGATTGTCTTATACAGCGTACTTATTTATTTTCAAACCATATGCATGTTTACTGTATTCAAATTGGCTCATATTTTCTGTATCTTGTTACGTCCCTCTGAGGACCTGGTCCGCTGCCAAGTGTATCTTTTCTTGAGTATTTGCAGGAGCGCAGATTTGGATGGTTACATGTGATCCGAGGATGTCTTCTCTTCGAACTGTGATGGATAGTTGGTATTCTTATATTGTGTTGTGGTGTTGTACTCATATTGTATTTGCTCTTATATTCGAGTTGGTAGTGGATTTGTTTCCATCCAACTATCATCCTTAGATACTTCTTATTGAGATCTAGTTTCATAGATACTGGTTATTTATTTTTATATGATTTTGGTGGATGAGATTTAGATTTTACCCTGTGACTTGTATTAAATTTTATACCACTTGTGGATTTTATATTCATATTACAGCGTACGTATGGATTTGGTTTCCATATATTGGAGTTGCCATATCCATGCGGCTGGCATGCTTACGTGTCCTAGTCCTACGTATTTTTGTGACTGGGGCGTGACAGGCAGTATTACTGGTGGCATGGAATGAAAAGGGAGATTGCAAGATTTGTGGCCAAATGTTTAGTCTGTCAACAAGTAAAGGCCGAACATCAGAGGACTGCAGGTATGTTACAGCCGCTGCCTATACCAGAATGGAAGTGGGAGCATATCACGATGGATTTTGTCACAAGATTTCCGAGGAGCCCCAGTGGAAGAGACGCAGTATGGGTTATCGTGGACAGACTTACGAAATTGGCACACTTCTTGCTATTTAGAGTTGGACAGTCCACAGAGGTACTAGCCGACATGTATATGCGACAAATTGTCAAATTACATGGAGTGCCCGTTAGTATAGTATCGGATCGAGATTCGAGATTTATCTCTCATTTCTGGAGAAGCATGCAAGAGAGCCTGGGCACCAGACTAAAATTCAGCACAGCTTACCACCCCCAGACAGATGGCCAATCGGAGCACAACATTCAAATCTTGGAGGACATGTTGCGATCATGTATGCTAGACTTTGGAGGATCTTGGGAAGATCATCTGCACTTAGTGGAGTTCTCCTACAATAACAGTTATCAGGCCAGCATTCAGATGGCACCATTCGAGGCATTATATGGAAGGAAGTGCAGATCGCCTATATGTTGGAGTAACGTTGGTGAACATCAAATACTGGGTCCAGAATTGGTAACGCAAACAGTGGAAAAGGTGAAACAGATTCAGAATCATCTACGAGCAGCCCAGGATAGACAGAAGCATTGGGCAGATACACACAGACGTCCCCTGGAGTTTAAAGAAGGAGAGCACGTGTTCTTGAGGATTTCGCCCACTCGTGGTACTATCAGATTCGGGAGCAGAGGCAAGTTGAGCCCAAGGTATATTGGACCATTTGACATTCTAGAGCGCGTTGGTGAGGTGGCTTATCGTCTTGCATTACCTCCATCCTTAGAGGGAGTGCATGACGTATTCCACGTCTCACAGCTGCGAAGGTACGTGATCGACCCAAGTCACGTAGTCGATCATTCAGAGATCGCAGTAGGCCCAAGCTTGAGATATGAAGAACAACCAGTGGGCATCCTCGACGTCAGTGAGAAGACATTGTGGGGACAGAGAATCAGACTGGTTCGTGTAGCATGGAAATATCATTCTCCTGGCGAATCGACTTGGGAACGAGAAGATAGTATGCGCCAGCGTTACCCCCACTTGTTTGAGGAGACAGTTGTAAACTGAGCAACCTTGTATTTCCATATCTCTTTCTTTATAGCTTATTCTTTGATTGTAAGGACGCAATCCTTTTAAGGAGGGAAGATTGTAAACACAAAAATTTTCAGATAATTTTAATATAATTTTTTCCGGATTTTCAGCATTTTCTGGATGAAGAACCAAGGTGATGGTGAGTTAAGTATTTTAAATACAGTTTATTGGTGTTAAAATATTATGAAAATAAGATTTTATTGTGTGAAATAGAAAACCGGACATGTGATATTTTTCGGTGAATTTGTTGGACTCCGGAGTAGCATTTTAAGCCCTAGGAACTATTGGATATGTAGACCGAGCTAAATCAAACCCTAGTCAAACCAAATCTGGCTGAACCGAACCGTTGACCGAACCAAACTACGGGCTGGGACGAACCAAGCCAACCCATTATATTGGGTCGGGTCGGGTCGGATCCAGCGAACCCGACCCAGACCCGAGATGCAAGGGAAACCCTAGCCCCCGCCGGTTATACTGTAGCAGTATATAACCGCCGCCCTCGACTTTCGTGTAGACTCCGCCAGCCCTCCGAAACCCTAGTTTTATCGCCGCCTTCTGAGCATCCTCCCAGACCGCCGCTTACCCCCGAGTTTCGCGAGCCGCCCGACTTCCCCAACTCGAGCGCTGCCGCCACTCGATTTCCTCGCCTCGACAGCTTCCCGTCCTCCCCATCTCCGCCTGGCCAGTCGACCCCCTCCGACGACGCCATCGACCGGCTGTGCTCATCCCGAGCCAAACCGCACCCACCGTCCGAGACCCGCGACGCCGAACGACGCCGAGCTGCCGCCAGCGCCTGAACGCTTCGACCTGACTGTGCGGAGCCGCTGCCCTAGTCCGACTTCGAGCCCGACCCCTCCGGCGGAGCCCCTCCGCTGTCTCCAGATCAGGACACTAGCCTGGACTCACGGCAGACACGCGAACACTGAAATCCTTGACCAGGACATAAAGGGGACGCTCGGACACTTGGAATTCAGAGTTCACGGAGCCCTGTTCAGGTACCTATTTCTCTCACCTCGCAACTCCGTTTTAGTTTCCGTCAGTTGCTATGCGTAGACTGTATAACCCTCTCGGTACCCGTGCAACCCGCTCGGTGCATCGCGTCCTGTGGTGATCCCACACCGCGATCCAAAAACATGAAAAAACTACGCCCTATTTTACCCCAGAACCGAGTATGCCCCGCCAAATGGGATGACTTGGTCGCACGCAGTCTTTACCAAAACGTGCGCGTCGTTGATACGGTCGTGTGAGATTTCGTAGAAGTCGATTCGGAGGTGCGTGCACCCCGGAATCAACGTGTATCCGCGAACAACACCCCTTATTCGTCCTTTCTAGAATATGCTGTAACTTTATGTACACACGTCGGATCGAGACAAAACTTACGCCATCGGACTCGTAGCAATACGCTGGTCCTGTGACCCAAGTTTGGTTCAATTCTGAGAACGTTGACAAAATCGCGTATCGTGGGCCCCATCTGCTCCACTTGACGGACGATTTTGTGATCGGCTCATCGAAATCCAATTCTGGAAGTTCCGTTGAGTTCGTATCAGTGTTCCTGACTTGTAGACACTGAGTTTGACTAATTAGGAGACCTTTGACCCTGACACGCTTTTCGGTGCAAAGTGGCCCACATTTGGACCCCACTTTGGCCCGGAAATGACCTTTTTGCCCCTGTGTCCAAATTGGACTTAAGGACAGGCGTTTCTAGCTGTTTGATATCTTCTGAGACTGTTGGTGATGTTTATTACAGCTTTTGGAGGAGTACCCACCGGATCCACCGATACCAGGACGACAGCTGATATTCAAACATCAGGCAAGTGTACCTTGCCAAACTCTGCAGTTTTGTTACATATTTTTCTTGCTATATTATATTGCTGTGCATGCTTAACCTAGGACCGTGTGACGTACTTAGCGTCCGATTATTAGTCGGGTGCCGACACTGTACGCGGTGTTGGGTACGGTCACCTAGAGATGGACATTCGTGACACTATATATTCTCGTACTGGTCATACCAAGTACACTTTGACCCAGGACACTTGACACCATTCATGAGACAGGATCTTCTCGAGATATTCGTGGTGATTCTGTATAGGATACAGGACTGGACATGGACATTATAATCTTAGACCTTATTATGACTTGCTGCATTAGTTTTGATCTTGCGTGTCATGGACATGAGACGTATGATTTCATTGGGTGGGGAGAGACACACAGGCTACAGGCTGTTTATATATATATCTTCTACTATTGTGAGGTCGTAGACTCTCGGAGCAGAGCTAGACACATTACCGGTTATTACCGCTACCGGCTCCCCGACACAGAGCTTGTAGTGGCTCAGCCTGAGACTAGTGATGCTCTCACTTGCATTGCACTTAGATGGTTACATATTTACCCTATTGCTTTATTTATTTCATTATTGCTGCACTGCTTATTTATTTATTGGCATGAGCTTTCTTGTACCTTGCTATGTCCCCTGAGGACCTGGATCCAGATTTTGTCCCCAGATTTTGCAGACGAGGTTTATCCCGAGATATACGGGACCGGAGCAGGAGCTAGACCGACACCCGAGGACGAGGTGTTAGCTGAAGACTTTGCCTGAGCATCCATGTTTCATGCTCAGCATTTATTTATTTATTTCAGTCTTTTATTTCTGGTCTGTTGAACCATTGTACTAGATATTTATCGAGTTGTTCTCCGAAGTACTTTGTTGAGACTAGCTGATGATTTATATTCCTTATTTATTCTGTGGATCATATTTTATATCTTGTGTGGATGAGATTAGTTGTGCCATGTTGTCGTAGACTTGATTTTACAGCTTAAGTATGCCCTGATGGATCCATTAAATTGGATTTGTCCATCGGTGCGTACTGCTGGCCATTGCCACGAGTCTGGTCCTACGATATTTTGGGACTGGGGCGTGACAGGAATACAAATGAATCAAAAGTATTTCAAGGATAAGTTAATCCAAAACCTGGAGTAAGTCACTCTTAATAGTTTCGTGAATGGATACATAAATCTTATTGGACAACTTGGAGTTATAACCAAAGATTTAGAATTGAATCATGGCTTGGTGGTCTAGACTTATAATGGATATATGAAATCTATCAAAACATGTCTGAGGAGATAAACTATACGAATTGCTAGGCTTGTCATACAACTTGGATATATCATGGATTTGACTGGACAGATTTGAACCCTGTACAAACCAATATATTAATGTGAGTAGGATGATCTGTGCTTGATATTTAGAAATCAGAGTAAAACGAGCTTGGGTAGAATATCCCGTATAAATGAATAATAGTTTGACCTTAGGAATTGGGGCGAGCATCGTGCGACAAATTTGTACGATAAATCGTGTGCTTGAACTTGAATCTATGACCTTGTGAGCTGACCTAGCAATTAGGCAGACGATCCTATACCGAGTGAAAGAACTCGTATAACCGACTTTGGAGTATTTTCTGAGCAAGCCATAGAATTGGGACAGCATGACTTAGAGTTAGACTTGGAACGGTAACGTGTGTTATGTTTGACACGATAGGACATAGACGCTAGTCGGTAGATCGGATAGATCATGCTTGATGGTAGTGCAATGCTTGGTTTGAATTAGAATTACTTAGATTTTGATTAACCCTATTGGAGGTATCATCGTAATTTATAAGACGAGAACTCTTGAGATTTTCGCAAGTAGCTTGTCTGACTTCACTATCGCTAAGTTTGGTTGAATGCATATGTTTGAGGAACGCCTTGAACGTGTGCACGATCCAAAACTCAATGATATGTTGAACTCGAGTGCAAAGACTTTGCTATCACTAAGTTGGTTGACATGCGTATGTTTGAGGGACGCTTTTAAGATATGCACGATCCAGACTCACGATATGCTGATCTCGAATGCTAGTGCAAGTGAATATGTTAGATTCGCATGGATGAGTATAACATTTTGATAAGTTTGCCTCAGCCTTAGATCATTTTTCAATATGGATCATAATGTACCCCGCGTTAAGCGATATATGTTCCACGCTAAGGCACAGTTGAGATCGAGTCAGAGCTTTGATTGAATGATAGAGTCATTCAATGAGACATACATGCGACACGATATAAGGAACGAATAGGAACTTATGTTCGAACGGATCTAGTGGTACCGATTGTTATGCTTGAGATAGATTCGATAGTGCGATAGAAAGGCTTGCGCTCAGAAAGTCTCGAGGACGAGACTTTTTTTGAGTGATGTATAATGTAACGACACATTCTCTTCAAGCAGATAGTCGATTAAAATGCACAAGTGCAATAACCTGACCTACTTTGCTCAACGAGAAGACCCGTTTAAGGCAAAGTGATTTCCAGACTTGGCCCTTCAGGTGTTCAGACTTAGACTTTTAAAGGCTCGCTCAGAGTATCGCTCGACCGAGGTAAATCATCGCTAAGGTGGGTGGCTACAATAAACTTGTCCTTGCTTAGCCAGCACACTTAAAAATATGGACGATACATGCTAGTCGCTAGGTGAATCACCCATTACATGCTAATAAAAAATACAACGCACCTAGCTAAGGGAATAATCACATCTTGTATTGCTTGTGTTAGAATATGAAAATAAAACTTGGCTTATAACTTGGACCCTCGCATGCTACCTTTGCTTCATGCAAGTAGACCCCGCTATGCCTCGAGTAGATCATTATATACTCTTCATAGTGCACTGCTTCACTTGTTTACACTGCACGTCTTATAAATTATGTCGCTCGATACGTCGCTGTATGGCTTCACTTCTCGCACTAACCCTTAGACCCTTGCTAAACGTAAAGGCTTATGATCTAAGGTAGACTATACAATATGTATCCTTATGCTTATATTTTCAACAAATGCATGCTTGCCTGCTTACATAGTAATTTGCACTCGTTTGCCTCATTTCAATGATTGTCACATAATTTTATGCCACAATCAAGTATGTCTTACCTTACATTCATTCAATTCATCGAAAGACTATCTAATAGTCATTCCGTGCAAATATAAACCTGAAAGTGCTCGGAACCGTTAGGTCGCCAAGGCAATTTCCGAACCAGGGGATTGCATCATGTCAAGTAAAGCAAGAATCATATCTAGTAGAGCATAATCATTCTGAAAAAGAATTAAGAATTAACATGTCATGAATCCCGTGAATCTGAGACCCAAGACTTGCATGTCGTGGACAACTTGTGCACAAGGTATTAAATCGATTCCCGCGGACGGTCTCCGGGGCTCCAGGGTCGATCCGATCCAGACGGAACATCTGTTAGTCTGTCTGTTTCAAGGAAAGATGGCGTGTAGCACCTTGTGAACCTTCTTTCACGCCATTCTCGTTCTTAGACTAAGTAGTCATCTGTTCGGGCAGAATGGATGCGACGTCTCATTTCTAGAGTCACATACCATTCTCGCTCTTGACTATAACCCATCCTTTTTGGCCAAGCCAGTGACTCATATTCATATAGATAAGTCATACTTACTTAGCGGCAATCCGCGTGCGAGTCATTGTATCGTGCCTAGTAATCTGAAACAACTGAATGATTATGAGTATAAGACAATTTATACATAAATTGAATAAAATGAGTAATCCTTTTAACTCGTGCACCTGAAATAGAACCTCGCTCATGACACTCGCATTTTGTAACACCCCGTTCCGTTCTAGCGGACTGCCGACTCAATCGGTAAAAGTACAACTGTCCCGACCCACTTTGACTCAAATGAGAAGCAAAGGATATCCAGACTTGCCCCTACAGGAATCCTGCTTGGGCTTTCAGAGACTCGCTTGACGTATCGCTCTACCGAGGTGAATCATCGCTAAGGTGGGTGGCTACGGTGAACTTGTCTTTGCTTAGCCAGCACACATAAAATCTAGAATATTCATGCTAGTCGCTAGGTGATTCACCCCTTGCATGCTAATAAGAATCCAAAGCACCTAGCTAAGGGAATAATCCTAACTTGTATTACTTGTGCTAGAACATAGAAATTGAAATACTGCTTATATTCAGACCCTCGCATGCTGTGTCCCTAACGGTTTCATCTCTCGGCTTACCTTCGGGTCCGAGCAAACGTGTTTACTTATGTTCCTTAGAAACGCATGCTTGTCTGCTTGAATGTTGCCTTGTCTTCATCTAACCCTGGGAGACTACTAAGTAGTCGTCCCGTGCATGATTGAACCTGCAAGTATCCGAGATCGCTAGGCAACCAAGGCAATCTTCGCCCCAGGAGAATGCATCAAGGCTAAAGCCATTCACTGAACGAATTAATCATGTAATAATGCTTGTCTTGTACTCATGTAGCCTACGGGTGAATAATGTAGCCTTCGGGCGAATGATTGATCACGTAGCCTCCGGGCGGATATTCACGTAGCTTCCGGGCGGATAACGTAGCCTTCGGGCGAATGCTTGCTAATGTAGCCTTCGGGCGAATGAATGTTAATATAAGATCACGGACAACTTCTGCACAAGGTATAGTTCCTGCGGGCGGCTGCTGGGGCACTGGCACCGTTCTGGCTCCGGACGGAACTCACGTTTAGTCTCACGTACTTGGACGGGATGGTATGCGGCACCTCACGCTCTTGCACGTAGCAAACCATCCTCGTCACAGACTAGTGTCCTTTATGACAATCATGCCAGTGATCATCATGTATATTTGAACCTGTTGCATCCTAACTTGTGTCTTCGTGGCAGGAAAGACATGGTAAATTGTGCAGGTGATTCAGATAATCAGGTAAAAGATACTGAACGGTGTCAAGTATATTTCATTAAATCATCGTATGCAACACACCCAATACTCCTGTAAATCGTATACTTGTAACGTGATCTTGTCCATAATATCGTGTTTGCATATGCCATGCCTCTTGAACGTTATACTTGCCCGTGCATGAGTTAATAATGTTTGCCTTGGACAGGGAAGGACAAATGGTAAGTTGGTAAGTCTCGCCGTATTTTCTCTCATGTCGTACGGCGCACTGCCACACTAGTTAGGCTATTCAAATCTTGCATAAAACTGATCCTAAGACAACTAGAAAGACAACTTAATAGTTGGTGTACGGAACTTGTATTACGTGTTTGGATTTGTCGAGCGGGCGAGTAGCTTCCCCACCAGTGCATTCAATGTACTGATAATCCACCAGTTTGTATGCAGGGTGCGGGAAAAACCTCGTTCGGTGCGGATACCTCTATCGTGCGTGCTAAGGTGTGAAGATCACTCCGAAGCAACGGTGCATCCAGAACAGAAGCACATATATAAGACATAATGTTGTGAACATCGCCTGAACATCGCATGTACAATCATTCCACAATTGTAGCCACTTGGCACGCTTTTACTGTTTCAGAGAGAGAGGTTTGAGCGACTTGTAATCTCGGCTATACGCCGCCTGTAACACATGTTTATATCAATAAAGAGTTGCTTACTTCAACATTGTGTTTCAATGCTTCCACTATATTGTCAATTCAGTGAACTTGTTACCGATCGTCTATGCGTTCATGACTCCGCTGCACTCGGACAATCTGTGCGACTCTGTGGCTTAGAACTCTTACCGCCAGCCAATGAACCGCGGCCTTGCACGGGCGTGGATCACGCTCGTGCGGCATCACGCCCGGATGGGTCAAAGCGATCGTCCCGCGGGACCGCTGGCGAGGGTGATTCCCGCCTAGCGGGGACGGCCGATTAACCTGCGGAAGATCGGGGCGTGACATATTTGCTTATGCTATTGCCCCAGGATTTCATATACATACCCGTGCTTGGTTTACCTTGGACAGGGAAAGACAGATGGTAAGTTGTTAAGTCTTGCCGTATAATCTTACATCGCACGGCGCAGTACATGAGTTAGGCTTTTTATTATGCCATAAAACTGATACTAAGGTAAGAAGAGAAAGATAACTTAATAGATGGTGCACGGAACCTATATAACGTGTTTGGATTTGTCGAACGGACGAGAAGCCTCCCCACCAGTGCATTTATGTACTAATAACCCACCAAATTTTTTACAGGATACGGGAGAACCTCGTTCGGTGCAGAAACCCCCCTTCGTGCGAGCTAAGGCATAGAGTTTTCTCTGGAACCTTTGAACGTTGCGTCCAGAACTGAAGCACATATACAACACATAATGTTGGAACATCGTCTATACATTATTCCATAAATGTAGCCACTTGGTATGCTTTATTTGTTTAGAGAGGGAGAATGCTTGAGCGACTTGTAATCTCGGCCTAACGTCGCTTGTAACACTTGTTCAATATCAAAAAAGTGCTTATTTTACTTCTATACTTGTGTTATTCAATGCTTTCGCTATTGATGACTCTGTGAACTTGTTATAAATTGCCTATTCATTTCTTATTTTGCTATACTTGGACTATATGTGCGACTCTGTGGCTTAGACATCTTATCGCAAGTTCGGATCATGGCCTTACACGGGCGCAGCTTGTGCTCGTGCGACATCATGTTCAGATGGAAAAGATCGTCCCGCGGGAGCACTGGTGCGGTGATTCACGCCAAGTAGGGATGACCGATTATCTGCAAAAGATCGGGGCATGACAAGATGACCCAGAATCCTATTCTGAATCGGCCCGGTCAAATCTGGTCTAGGCCGGCCCAGCCCAATAGATTTGCAGGTTCATGATGGAATTTGGAAAGTTGCCAAAAGTCTGGCCCGGCCCGATCGTCCGACTAAACCTCTTTGGTTCAGACCATAAAATTTGTCCGACCCGGACCAGAATGATCTGTAACCTGTTCTAGGCCCGGTCCTAAACCGGACCCATCTCCCTCTCCCCTACATGACGCAGGCTCCATTGTTTAATTGGCGGATGACGACTGAACCTCCCCCATGTGGCCGCGGCCCCCACAGGGCTGACTGTACATTATGAATATAAAGGGAGGGGGTAAATGATCATAATACCTCCCATTTAACTGTTTTTAAACTGTTGGAGAGGTATTTTTGTCATGTATCCCTCCAACAGCCATATTATCCATTTGGGGGTTATTTTTACAAAAATACTCCCAATTTAATGGTAGTTTTTAATTCGTTTGAAGTTATTTTTGTCTTTTTTGCTAAAAATGACCAAAATTTCCTTGTAATAACTATATTTTAAGGATATTTGGGATAATTTGACACCCAAAAATTTCTATTAATAGGACATATTTTTTTCCAAATTTACCACAATAAATTTTCTTCTCTCTCTTGTAATATTTACAAAAAAACAAATTTCTGAAGACTGAAGTAACAAATTTCTATAGACTTTTTGGAGACTCAAGTGCAATTTGAAGGACGCTTCAACTTGATATACTACCACAAAGCTGCAAAAATTATACATCTGGCTTTGAAATAAATCAAGTTAAGATTTAAGTATTTTTTTAATATTAGAAAAAAGTTATCTTTCCTCTTTTTTTTTATTAGTTAATTTTCTTCCCTCTCTCTCTCTCTCTCTCTTTAGCTGAAAAAAAAAATTCTTCGCTCTCTTTTTACAAATTTTTCTAATTTAAAAAAAAAAAAGAATTATAATGATGCTACTAGTTCTAACCAACCATATCAAGGTGCTTTCGTACAATGTTACAATTATTATAATCATTTTGATTATGATAATAATTATATACTCGATTTTGTGCCACCGACATAAATATCACCTCCAGAAGTTAGAAATATGACTACTAATGTTTCAACTAGAAAAAAATTAATTTTATATGGATATATATTTTGATAAATTATTTGTCGAAAAATAAGTTTTAGATCCAAAAGACCAAAAATCAATAGTTAGAGGTGTACAATGCAAGAAACACAAAAAAATATTTAAATAAAAAATGATGGCACATACCCTTTAAAGAAAAACTATGAAAGTTGTTATGGTAAGTACACATTACAAGCTTAACAAAAACACTTGAGCATCGTTCCTCAAGAATCTTCCGTAAATTTTTTTACTTATTCTACTGCTCGTAACAAAATTGAGCTAAAATATATATTATTTGTGATGAACAACCTTTTACATTCAAGTATTATTCTTAATCCTTATTATACTAAAGTTTCTAGATTTACTAATAGAGTAGAAGCTGTCAAATTTTTTGAAAAAGAAAAGGCATCTTTGAAAGAAAATTTTATAAATGTTACTAAATTTGCTTTAACTTATGATATATGGACTAGTAAAAATAATTACCCTTTTATTTGTATCATGGCACATTATTTAGATGTAAAATAAAGTTAGCAAAAAAGAATTATTTACCTAAGACCTTTACAATTTTCACATACTGGTGTTGCAATCGGTGGAGCTATAATGCAAATTTTACGTGAATATGATATTAACAATAAAAATAAATTTAGTTTCTTTTGATAATGCTAGTAATAAAACTTCTTATATTAGTACTTTAAAATAATAATTTTTGCCTATAATAGTAGGACAATTTTATCATGTAAGATGTGTTTGTCATATTATTAATTTAATTGTACAATAATGCCTTCAGTTTTAATCAAGCAAATTTAAAAATATTATATCATATCTAATTAGTTTGAACACTTTTGCAAGTAGACAATAAAATTTAAAACCTTTATGTGGACAATATGGTATGACATTTAGAAGATTTGTTAAGGATGCACCACATAGATAAAATTTTACTTACTTAATGTTAAAATCTTGTATTAAATTTAAATATATTTTTATATATTATAGTAATGTTAATTAAAGTTTTTATTTTCAAGTAACTGAAAATAATTTGTTAATTGCTAGTTCAATTTATAAATTTTTAGAATTATTTTATAATTCTACATGTATTTTATTTGGAGTTTATTATCCAACTTTCCATTTAGTTTTAGCATAAATTATTTTCATGTCTCATTTATTTTCAAAATATAGAAATGCTTCCGGTTTTGATTATGTTGTTTCAAAAATAGAATTAAAATTTCTAAAATATTGGCGTGATATACATCTTTTATATTGTTTGGCTTTGATTTTTAATCTTAAAATTAAATTAGATGGTGTATTTATATTGTTAGACGATTATAATGACAATATGAATGTAAAAGTAGAAATTATAAATTTTTAGATACTCTAATTACTTTATATGGAAAAAAAAGTTGTATCAAGCTGACCCGGAACAACCATTCAAGATAATAGTGGCTCTGGCTTAATGTCAGTTTTCTTATGCTAAAAATATACTATAAAGGAAGAAACAAAAATAATCTTCTCGACCAAATCAAGAATTGTCCTTGTATTTAAATTCTTATGACGAAGATTATGATGATTCTGAATCGTATTTTTTAATTTTAGAATGGTGAAATAGATACGAAATTTTTTATAATATACTTTCTTCATTAGCATGTAATCGTCTAATGCTATCGTCCGATATTTTGGGAGTCTGCGTTCAAGATTGGATTATTGCAAAAAAAATGAATTCAACACTTAAGAGATGAAGGTGCCGGCATCAATGATCTAGCCATTCAGTCTCTTACTATGGACGACTCTACTGGAGGAGGAGAAGCTAAGCAATAAACTGGACGGAAGACGAAAAAATGCAGACTTGTAAATTTTATTCCAAATTTTATGCAAATAAAATATTTGATTTCCATTTTTGTTAGTTATAAAATAGTGTTATATCATATTTAAATTTTAATTACATTAATAAAAATTTCTTTTTTTAACTTAAAATTTAAATTTTTTGAACTTTTTTTTAATAAAATCGGGCATGTCCTGAACCGGCCCTGAACAGACCCGGGCCCAGCCCGGTTTGACTCGGCCCACTCCCGACTGAACTCGAGTCCGGGCTTGGTTCACCCTTCCATTCTTCCAATCCGGCTTGGCCCAGCTCGGTCGAGGCCCGGTCAAAATTGGTCAATACTAAGCCCGGCCTGGCCCGGCCCGATACACACCTTGATAGCTCATGTGGCTAGAATGAGGCCATTATGAAACTTCAATTGGACATTACCAAATTGAGCTCTTACATTCTGAATCTATAATATAGAAATTGGGATAAGCCTTACTATTGATGCTCTAACAAGTAAATAAAAATACTTATACAAAGAAAATTTAAATCAGGCTATTTTAGATTAGATAAGCAAACTTCTAGTGCAATAGAACAGACAAGGAAATAACAATTTCATGTTAGTAGTCATCCTCATTGTGTAATGGGTCGGGCGTCCCGGAACCGGGCTCAGAAAGAGGGATGGCTACTTCGAAGAGGATATAGTTTTTGGTATTCTTTCTCGTCATTTGTGTTCTTCGGGTGCTTGTAATCATGTTTTCTTCTTCCAGATATATTGGAGGCTCCTATTGTTGGAGTGGATGTGGTTTCAAACCTATGTAGAGAATACTCCAGAGTCCGACGAGCGTCATCCGTGTGTCAAATTAGCTCGGAAAGGCAACGAGTGCCATTCGAAGATCGAAGATCGAAGATCGAAGATCGAAGAAACTAAAAAAAACCAGAGGAGCAGTTATTTTGTCCAGGGAGGATCGAGCTCTGCTCGAACTCGGTCCCACCACCGAGTTCTGACCGAACTTGGTCCCCTGGAGTCAAAACTGTCTGGCTCAAAAGTACCAAAAAACCTGGAACTTGGGCTGAGTTCGGTGTCGGTGGGCTGAAGTATTTTTTTGGTATTTTATACACCGTTGGATCACATCGTGCGGTCCAGATCTATTACGTGATTGAGTGGGTATATATTTACTTTTTCCTAGCCTTAATCCTAAGATAGATAACAACTTTGGAGGCCAGAGTGCTTTGCAAGTACTAAAGAGAGAAATAGGGACGACTACTTCGAAGATGAGATAGTTTCTGGTATTCTTTCTCGTTATCTTCGTTCTTCGGGTGTTTATAATCATGTTTTCTTCTTTCAGGAGTTGTGGTGATTCGTTTTGGATCGGTGAGAAGCTTGTAAGGAATCGGTGTATTCTTTACTCCAATAGTGGAGGCTTTTCAGAGTTGGACTCCGATCGTCCCGTAGTTTTTTATGTAGGTTTTTTATGTAATGTCACGTCCCAGTCCAAAAAATATATCGGGTCAGGGCACGTGACAATGGTCAACTATGCATTCAACCAGACTCTTGTCCGACTCTAATACGTATAATTTCTAAATATTATAATAAATATATAACTATGTCTCAATCCACAATGGACACAAATATCAACAATAAACTAGATGTGCTAAAGTCGGTCGCCCAGTAACACACAAGCTCGAATAGACTCAAGAAATAAATAGAGTCTACATAAACTAGGCTATAGTAGCAGATGAGTAAACAACAAGAATAAATAAATATAACTATGGAAGAAATGATATATGTACCTAGTTCCATTGCCTGCATAACAAGGCAATACGCATTCGCAGCTCTAGAAAAACTCCACGACCGTCTATGCTGCAAAATTGGCAATGAACCATGTCCTCAAAGGGACATAATATGGTACAAGAATCAATATGCCAGAAGTAAACAGTATAATAGTACAAGTACTCAAGGGTAAGCTACTGTAACCGTCTAGGTGATATGCACATGAGAGTATCACTCATACTCCAGGCTGGAAACACATGGGATCTTAATAGACACTTTTGCAAACTGTGCAAACACTAAAGTCTCCATGTTGTGGAACCTAAAATAGACTATGTAAACACTAAAGGCTCTGTATCATGGAACCTAAAGCAAATTGTGCAAAAATACCAAAGCTCTGCAGTAGAGACTAAGGCAAACTATGATAAATCTGTCTATAGCACGGTGTATACTCTCCCCTCCCATGTAACCTCACGTATCATAGTCATAACACGCAAGATCAAGACCTCTATATAGTACATCGAGTCATAATAATGTAGGTATATATGTATATAATGTCACGAGCCCTAGAACCCTATACATAATTTTAGGTTTTAAATTTTTTTTCAACAAAGTGAGCAAACAACTACGGTTCAGATTAAAAATATTTTTAAAATTTTAAATTAACTGGTTGATGATATACATACGGCTTAGACGGCTTAATTTGGAGCCAGTTCTAAGCTGCATTATAATATTAGAGATATAAAATATAAATTATGTTAGAATATTTTAAATGTTATTGAAATATAGAAAAAGGAAAAAAAGTACGATATTATTGAAATATAGAAATTTAAATAATGTTAGAATATTTTAAATATAATTTGAATTAGTTTTAGTTATGATTTATTATAAATATATTTTTAAAATTTTGGTTATAATTTTAATTAGATAATATCACTTAATTAATTTAAATATAATTTAAATTTTAAAATATTTTAGGATTTACATATGTCAAGTAGTTAGGAGAATTTTAGAATTTGAATTTTTTTTAACTACGTGAAAAAATAACTATGGTTACAATACTTAATTTTTTTTTAAGTTTTTAAATTAATTAATTGATGCTATACATATGTTAGGTCTCGTCCTAAATTGAATTAAGAGTGGTGGAGACCTAACAATTAATGTCATTTTAATGGCATATTTGAAAAATATTCACACAATTTAGAGAGAACGAATTCGGGTTTATTGAATGAAGAAGAAGAAGTCGGTTACAGATTCAAGAAAAAGAAAGATCAGAAAAACGAAAACACAAACTAAGTACATTTTTTAATATGATTACATTCACTTATAAGCTCCTATTTATAGATTATGATACATGGCTCCCTGATACTCTTGGCAGTTAATTCAGTTGGAGATGAGCTGACATATTCGTCTGAGCTGGCAATTCGGTGAATTGGCATACTTGTCTGAGCTGGCCAACTAGATCTTCATTGCAAGTGCCGTTAATAAGTTTTGAAAGTGTCGTTAATAAGTTTTGAACAACACTTTCAGGGGGATAAACTCAACTTTTGATCTAACATGGGGGTAATATCAATATACATATCTAACAGAGGGTAGAATCAAATAGCCCAAGATATTATCTCCATGTTCTATACAATGTGATGTAAGTTGGGATTATTTTATTAGTTATGTGGGTTCACTTCTTTTATTAGCATGCATAGTGTTCTTACCTAACGACTAATATGTAAGTTCTATTTTTTTATGTGTGAAGGCCAAGCAAAGACATGTTCATCGGAGCCACCCTGAATGAGGACTCACCTCGGTCGAGCGAGACTTCGAAAAAATGCTGAAAACGCAAAGTCCGAACGTCGTTGCACCAGCATATCCTCTCAAGAGGTTGCTAGTTCGAGCAATAAAAAAATTATATTATTCTCTGGTGGAAAATTAATGTCAGTTGCGGTGCGATGCAGGTGTAACAATTACCTCTTCCAATATATATATATATATATATATATATATATATATATATATATATATATATATATATATATATATATATCCTGAAGAATGTATTTGCACTTTGTACTTTTTTTCTGCTATAAAGTTTATCCCACTTGATTTTTTTCATCGAAATAATTTTAACGAGGTAATGTAAGTTACATTCTCTTAGATTCCTGAAAAATATGTTGTATTTTTTTCTTTTAATAAGAATTTTATTCCAAAGATGAATTTTTCCACATAATTTTTTTCTAATGAGATGATGATCAAAATTGAACAACCAAGAGAAGTGTTGTGAACCGATGACCTTAATTAGTGGTTGCCTATTTATTTAGGGATGCCCAAAATAGTCACCTATCCCTAACTCTCCCTTTAAAAGAGACTTGGATGTAGCTTATTCTCCAATACATGTCTCATTTCTTCTCTCTTGTAACACGTACAAAGTTTTAAAAAATAATTGGTTTGCAAAGAAAAGTCTTTCATTTTTATTCTCTCTTCACATACGAATTTTAAAAAAAAAAAAAACAAATAGTTTGCATATAAAAAATTTTGTCAGAAGTGGGATTTGAACCCACGCCCTCTCTCGAAGACCAGAACTTGAGTCTGGCGCCTTAGACCACTCGGCCATCCTGACATTGATGTCTAAATAATTATCAAAGAATAAGTAATTCTACTTGAACTACACTTTTTTAGTTTACCCACACCCTACTCTTTTGTTCAATAAAGATGCAAACCGAGTCGAGAGTCGAGAGTCTTGAGAATCTCAAATTCGATCTGAGACATCTAAAGGGAGTGAGGATGCCAATATGACTACAACAAAAGAACTTATAATCTTTTTATAACTATCAACGTGTCAGTTGCTAATTGTGTTTCTTTTTTTCATGTGGAACAGAGAGGAGCGGAAATCCATTTGGCAATTGTTAAAGGATTATAAGTCTTTAAAGTTTTGTATTTCTAAAAATTTATTTTTAATTTATCTTTCACGAAAAATAAATTCAACATTTTTATAACTATATTTGGTTAGATTAATTAGAAATAAAATTTTTTTAATTTATTGAGTTTTTTATAAATATTTTTGCATGCTTCTATTACTTAAATTTATATATTTGTGATAGAAGTTAAAATTTTGAAAGTAATTGTGGGTGTTATTGTCCAAACAATATTTCTAGAAAAATAAAACTATTTTCAATGGGACATTAGAAATTACTTTTCTACAACAATGACAGTATGAAAACTCTTATTCTCCCATAATTTTTAATTCTAGATATATTAAAATAAGATAAAAACTTTAAAATTTATTTTTAAGTCTCCAAAACTTGAACCAAATATCTCTAATTGTAATCTTGGCTTTATTGTATGTAAATAAGATTCAGGCTAAGAGAAAATAGTCAAGGAAGTAACCCCACCCGTTTCCAGAGGTGAAGTCAGACCAAGCCACTGCACAGCAGCCGGTGACATCACACGAAAATTTGGATTGATTAAGTAGAAAATTTTAAACTAATTTTCCATATGCCGATTAATGAAGTAGAAAATATCTATATATCCTTATTTAAATTTAAAAAGGGTCAAATTGTACAAATACAACTTGAAGTAGAGGTTTTTTAAAAAAAAATACTTTTTGCCTTTCAGCCCACTTTCTTGGCTAATGTACCACCACCGTCCTCCTTTTCTTTTGAGATTTTTTTTTTTTTTTACTTTTGTTCCACTTTTTAATATGAATTTGTACTTATGTTTTACTTTTTATGTTTATTAGACTTACATCCTATTTTTTTGTCATAATTTTTTTTTCTTGACAAAACAAATATTTTTCGTGACAAAAAATGAAATGTAAATCTAATAAACAAAAAAAATGAAATGTAAGTACAAATTCATATTAATAAGTAGGACGAAAGTAAAATTTTTTCTTTTCTTTTCAAACTGCCAAAATTGATCACGTGTCGGTCACGTGTGTTGTTTTCAAGGTTGTTATGAAGCACGTTGCACCTATTTCATGTGACTCCCTCTATATCCCTTTTATTTTCTCCATCGTCCTCCTCATCAATGTGAGTGGATTTTATGTGGAAAAAGTTACCTCCATATAGAACCGTGATGGCACCTCTAGGCTCTGGGGGGGGGGGGGGGGGGGGGGGTGAATAGAGTGCATCGGAATAATCTATCCAATTAAATTTTTTATCTAAAGTAAAGGCATGCAGTTAACTGCTGACAGTAATAAGCAAGACAAATATATAAAGTTATAAGGGTAAGATAGAGCAAGCACAAACACCGAGATTTTATCCTGGTTTCCCTCGAAGAGGATTAGTCTAGGCCCTAGAACTCTTGCTCAGAATTGTATCCACTATAATCACCAATAGTGAATCACAAGTTTTGATCCGAAGGCTTGCCACTTCTTACAACCACAAGCTTTGATACGAATGCTTGCAACTTCACAGCTAGAGAGAGTAAACTTGCCGAGCCAAGTTCTTACAACTCTGGTATACTTCTAGACCGAGATCGCACTGGACACTTAGAAGGCTAGGGAGTTGATCTTGGACATGGGAATGTTAAGGCTCTGGGTATATCTTACTAGAAGATAGAAAGATGGAAAAGGAGAGTGAGTTGGATGATTTGAAATGTGAAAAATCTATGTCTATTTATAGGTTGTTACCAAACAGAATTAGCATAATTCAGTATAGGATATTCAAATTTTTGAACGTTGGGGGCCACAAAATCAAGAATTTCACAACTGTTCAAATTTTTAAAATACACTGACCGAGTTCGGTCAAAATTCGGTCAGAATTCTGTCCGAGTTCGGTTGGTTCATTTTGGCAGAATATTAGGTTTATGTGTGGCTAGTTTGGGTTTGTATATGGTGGATAGGTTGAAGGCTTATTTGAGTGGACTTGAGTTATGTCAGTGCGACTCGATGTACATCAGTCCTAGACTCAATTAAAGTAAGAGATTACATAAAAAAAATTACAAAAGGATGCAGTACAACCAACAATCGTCGCAGCATTGTTGAGTCTTCAGTTGTATCATATTACGACATATCGAGACATTATTTAGTTAACTATCAAAATCAAGTTGACTGAGACCGAATGGTCTAACAATCTCTTCCATTTTGATAATTGGCAAACTATGAATGATAGTGCAAAAACATGTAAGTGCATAGCTTCACCTAACTTATGGAGTAATTTGATACAACGTTGTCAAGTATCATATTGCATATCTTCTCTCCCGTTGTCATTTGATCGAAATAGCGTGCTCCCCCAAAATTGGTGGAGGTTTATGCTTGATAGAAAAACAAGAGAGTAAAATAGCATAAATAATAATATCCAATTATTGTAAAAAGTTAATAACATTGCATTTTATTGAGTTCAAAATTCCAAACTAAAAGTATACATAAAAAAATGATGTGAACATCATAGTAGAGCAAAATTTAAGTCTTAAGCTTTAAAAATCTATTGTGACTTCTAATCATCATCTTGATCATCATCATGTTCAACTGTTCTATTAGGATCATAGAAGGCGTCGGCTGGATCCAAGTATCTCTGAACATGAGGATGACCAATGCGCTAACCTGGTCGATCGGGATCTCTGAGAATTAGAAATGGTTGGACTGGGTCTGAGAAAGAGTATATTGAATATCCATCAAAGTGTTTCCAAGAGCCTGAGTCTGGAGTGTCTGACGATAATAAAAAATACGATAGCATTCGTCCTTTATTTTGAAGCTATCACGCAACAGAGTAAGGATGGATTCCAAGGTTGCTGGTGGCTCAATAGCAGTAGGAGGTGAATCAATAGGGTGTGTGTGCTAGAGTTGGAGGACGAGTTATATGGTAAAAAAAAATGCAGGCTCAATCCTATGAACTCGATTCAAATATCGTGGTTCATCAAGATGTGGACAAGTGTCCAGAGGAATGTTAAATTAACAAAAAATAATTGGTAAGTAGATGACGTAAAGTAATGGATGCCCTTTCTTGCAACATTGAACCATTTGTGATATAATAGTCTGTGAAAGATTGAACAGATGGAGAAATACAGATGATATAGTGCAGACATTTCTAAATAAGAGACTTCGTCATGGTAAGTCTTCTTAGGTAGAAAAGTTAAGAAAATGATGCAATGTATTTCAAAGAAATAATTGTTCAAATATCTTGCATAGAAATATCCGGTGAACAGATGTATGGGGCGTAGAGATGATTTTTGAAAGTTTCTAGAGTAACGTTGTCTTCAAATTTAACATGAGTAATATTGACGAGGGGTCCTCCTTCAGAAGGAATCCGTAGGATTTCACACAAGTCATTTGCGTCAAATTTGATTTGAATACCGCGAACCCTTGATGAAATAATATCGTTGTTATATGCTAAGTTACAATAAAAAATGCGGACAACATTCAGAAAAACATGTTATATAACATGTTATATAACATGTTGCAACGAGTTCTTCAAATTTAAACCTTTAAAGAACGGATAGGTATATAGTCATTATAGTGAAGGAAGTCAATAGGGTTACCAGAAAAGACGGTGCGTTTGGATAAATCATTAAACCAGTCAGTACAGTTTTCGAGGTTTCTAAAGAGAATCATCGAACTGGCCAATTTTTGGCATAATGGGACAAAATAGAGGATCATGAGAGGTTTCTGTTACTCCCCGTTCTCAATATATGAGGCGCATTTATTTTTTTGCTAGCATAGTTATATGTTGAGGAGAGACTAGACCCATTCTTTCGTTTACTTGGCTCTTAGTTTATTTGTTTGGTTTGGTTTTATCTTGAGTTGAACCCTTGGTTCAAACCTCAAATCCTCCATATATAACCCAACTTCACTCCCTTTCCTCTCATTTTTTCCTCTTCCATTCTCTTTCTTAGATTTTCCTTTCCCCCTCCATAGGCAAGTACATCTTGAAAGAAATAGAGAAATCCTTTACATTTTTGTTCTATTATGTTCCTTATATGATTCTCTATGCATTTAGAACTTGGTATTTTCGGATTTGGTGGATGGATTAGTGTAGATCTAAGTTTTAAATTTTAGGATTTTCTATGTGTTCTTGAGTGTTCTTGGGTTTTAATCTCTTAAAACTTAATATTTTTGAAAACTTGTTGTCCTATGTTGATGAGCACTTGATTTTGATTAGTTTAGAACTTTACTCTGCTGGATTTGGACATCATTTGAGATTTCTATGGAAGAAATAATTTTTATTTTTGAGCTTTTGGCCATGGCCGAAAAAGCTGCTATTGGATGAGATGAAGGAGTGCTATGCGGCATGAAGTGCTATACGACCTGGACTTCTCGTATCGAGTCAGCATGCGGAAAACCTTATTGGACGCATGACTAAATTTACACATGTGTCCCATGGCCAAATGCATGAACTTGAACGGATGCAATTTTACTAAGTCCCAAAAAGATTTCCTGCGGCCATGTGTGCATGTGGCCAGAGGAGTATGCGGCCTCGTCGACCATTCGGCCAGGAGCTATGCGTCCCTCTCCTTCCGGACGCATAACTTCTTACTAACTTGGCATGACTTTTCATGACTTTTGTCTTTTCTTTTGACACACTCTTATCATATGTCACATCAGTTACTATCATGCCCCAGTCCCAAATTACGTAGGACTAGGAACACGTAAGCATGCCAGCCGTATGTATATTGCAACTCCAATATATGGATACCATAATACACACATACGCTGTAATATGAATATAAACTCACATGTGGTATAAATATTGTCACAAGTCACCGATATACTAAATCTCATCCACACAACAACTCACAAAAGGAAATAACTAAACTAGAATAATGAGTCTGAATAATCCATAAATGATAGTCAGGTGGAGACAAATCCACTACCAATGACTATATCAATACTAACATGAGAGAGAAGGATAAATCTCCAAAAATCTAAAATAGTCTAAAAATATATCTAAATAAATATTTACATAAGTAAATATACTAAAAATTTATTTTCTAATTAACTAAGAGAATACTCTAAAGTAATTCAATATTAAAATAATCTATAATAAATATAATAATATAAAATACACACAAAATACCTATTTTGGGTGAGGGGGTTTACATAATATATTACAGTTATGTAAGAAACTAGTATCCAAATTTGTCGGCTAACAGGTGTCAGTTGGCTAAACGTCCAAAAGAATATATAGTTTACAAAAGATGAGCAGTGAATGAAGAAACCCACTCGTGACCCTAAGCAACCATCCTTCTGGTGCGTTGCATCAGTGAGAGTGAGATACGCTTGATCCTCAGGTGCTAGCTCTAAACCTGGCCATACGAAACCAGTAGGGTCAGACCCCCAAATAGCAAGTACCACAAAGGAAGCACAAAATAAGGAAACAAAACCAGTTCTATAGCATGAGATGCATGAGCCAACAATCAATGGCATATATCCCATCCATGATATGACACGATACCCCTTCACCAAACAAGGACAGAAAGTGCCATATTACATCAAGATAGAATATGTCCCTTGATTATGGTCACGCTAAAATAACTCTACATTGTAGTTTCAGTCCACAGGCTATCGTAAGGTAATAGCGCAATCCAACAACCAAACAAGGACATGAGTTAAACTATCATCCCATGACAGTCTATGTCCCTAATCTCACTTAACAGAAGGCACAATACACAAGCTGGGATACATTATTAAGTAAAATAACATAGGATAATAAGTATCTTTGATCCGTGTCCCATTGTAACACAACATTAACTTAACAACCAAACAAGGACATGAGTTAAACTTTTATGCCGCAAGGATCCATTTCACTAACTAAAACAAGTTTAACGGCCAAACATGTATTACGGCTTGATATTTGATCTCTAGGTTATTCTAGTAATGTAATATATGAGTATCCTCAGATCGTTCCATAATCGAACAGAGTTGGTTGTACCAATGATATACGAGCAAGAATATATAATGCATCAGTCCCTTGCAAAGGCCCTGAGCTAATTAATGGTCAGTAGCAGTTCCAGACTTTCTATAGGAAAGACACTGGCTCGACTTATAATTAAATCAGAAACTACACTCCACTAGTGCGGATGATATATAGTACTTGTGGTGGCCATTTCCTAGCTAATTTAGGGTGGCTCAACATGCACGATCTTGAGATACCGTTCCCTCCCAATGATCTACAAATTAAGTTGCCTAGTGAACCCTAGGTTAATTAGAATCTCATGTCGCGGTCACATGAACATTCCTTCCTAAATATCGTATTTTAAGTACGAAAAATCTTGTTACGAATCCATATTGTCATTCAAAAGTTAAATCTGGATTCACCCAAGTGTCATGCAATAATCAATACTATCTAGCCACGGCTAAAGTCACTGTCCAACTACCAGATCCGTGCAAGAAAATAATTACATATATCACGTAGAAAGTGCATATGGCACGATCGCTCACTATATATCAATTAGCACTCTTGATGCGATCAAGTGTATCAGCACGGATACAATAGGGCAGAAACAAGTTCTAGTATCAAGGTTATGGATAACTTATCAAGTAGCAAGTTATTCAGGATAGGATAGTCAAATGATGATCACATTAATTATATCGTTAGATAAAATAAGAGTAGTGCGGGAACCCTTTGAGATTAGATCCACAATCCTTAAACCAAATAAGGACCGAGATTGTAGACCCTCTCCCGAGTTGAACTACGTCCCTTATTCTGTCCAACGTATAATGAGGTGATCAAGGAAAAGTAGCCTACTTAGCAAGTGAGTAGACGTAGGGCCACATCCACATGGCTCATGACATGTACTTAGTCATTTAGAACATGGTCACATCTGGGTCATACAAGTCATTTTAAAGTTTAACACATAGCATCATAATCGTTCAATCAACATCAACATTAAACCAAGCAAGTGTCCAAAGTGGGCAAGAAACAGTAGGCGCATTGGAGCAAAGGCGCATAGCAAGGTGCTGCATAAAGTCGAGGCTGCATAGGATCAAGGCCGCATGCAATCGAAGCCGCATGGTCGGTATTGGACGCATAGATAGAGTAAAGTCCCCTCTTCGGGAAACGTATAATGTAACAATCAATAATTGCAAGTTAAGTCAGAAAAGTGACTGTAAACCCCCTCACCCAAAATAGGTATTTTGTGTGTATTTTATATTATTATATTTATTATAGATTATTTTAATATTGAATTACTTTAGAGTATTCTCTTAGTTAATTAGAAAATAAATTTTTAGTATATTTACTTATGTAAATATTTATTTAGATATATTTTTAGACTATTTTAGATTTTTGGAGATTTATCCTTCTCTCTCATGTTAGTATTGATATAGTCATTGGTAGTGGATTTGTCTCCACCCGACTATCATTTATGGATTATTCAGACTCATTATTCTAGTTTAGTTATTTCCTTTTGTGACATGTTGTGTGGATGGGATTTAGTATATCGGTGACTTGTGACAATATTTATACCACATGTGAGTTTATATTCATATTACAGCGTACGTGTGTATTATGGTATACATATATTGGAGTTGCCATATATATACGGCTGGCATGCTTACGTGTTCCTAGTCTTACGTTATTTGGGACTGGGGCGTGACATGTTTTTCTGTGGCCCATGCAGGTCGAGAGCATATTGTCTCGGTTACGTCACTGTACCGAGCAAGCCTGCGCATAGGATTAGAATATAGGATCTCATCCACTTATTTATCACCTTACTTGATTCGTTTCGCATTCTCATTTGATTGCTTGCACTGCATCTTGCTTGATCCCTTCTCAACGTCAATCTCCTCCCATGCTTGATAGGGGTTAGGAAGATGACTTGTACTAGGTATATACACTCTAGTATTCAATAACACTATTAGTTAAATTTTTGTAAGTTTGGTAGTATGACTCATAATCTAGTATCACATAGTCCTTCTGACCAATTAATAAAATATAAATAAATGACACTAACTATAGGCTTGCATAAGAAGATAGTTTTTATCTAGACTATAGAACTTTAGTGTTTATCTAGACTATAGAACTTAGAGGCTCATACACCCATTTGGTTGAATTTAGACTTAGACAAGAAATTAGTATGGCAATTGTAGAGGCACAATACCGATCTTCTTGGTGAACTTAAAATTATTCTGTACCTTTCTCCATCATAATCAAGCGTACTTATATTTTTGTACTACATCGACTTATGCTGCTATTATAGCCTAGTTTTGCAAGCTTATTCTTTTATTGAGCTTGTTCATGACATATGTATTATTGGGGGCCCACACTAATACATTGTCTAAATCAGAATTGGTGTATTATGGTCTGATCAACCGTAGTGTGCTTGGTTCACTCTTTGTATCACTACTTTATGTGGATTGAGATATAGTTGACTCAACTTGTTAGACACATATACTTGCCCTCTAGACTGGTCAGAGCATATCATGTCAGGTACATAACTGTTCTAGAAATCTACCAAAATAAGATTTCAATCCACAACTGCCTTGGCAACTCCTTCTCAAATTCTCTAAATCCTTTGAATCCCGTACTTGTATTATATCACCTCCTCCTTGAACTCTTTATTGTTGTTTTTCATTTTTCCCTATTTCGGAAAGACGAACGTTCGTGCTTAGTATAAGTTTGATACACGGATAGTACTAGATATACCCCATAGGCCAAGCACTCATGATGACAAATAAGGGAACGCAGGCACAAGAAGTCGTAGATACAGGTACGACCTTTAGTTATATTTGTCATTTCATACTCATGACCCCTTTATGATACGAGATCTTAGATGCATAGTAGACGTAGAATTATATATATAGTGGTTTAGCAGTTATGAGGATATATTTATATTCTACCCAGATGGCATACACACGATGCTAATAGATGACGCGAGTAGCAGTAGTAGTATTATTTCTCTATCACCATCTCGTCCCTTGGGGCAGCTCATCTTCTCTTCTATATCAATTCCTTATCTCATGCTTAACTCTTTCTATCATAGTCGTATTATTTTGCGCCATTACGAACTGTTTGAATTACTTCAACCTCACCCTTATTTTGTTAGTTAAAAACATAAAAGGTCTAGTAAATGATTAATAACTAAAGGATGAGTTCATAACGATAATTCTTATGTATATGCACTATAGCAATACATGTATTCTTTTATTAATTTAACCCTTAAGTAGCATCATTTAGCCTAATAGAAATTTGTTAGACTGTTTGAAATAGTTCATACTTCTAATAGTTTTATAAAGTTAGTCAAGACCTTAAATGTTACCCTACAACCTAGACTAAACCTAGGAAAGAGTTGAAGGCAGTTGTTACGAACTGACAACTATAACAAATCGCTGGCAAAGTAGCGACAGCTGCAGCTAGACCGTTGTAGTAGAGTAGTCGAAATATTTGCAGGCATATTGGTCAGGTGGCATGGCAGTATTAGACTACGATACTTGACGGTTACAAAGAAAAATTGTGGTTGTGAGATTCAAGACTTGTACCCCAAGATTCTCGACCCAATAAATATATTCGTCTTACAACCTAGACAATAGCCTCAAGAGACTGTGACTACTAGTAGAACTATTGTAAGTTGGGTAGTGTAGATGAGTTAGAAATAGAATAGTGTATGGACAATAAATGAGGAACTGCTAGAATGTCAGAGCACGACTTTTAGGAAGCACTGCTAGACAACAACGAAGTGTTAATAGCTATTGTGATTTATTACAGATATGGGTTAGTGTTAATTTTGAGAACGAAATTCTTTTAAGTTGGGTAGATTGTAAACCCCCTCACCCAAAATAGGTATTTTGTGTGTATTTTATATTATTATATTTATTATAGATTATTTTAATATTGAATTACTTTAGAGTTTTCTCTTAGTTAATTAGAAAATAAATTTTTAGTATATTTACTTATGTAAATATTTATTTAGATATATTTTTAGACTATTTTAGATTTTTGGAGATTTATCCTTCTCTCTCATGTTAGTATTGATATAGTCATTGGTAGTGGATTTGTCTCCACCCGACTATCATTTATGGATTATTCAGACTCATTATTCTAGTTTAGTTATTTCCTTTTGTGACTTATTGTGTGGATGAGATTTAGTATATCGGTGACTTGTGACAATATTTATACCACATGTGAGTTTATATTCATATTACAGCATACGTGTGTATTATGGTATCCATATATTGGAGTTGTCATATACATACGGCTGGCATGCTTACGTGTTCCTAGTCCTATGTAATTTGGGACTGGGACGTGACATATTCTGACTGTAGCTAACTCACTGTCATGTATGCTTTTGATTATGTATTTGGCATATCACTCTGTATGGCTAGATCTCTAGAACGTTCTGATACGACGTATGTGATGCCTTACTGCTTATTCTAAAATATTCTATGTTATTGCTACTTGTTTGAATGATTGAGATATAGAATTTCTTGACCCTAGAAGACATGATTGTAGTATGCACCCCCTTCTCTCTAGACAACCTTAACACATTGCAGGTTACTTCGGTATTCCGCAATGTGTGGTTGGCTAAGTCATTCTTCCGCTCTCCAGTATTCTGGATATGGGGCGTGACAGTTTTTAACTTCCTTTTAGAAGCCATAAAAGATTTATGAGATAAAGATAGGAGAAAAACTAGGGTTTTTGACAGGAGAAGATAGTTTTTCGTTGGTCTAAAGGTAATACCACAAAAAAGATGTATTTATAGAATATAAAAACCCTTAATTAGGAAGTTATTTAATTAAATAAATATTCTAGTATAATACGGACTAAATTCAGTCAGAATTCAGTCCGAATTTGGTTCCATTATGATCCAGGACACAATGTCAACTCTATTCGATAATTTGGTTTCCTGATTTGATAAATATATAAAAAATTAAGTGCTAAATGGGCTTTATCAAATCATAAATTCTTGTAAGTCAGATTATCTCAGAGTAGCTATAGAAGCCGGATTCCAGCTAGCGGTAGTCCAAAGACACTTAAATACTGTGTCGCTTAAGGTTATTTACACCTTGTTGATAGAAGGGATCTTTCGACTTGTATCCAAAATCATCATAATTTTAAAGAACTTAGATTGATCAAGAATTTAAAGCAGCTTATATTCTTATATTTTATCAGAATCGAGAAGTCCTAATTCTCGACGGATAAAGTTAAATCAATTTTTAGCCAAATGTTTAGTTAATATGTCTACTAATTGATGTTCTGTGTCAACAAATTCCAAACATATATCTCCGTGTTGTTAATGGTCTCTGAGAAAATGATGTCTAATCTCTATGTGTTTAGTACGTGAATGGCATAGTAGATTCTTAGTAAGATTAATAATGCTAGTGTTATCAAAATAAATAGGAATGTTCTTATAGTATAGATCAAAGTCTTCTAGAGTTTGCTTCATCCATAAAATTTGTGCACAACAGTATCTTGCGGCGATATACTCAGCCTCAGTTGTTAGTGCAACAAAATTTTACTTTTTGCTAAACTAGGAGACTAAAGACTTTCCTAGAAAATAACATGTACCGCTGATGATTTTTTGATCGACTCTGCATCTAGCAAAATCAGCATCCGAATAACCAATAAGGTCAAAGAACATGGTTCTGGGATACCATAAGCCTGGTGATAAAGTTCATTTAAGGTATCTGAAGATACGCTTAACTGCACACAAAGGTAATTCCTTAGGATTAGCCTGATATCTTGCACAAAGACATAAAAAAATATGATACCTGGACGACTAGCAGTTAGGTATAGCAAACTCCCAATCATACCTCGATGCTTACTTATATCTGTAGGTTTACCACCATCAACAAGGTCAAACTTCGTTGATATTGCCATTGGAGTTCCGATAGGTTTTGCGTTATCCATGTCAAACTTTTTGAGAAAATCCTTCGTGTACTTGGCTTGATTAATGAACGTTCCGTGTAAATCTTGCTTGATTTGCAATCTTAGGAAGAATATTAGTTCTTCTATTATGCTCATTTCAAGTTCACTCTGTATACACTTAGCAAACTTGTTACGTAGCATCTCATTAGTAGTTCCAAATATGATATCATCTACTTAAATTTTCACTAAAAGTATAGAATCATCAGTAGTTTTAGTAAACAGAGTAGTATCAACTTTTCCTTTTGAAAAATTATTTTCAAGTATAAAGGAGCTAAAGCGCTCATACCAAGCTCGTGGACTTGTTTGAGTCCGTATAGAGCCTTTCGTAGCTTGAACACGTGGTCAGGGTATTTAAAATCTTCAAAACCAGAGGGTTATGTAACGAAAACTTTTTCTTTTATAAAACCATTTAGAAAAGCACTTTTAACATCTATTTGAAATTTTTTGAAATTATGAAAAGATAGCTTGTACCAGTTATATCTTCAGGGGCTTTGTTGGATATAGGTCTGACGTCTTTATCGTCGTTGTCGTTTGGTACTTGATTATTGAGTTCATCAAATGTAACATTGATTGATTCTTCAACAGTCATCGATTGCTTGTTGAATACTCGATATCCCTTGGTTTTGACAGCATAACCTAGAGAGATACCATCATCGGCCTTGGAGTCAAACTTTCCTATGATACCTTTAGTATTAAGAATAAAATATTTGCAGCCAAAAACTTTGAAATAGTTAATATTGGGAATTATATTAAACCAAAGTTTATTGTGGATTTTCTTCGATATAGGTCGAATAAGCACCCTGTTCAAAATATGGCATGCTGTATTTACAGCTTCAACCAAAAAAGTATTTCAGAAGATTATACTATTTAACAAGACTCTAGTCATATCACCAAGAGTTCTGTTCTTCCGCTCCACAATACCATTTTGTTGGGGTCTTTTAGGACAAGAGAATTTATGAGAAAAAAATCATTTTTATTGCAAAATCTTTTGAAATCACCATTTTCAAATTTGCCTCCATGATCACTTCGGATGCGAGTAATCATGAAACCTTTTTCATTTTGAACCTTTTTGCAAAAAGTAACAAATTTAGAAAATGCCTCATTTTTGTTTGCAAGAAAGTAAACCCATGTGTATCTAAAAAAATTATCAACAATTATATATGCATAAAGCTTACCGCCAAGACTGATAATTTTACTAGGTCTAAACAAATCCATATGCAATAGTTGTAGTGATCTAGAGGTACTTACAACGTTAATTGACTTAAATGAAGATTTAGTAGTTTTATTCTTTTCACAGTCAGTACATACCTTATCTTTCTTGTATGTAATCTCCGGTATGCCTCTTACCTGATTCTTCGTAGATAGTCTTGCATTAGTATCCATGTTAGCATATCCTAAACACATATGCCATAGCCAACTGTCATCTTTGTTGGCATATAGACATATGCATGCATTGTTAGTGTCCTTTGAAAGATAGAATATATATATGTTATCTTCCCTAATACCTTCAAAAATAATATTTACCTGTAGAACTTTCATAGATAGGGCATTTGTCTTTTACGAAGTTAATACCATAACCGTGGTCAGTTAGATGACTGATGCTGAGTATGTTATATTTTAATTTTGTTACTAGACAAACATCTTTAATAACAAGATAGGGAGGAATACATACATTACCATTACCAATGATATATCATTTGAGGTTATTACCCAAGGAGACGTATCCTTCTTTCTTCATTGATAGCGTTACAAATAGGTTATCATCACTAGTCATATATCGTGAGCAACCCCTATCGATAATCCACTTGGTTCTAGCATGAGAGGGCAGTTCCACCTACAAAACGAGTTGTAGATGTAACCCTTGGTACCCATTTTCTTGAGGGTCTAGCCGTGTTAGTCTTTGGAACCTATGCATAAATATTCATATATACTAATTTTTTAGTTCTACAAAATCTAGATATATGTCATTTCTTACCACAGTAGTGACATATATCAGTGTTATTGGTGCTTGGTGTAGTATGATAGATATGAGTGTGTGAAGCAGTTCTTTATGGTTTACGTGGATATTTATAGTAGTAAGAATAATTGTGTGTTGTTGTATGTTGTATTCTTCGTGCATGATAGTGTGAGGTATTGCATGCATGATTGTGTGAAGCATTAGGTTTGCTTGTGGATGTCCTGCTTTGTGTGTTTACTTGTTTAGATACGTGTCTAGTGTTAGGTTGGGTAGCGGGTTGTTCAACCTGTTTACCCAATCTAATATCTAATATTTTATAGGTAGCATAAACTTTATCATATTTAATAGTTAAAGTATCTATTCTACGTGCTGTAATAGTATATTTCTTCTTTTCCGATTTGAGATCCTCTTTAAGTTTAGCATTTTCTTGAGAGCTCTTGTCAATACTTTCAAGTGTCTCATAAAGACTAAGCTTAAGTCAGGATATCTTATTTGAATTATTACAAGTAGAAGAATCATTTACTTCACTTAGCAAAGAAGTGACTCTTTCTACTTCAGTCTGATAGTCTTGAACGTCTTTCCTAGCATGCTTGTATTTATTTCTAAGTTTTCTAAAATTCTCATGAAATCACTGAAAGCATTGCCTAGTTCGTCAAAAGTTAAGTTATCATAGAAATTTTTATCTGTTACCTGATCAGTCAGCGCCATGAAGCAAAGGTTTGTCGTGTCTCGAGACTTTTCTTCTTCCTCAGATTCACTAGCTTTGCTTTCATGCCAAATAGTTGTATTTGCGTACTTCCTTGATGATGTCCTTCTGGATGAGCGATCTTGGCGATTCCCTTTATTTATTGTTGGGAAGTCTCTCTTTATGTGCCTTGTCTTCTTACAGTTGTAGCACACATGTTCCTTATCACTGTTGTCGTTGTACTCATTCTTCTTTGATCTATCATTCTTTAGGAATTTTTGAAAGTTTCTGGTGATTAGGACAACTTCTTCATCTTGAGATTCATCGCCGTCAGAGTCACAATTGGAGACTTTCTTATGATGTGTCTTGAATGCAATTATCTTTTCTTTTGGTGTGGGATCTTCGAATTCCTAGATGTCATGCCCCGATTCCGCATAATTGCTATTCATCCCCCAGGACATGATGTCGTGCGACCATAAGGCACGCTCGCACAAGGCCTAACATATATATATATATATATATATATATATATATATATATATATATATATATATATATATATATATATATATAAACACAACAACAGAGTGTGGAAGCAAAATAACACACATTGAAACGAAAAAAAGTTCTCTTTATTGATAATATACATCTTTGTTACAAATTTTTGACTCAAAAGTAAGGGGTGCCGCACGGGATTACAAGATGAAAGCAAAATAAGATAGTCGTTCCATACATTACATCCATACTAGAACTTTAAAAGATAATAGACATTTAGGCAAAGCTATCGCCTTGCCTCAGAGCTGCATAAAGAGTGTGCACGAGCTCCGGGATGATTTGTACAAGCACTCCAAAATCACGAACACGAGCATGACATAGTTGGTGGACTATTTGGGGAAAGCTTCAACTCCTCGCTGCGTCGCCTTGGCTCGGGGAACTTGCTGCAATGAGGGTCAGTACTTTGAAAAGTACTGGTGAGGGCGAGCTAACCCAACTATTCTAAATCAACATAGTATTCAAGTGATGCAGCATACAAGTTATTATTGTGGTCTTTCTACTTTTCTTAGTTCAAGTTACAAAATACAATATTTATAGAATGAATGAAATAAATATACCACCGTTCGGTGACTTTATCTGCTCCGTCTGAATCACCTGCACAACTTACCATGACCTTCTCTGCCATGAAGACATAAGTTAGTTGCACAGTTTAAATATACATAGCGGGTCACTGGTACCACAAGCCATATTGGACCGTAGTGGGATTAGACGATATTTCTTACAGCGCGGGCAGCGAGCCCCGCTGCAAGTTTCCGAATCACCCGTGCTATCCGAGTTTCACCCGGGTCGAATCGATCCCAGTGCCCCGACGACCGTTAGGGAGAATAAATCTTGTGCACAAGTTGTCCGTGACCATAAAACATCTTAACACTAAGTTGTCATACTAAGCATTTCGAGACATCAGAAGAAAATAAGCTACTTTAGCACAGTATGATGGCATAGTCTATCTGTCCAATTGATTATATTGTAAACTATATACTACTCATTGCACAGTTATAGATGAATAATTTTTAGCTATAATTGAAATATAAAATAGATACATGCATAGCGGACAAGCATGCTACAATATGATCGTTCCGTAATTTTGTGTAAAAAGTATCAAATATTTCCAAGTTTACTACTTATTATCTTGACTCAGTTATTATCATTATGGTATCGTTGATCGGAACTCACAAACGAGTCAGATTATTAAGAGTGAGGACTTGTAAGAAGGGAGCTAATCAAAAGTAAGGAAAGATCTTAAAGACTCCGCTTGCGCGTCGCCTACACGATCACCTGTACGCACCAACAGATGATCAATATCTCCTGTCTCGGTCTTCAAAAGTTCGATATAAAATGCGAAGTTCAACGAATGAAGATAATGAAATTCATCAAAATCGTTCAAGAAAATGCAAGTCACAAAACCAACAAGAAAGCAACTAAGCAAAATCAAAAACGGGCAAAAAAACCAGCGCAACGGAAAGGCCCCTCGCGACTCTGCCGTCGAGTCTTTCCATGAGGCACGATCTGCTGAATATGTGACTTTATTCCGAAGAAATCAATCCATAACGAGTAAAGGATCTTGATTCAATCTGTCTCGATCAAACGATATCAAGTATTTCTTAGCTACGCTCCTCAAAAAGGGGGAATGAGACACTACATCTTAACCAACTAATAAAAAGTTTTGTCCTAGAAAATAATGAGGGAAACTTTTCTTTCATATCTGATTCGAGTTCCCAGGTCAAATCTTCGACCGCGTGGTTCCGCCAAAGTGCACGCACGAGCGACACTGAACGATTTTGGAGTTATTTCTCTTTCTGATCCAAGATTTGAACAGGCGCTTCAATGTACGACAAGTCTGCCTGCAGATCCAGCTGATCAAAATCTACCACGTGTCTTGGGTCATGCATGTACTTACTAAGTTGTGACACATAAAAAATATTATTCACGTCTGACAGAGCTGGTGATAATATAATTTGATAGGCAATTTGAGCGACTCGCTTGAGGACTTCGAACGGGCCAACGGATCTTTACTTAACTTCCCCTTTACTCTAAATCTCGTAACTCCTCGCATTGGTGTGACCTTAAGAAATACGCCATCATGAGCTATAAATTCAAGGGGTCGTCTATGGATGTCCGCATAACTCTTCTGTCTGCTTTGAGCCACCTTTAATCGCTCTCGGATCAGCCGAACCTTCTGAACGGTCTACTCTAATAGCTCCGGGTCGAGGATATGTCATTCGCCAACTTTATCCCAACATATAGGCGATATGTACTTTCTCCCATAAAAAACCTCGTATGGAGCTATCTAAATCCTGGACTGGTAACTATGCAAATTCTGCTAACGGTAGATGGACATCCCAACTTGACTTTGAGTCGATTGCGCAGAGGCATAACATGTCTTCAAGGATCCGGTTTACCCACTCCATTTGGCCATCGGTCTGAGGATGGTACGCTGAACTAAACTTCAACTTGGTCCCTATAGCTGACTGAAGGCTTTCCCAAAAATGTGACAAGAACCGTCCGTCCAATCTGAAATGATAGATACTCACACACCGTATAGTGGAACTATCTCATCAAGGTATATCCGAGCCAAGCGATCGATGATCCAAGTAAATTTGATGGCAATGAAGTATGCTGACTTGGTTAATCGGTCGACGATGACCCAGACGGTGTTATTTTCTCGTTGCATCCTTGGCAAGCCAACATTAAATTCTATCATGATATGATCCCATTTCTACTCCGGGATAGCAATATTCTATATCTCTCCGCCCGGACTCTGGTGCTCGGCCTTTGTCATGACCCACACCTGGATATTCGGGCACGAGTACGTGGTTACGCCCAGCCTATGCCGCAGCATCGACGGTAGAACGCTGTCTGGGTCAACTCTAACTAACTAAACATCTCCATAATATAAATATGGTACCTGTCAATCATCTCGACTCTAAAAGGAGGAACAATATGGTATCTCACAAATATAACTATACTCAATCATAATGCAAGCTAAGGAAGATAAAGCACGAATGAAATAACGAAGAGAAGAATCAAGATACAATCCACAAGTCTGAAATAATATACATGCCATGAATCTCAATAACAATCTAATATAATCCACTAAAATAAACTAAACCTCCTCAGGCTCTGGAACTAAGTCCTCCTGGTCTATAGGAGTATCCTATAATGGTATGCCCTCCTTCGGTCCGTAGCATATAGGACACTGATCTATGAGCCAATCATCTGAAAAAATATATCCAGTCAGGATTGGAGCGAAGTATATATCTCTAAAAGCAGTTTCAAATACATAATCGAGCACATAAAATAGATAATAGAAAAGAATACAAGATAACTAAAAATCAGAAAAAAAATGAACTAGAGTGAACAGGTAATATACTGGAATAAAGAATAAGCAATATGAATATCTGGAATATAAAGGAATAACTAAAATCTAACTAATGTACCTCAGAATACAAGTTTATTATGTGATCGGTTTAGGTTGAACACGAATACACCAAGGTAACTCGATTATTAGTGTGGTATGTAATCGACATATATACGAATACACTGGGCTTTGATCACATAATCAACTCCTACTCCCCTATCCCCAACTAATACCAATGGATCCAATCACGACATGTTACGAACACGAATATGGGCCCATTGAACACGAGCAATATGTGTACACAAATATAAGCACACTGAACACGAGCAGTATGTGAACATAAAATATAAATAATTAATACCCAATACACACAATGAAATACATGTGAAGGAGTACCCGCTGAACACGGTGGGGGATAACATCTCCAGATAGGATCCATGTAGTACCAGTCCGTGAAACCACTGTGTCGAAATCAAGTATACAGTTCAAGAACATGAGATATATACACTATTATGAAATAAAAACTAACAGAAAAATGTACTCGCCTGAGGTCCTGAGCAAGGTGTGTCTTTCGATGCCCAATCTGGTATCACACAGACCTATATATGGTATATTACATCAGTACAAATTTTGGAATAAAAATAAGTTAAACTAGTTCAATTATAGGTCATAAAGCCATTTCTAAGTTAAAACAGTCAAACTAGGTCAACTCTAGGCCAAACTAGTCAAACTTGGTCAAACTAGCTATTTCTAGGTTGTATGAGTCCATCTCTTGGATATTTAGGTCCATACACTATGTAATTAGACCACACAAGCTATGCTAAGATACTATGATACAAACCAAGCATCGTATCATAGGATACGCAAGTTTTTAGATATGAAAATATTAATTTATATATATACAAGACAATACATATAGTAATCTTAGCTAATTAATGCAAAGTTGATACCTTGGCTTTGAACCAATGTGTATCTCTCCACTACACACCCATCTTGATACGCAAACCTAAATACCTCGAGTATCCAACAATACCTTGACATTACATTGGTATCACAAGATAATTCAAATTCTAATATGCAATTAACTACCCATACACATAACTATATACTAACATGCATAAACTACTATAATACTACAACTACCCACTAACGTACCAATACATACATACATACATACATACAGCTACTAATCTAACAATACGTATATATATAACTACTAGTTATTAATATGACTAACTAGTTAAATATATATATATAACTAACTAACTAGATCAATATACAACTAACTAACTAAACTATCAATAACTAACTAAGCCTCTTACCTTAACTAGCTGCTGCCCCAGATCTTGCTGCTGCTGCTAATGCTACAGTTGGTGCTGCTCTAGCTGTTGTGGCCTGCTGTTGTTGCATTGCTTGCTGCAGTGAATGTCTTTGCACTTGCTGCATGCAGTTGAAGGCTTGGCTACATACTGCTGCAGTTGCTTGCTTTGCTGCTGCTGCTCATTGCTGTTGCAGCTCTGCTTGCTGTTGCTGTGCTAGCTGCGGATTGCTGTGCTAGCTACCACTGCTTTGCTTGTTGTGCTAGCAGTAGTTGCTGTGGTTGCTCGATTTGCTGAAACTGCTCTGGCTGCTCTTGCATACTGCTTTGATGTCACTGTCCCTTGTATTTCAGTAGTTGTCCGATCCCCCTCTCACGCACATACAACACTCACTCATTCACACTCTATGCACACACACACACACACACACACACACACACACACACACACACATATATATATATATATATATATATATATATATATATATATATATATATATATATATATACTCACATATATGCATCCCTCTATATATATAAAATCACATATATACCTATATATCTATGTATATATATATACCTCCATATATATATATATATATATATATATATATATATATATATATATACATATATATATAACTCTACATATACATATTTATATAATACTATAGATATATATACACATATACACATATCACTACACATATACACATAGCTATATATACATATCTATATAATACTATAGATATATATACACATATACACATATCACTACACATATACACATAGTTATATACAAGTATATTGAAATGCGAGGAAACAAACACGTGGAGTGCACCGCACCTGTATCACACTCATTCTATGATATGCTTGCAATACGGCTCCACCATACAACCCAACGTATCCTGAAGGACACGAGCAAGTCTAAAATAATAATTATGAATAATACGAAGAACTAATTACTCAACTACGTGTCCGTGTCAAGATGTGACATGCTCAAACCCCCGTGTCGGAGGAAAATCCCAAAATCAACCCGTATTTTCAAATTGTCAGGATACGACCTACATGTATCCAGTTGTGGATACGACACTAGTCACACACAATCAAACATATGTCAATTTGGTCTAATTGACCTATTGACAAACACAAGATGTGCCAATCTCAAAATTCTCCCAAAATTGATAATAAATACAACATAACTTTCTTCATAGGCCTCCTATGAACCTAATTCTATTTTCTATGGGTAGCCTTATCATATGGGGCGGTTCCTAATGATAAAATTACAGATTTAGAACCTAATTAGAGAAAAAAAACTGAATTATACCTATTAGGAGATGGATTCCTAATAAAATTTCTAAATTGAGTGAAAGTAGCCTCCAACTTGTAGATCCTTGCTCCTCCTTGTAGATCCTTGCTTCCTCCTTGTAGATCCTTATTCTACTAGCCTCTAATGATGAATAGGAAAGAAATTGGAAGAAATTTGAGTAGGGATTGATGTGGGAATGAGAAATTTGGAAGAGAGAAAATTTTAGATCTAGATTTGAAATAACAAATGAGAAGAGAGAGAGAGTCTCTCTCCTCCCTATGGTGGCCGGCCCCTTGCCCCTCCTCCAAGCTACTATGGAAAGTCTAAAATACCCCTTGGGGCTTGTCATGAAAAAAATAATTAAGGAGGAAAGGTTCTAGTCAAATTGGTTTCACTAATTAATTCATCCTCCTAATGAATGGGCTCATTATTGGGCTCAAACTTAACTAGAATTAAATGTTGGTCCATGGATCTAAACTAAACTAGTTAGGTCCACTACACAAGTCCAAAAATAAATCTAACATCTAACAATAAATAAATAATATAATAAATAATATTTACAACATGCACAATATTTTATATTATTATCCTAAAAATATATTATCTATGTCAAATTACCAAACTACACTTAGTTGGAAAAGTGAGGATGACAATTCTACCCACCTTAGAAAAATTTTATCCTCGAAATTAAGGAAGAAACTAACTACCAAAAGCAATCACTACAAGCAAAGAAAGAATTATACCTCACGGCTCAAACAGATATGGATATCGCTCGTGCATCTCGGCCTCTCGCTCCCAGGTACTCTATCATGGCGAATGATGCCTCCACGCGACGCACACCAAAGAAATTATCTGGTTTCTCTGCACCTTCTCTCTTTGATCCAGAATCTCAACTGGATGCTCTGGATAGTTAAGAGTATGGCCCACCTCTATCTCCGAGTGATCCAACACGTGACTAGGATCTGTCATGTACCGTCTCAGCTGTGACACATAAAACACATTGTACACTTCCTCCAATACAGGTGGCAAGTCTAGTCTTTAAGTAACTACACCGACCCTCTCGAGAATACTGAAAGGTCCGATGAATCGTGGACTAAGTTTTCCGCCTCCATCGAAACGAATCGTGCGACATGTCAGAGAAATCCTCAAGAAAATCAGATCGCCAACCTAGCATGAAACACATCCTTAGCACTATAATAAAACAAACAATCACAAGCAACGCAAAACAAAATCTATACCTCAAACTCCAACGGTCTCTGGTGGCTATCGGCCCAATGCCGCTGTCTGTCCTGCGCAACTCGAAGTCTATCCCTGACAAGCTTCACCTTCTCAGCTGCATCTACTACCATCTCTGGTCCCAATAAAGCTCTTCTACCAACATCATCCTATGACAACAAAGTGCGGCATCTCCATCCATACAACGCTTCAAATGGTGACATCTCTATACTGGCCTGGTAACTGTTGTTGTAAGAAAACTCTACCAAGTGAAGATGATCCTCCCAAGAGCCTCCAAAATCCAAAATACAGGTGTATAGCATGTCCTCGAGAGTTTGAATAGTCCTTTCTGACTACCCGTCTATCTGAGGGTAATATGTGGTACTGAACTTGAGCTGAGTGCCCAAGCTAGCCTGTTAACTCCTCCAGAAGTAGGACGTAAAACGACTATCCCGATCTGAGATAATGCTCACCAGACTCTATGCAATCTGACTATCTGACACACATACATCTCCGCGAGCTTCTCTGTAGATGTACCCACTTTAAATGGCAGAAAGTGGACTGATTTGGTCAACCTGTCTACGATGACCCAAATCGCATCTTTACTTTCCGGAGAACGCGAAAGTCCTGAGACAAAGTCCATCGTCACATGCTCCCATTTCTACTCTGGAATGGATAAAGGCTGAAGTAATCCACCTGGTCTCTGTCTCTCCGCCCTTACCTGTTAGCAAACCAAATATCTGGATACGAAGCTTGCTACCTCCCGCTTCATACCATACTACCAAACATGCTCTCTCATGTTCCTATACACCTTGTTGGAACCTGGATGCATAGAGTACTGAGATCGATGCGCCCCTTGAAGAATCTCCTCGCGCAATGCTCTACTTGGCACACACAATCTGGTACCGTGCCGCAATGATCCATCATCTGCAATATTGAAGTCCTCTGCCAATCATATCCGGACCTGTGCTCTGATTCTCCTCAGAGACTCATCCTCGAACTGTGCGGCTCTGATCCGGTCCATCAACTATGACTGTACTTGAAGTATCCACATCTGTGCTGCAACTCCAGGAACTAATACCTCAATGCCTAAGCTATCAAGATCGGCCAATAAATGTCTGTCCCTCGTCAAGTACATAGCCACCGGATACCTACTTAAGGCATCCGAGACTATGTTGGCCTTCCTTGGATATTACACTTCTAACTCACTTCAACAACCATCCAAACATAAAACTGTTAAATTTTTCACTGTTAACATCCACTTCTTCAAAGTACCCAAACGAAAGATGTTAGAAAATATATTTTCAATGTTAACATCTACTTCTTCAAAGTACCCAAATGAAAGATGTGAGAAAATATATGTACGCATGACGTCCGTATACAGTTTTTAAATTTTTTATTTCGATGTACTTCGTCAAACCAAACATGCCCTAAACAAAGAAAGGACCTTGTTGCAAGCATTATTTTTTATTTCTACCGTGTTGCAAGCATTATTTTTTATTTCTTTCTCTTTATTTCATTCTTTTTTGCACATCCATTCTCCACTGTTATTGAATTGTGGAAAAAAAATTAATTCTTTATATTTTTTTTGTCATCAAAATTTATAACATTCCTTTTCTTTTCTTTTTTCGCTGTTAGAAGTCAGAAATATAGTCAGAATTTATGTTTCAGCAGTATAATTTAGTCCTAATTTTTTTTAGTAAATGAAAAAAAGTGAATAAAATGTAAAAACAATTATTTTTTTTCTTATTTTTGTTTGCATCTAAATATAAAAAATAATTTTTTTTTAATATTCTGATTTTGCGAACCAAAAGTAGTGAGTGTAGTTGAGATGGACTGGCAATTTATAAGGGTACTACAAAGTTTACTTGGGACTAGCCCATTGAAAATTTAGCAAAAATTACAAGTTTGCCATCCTAAAAGTTACTTTGGGCTAGTCCAAATTTTTATATCGACATATATATCAAAAATTATAAGTTTGCCATCAGCAATTCACTCGGGACTGTTATAATCAGGACTGTCAAAATTTTGACAGTCCTACCACTTGGAAGGACTGTAAAAATTTTGACAGTCCTACAAATTGTTAGGACTGTCATAACTTTGACAGTCCCACAAACTATGTGGACTGTCAAAATTTTGACAGTCCTAATTTTAACCCACTGAAAATTTTATATAAAACTAGGACTGTCAGGATTTTGACAGTCCCACAAATAATGAGGACTGTCAAAATTTTAACAGTTCTCATTTTAATTGTCAGAATTTTTTTTTTTTTGTTTATTTCTATTTAGTTAGTTTTGTATTTTGATTTTTTTTATTTAGTTTAACATCCAAAATAAAATATGTTATCATTGAACCCAAAAAAAAAAAAAATCTACCATACGAATATTACGTCTGTCGTCGATCAGACTTCGAACGACCATAATTATTTGTTTTTAAATCGTTTTTCTTCACACAATAGGTCGATTTGTTTGTTTTCGACGAGAGTAACACAATTCCTGTAGAAAGAATTTTCATCCGAAGTAAGACGTACATATTACAGGCAAAAATATAAAATATAAAACTTTAAAGTATCATAACTTTTGACTGGGAGATCGAAACAAGCTCCAGTTTGAGCCAAAATGATCGTATGGAAAAGTACTTCGGGATAAACCATTTCACCGTTTGACGGACTTTCCAAATTTTTAGAATCGCAAAAAAATGATGTTTCGACCTCAAAATTTTACTTTTGGTAATTTTTTTTTTTACAAAATATTTAATGTACCAATAATAAATTTACTATTTTAAATAACAGAATACTTTAACAATTTTTAAGGATATAAATTTGGAATATTTTGAAATTTTGATACATATCGACAACTGAGTTAATTTATTTTAATTTTTTGTTAATTTTAAAATTTCGATATAGTAAATTTACTGTTAATTTATTTTAATTTTATTTCGTTAAAATATATTTTCTTAAATAAAACATAAAATTAACAAAATAAATGGGCCCTCCCACCAATTAACAAAATAAATTAACATAAAATAAATTTTAGGACTGTCAAAATTTTGACAGTCCTACCAATTGGAAGGACTGTCAAAATTTTGACAGTCCTAGTATATAATGAGACTGTCAACATTTTGACAGTCCTAAACTTTACCCACTGTCACCATGTTGGCGTAAAGATGGTTGGCGTAGCGTAAAGATGGTTGGCGTAAAAGCCAAACAGACAGTGGATAAAGTTTAGGACTGTCAAAATGTTGACAATCCTAGTATATACTAGGACTGTCAATATTTTGACAGTCCTAAACTTTATCCACTGTCACCATGTTGGCGTAAAGATGGTTGGCGTAAAGTTTAGGACTGTCAAAATGTTGACAATCATAAACTTACATATAACTGCCCATAGACAGTGGGTAAAGTTTAGGACTGTCAACATTTTTACAGTCCTGGTAGAAAGTAGGACTGTCAAATTGTTGACAGTCCTAAACTTTATCCACTGTCTGTAACACAGTTAGCTCCGCTGTATAAAGAAATGACAACTGTATGTATGTAGCAAAATTTGAACACAAATTGTATGTATGTAGCAATTGTAGCAAAATTTCAAATTATAGCAATTGAAGCAAATTCATTCAAAGTGTCAATAGTAGCAAATTAATTCAAAGTTTTACAACTCAAACTCATAGTTTAAACTTTTACAATTCTCAAAAGTCATTTATTGAAAGTTTTACAATTCTTCAAACGGGGCCTAAACTTCATGCCGTCTCTTTGTACGTTGCTCTCTATTTTCCAAGAAAGAAAAATCTTCAGCGTTGTCTATTTGTTGGAGTTCGTCATTAATTGCCATATAATTTGAACCCTGGCAACTTACAAGGCTTCTTTCCAACTTCTTCACTTTCCTTGCCTGTTCATGAGAATTAAAAAAATTTGTAATAAACATTTACAAATACCAAACTTAAAATTTTTTAGGACTGTTGGAATTTCTACAATCCTTTATAAATTAAGGACTGTAGAAATTTCTACAGTCCTTAATTTATATAGGACTGTAGCTAACTCTGCAGTCCTAAATCTATATGGGACTGTAGAAAATTCTACAGTCCCGTCCGATACTGCTCGACACTGTCGACGATTGTCGGCATTGTATGCCCTAAAATCGGGTTCGACCATCCAAGTAAACGTCTAAACTACATTCAGGACTTATATGTCCTCATTTGAAGAATGGATAGAAAATCACTCAAATTTTTCGAAATGCAATAGGATTTTTTAAATTTTTTGGAAAGAACAAGGAGAAAGAAGATTTGTACCTTGATTCTTTCGAGACTTTGGGAGCCATCGACAAGGAGGAGGAGGACGAAGTCTCGGAGAACGGTCGACGGGAGGGGAGAGGGCTCCGGTAGGATGGGGAGAGTTTGGGAGTGTTTGGGAGGAGGGTTTCAAAGTTGGGCTAGTATGAGTAAACTAATGGGCTAGTGTGAGTAAACTTTGATCATTAATGGGCTAGTCCCAATCCTGAACTAGCTCTGAGTAATAATTGTAGTGTCCTTATAATTTGCCAATGGAAAGATAGAGTGAAGGAGATGAATGGAAATAGAATTTTTTTAATTTAAATTTGATTTTGCTTTACAAAGAAATATACAATTAACCTCCCCCCCCCCCCAAGCAAGTGGAGACTATCATCTACCTCTTTATTTAGGCGGTGTACAAAGACATTACAAAAAAAAACTCAAGGTTGGTCCAATTTCTTTTACAAATATTTCACTCAAAAATGTACTTGGAACAAATTCAAATATTTATTAGGAATGTTAAAAATTTTACAGTCTATTGAACTACATATTTCTTATATGACTGTTAAAATTTTGATAGTTTAACCTATTAGAAGTACTGTCAAAATTTTGATAGTACTAATAAATATTTAGACTAGTTCTGAATAATTTTTTGAATAAAAATTTATAAAAAATTTGTATAAGTTTGGAGTTTTTTTTAGTGTCTTTATCAAGAACCCCTTATTTAGTATTATTTCTTATTCCTTGCCTCTACTATATCATTTCACATTTGTATGATCATGGATCCATCGCTCTCATCTCCCATCAGATCTTAACACTTGACATGGCAATGCATCCCAATTGAAGAAAAATCTTTGGTGGCATCAGGGAAAGATTAGTGTCATGTAGTGTGACCACATAAACCACCAACAACACGTGTTCAAGTCACAGACAGGGAAGATTCAACTTTAAGACATCGACAGAAAACTTCGATAAGTGATATAAACCATCTCACCGCCATTAATTTATTTCTTTGCACCATCTAGAAAGGCACAAGGAACCAAATCAAACAAAGAAATATATAAAGACAATTTGAATGCTTCTTTAATAACAAACATACAGAAGCAAAGCTGGACCATATTAAAGCAACAAAATTGGTTTGCTATCATGCTAGGCTGCTAGCTATTGAAATATCCAATCACTATCTTTACTTTAATAATAGTAGCATATATGTACATACATTGTATGTATTTATTATTAAAAAAATTAAAAAATACTTGTAGTCAAATTTTTTTTTTTTTTAATGAATGAATGATACTTAACGAAGCCTAATTTTCAATGCCTTATTTTTAGATACTCAATACATTTAAGAGCTGTTGTAATTAGGAATACCAAATGACAACTCTTGTATTTACCTAGATATCCCGTATTAATTTTAGTTAATATTTTCAATTATTAAATATAATAAAGGGTATTTTTGGAAAGTAAATTTTTACGATGAAGCCTACTTTTGACATTATATAGTAGAATAGATAAAGAACAAAATAAATAAATTTGTAGCTGGTATCTGCATGCATTATAATGCCAAGGTCTTGTATATACACGGATGAATCTCGTAAATAATGCCGTGGAACCTGGACGAGCTATCAATTGATGTTGTTCAACCCAAGGACGGAACCATAAATTCAAGTCTCATGGACTGAACTAAAAATATTTATACTTAGTCCAAAAATTAAGTATGAAACATATTTTTCTCTTGCTTTTTCTTCAGATTTTTTATTACAAACTAAAAAAAATAAAATTTAATGAGCATTTATCATAGAATTTATGTAGGTTTAGATTTAAATGAACATTTATAGATAGTTATAGACAGTCATTCAATGATGAAACTATTTTAGTAGTTTTATACACAAGGTTATTCATTGATTTAACCATCAAGCAAAATTGAGTAGTGCTTAGTGTAGAAGCATGGAAAATCCGAAGTCATGCGCCCAAAGAAAAGTACCCTTGGAACTTAACTTGGTGAAGACAGGCCGCATAGAGCCCATGCACCCTCAACACGACTCGAGCCGCATAAAGCCCAAGTGATCAAGGGGCTCATCTAGCATGTAAAAGCATTTATGCGGGCCGGATGACGACGGAGTCAGGAGCCACATAAAGTCCTGATACAACATTTATTGCATGTCATAATGTTCTGACATGGCATTTATTGCCCTGAATATCACGTCCTGATTTCCGCAAGGGGGGCGATCATCCTCGCTTAGCGCCTTGCGGAACCGATCGTCCTTACATGAACGTAATGCCGTTCAAACCTAAGTTGTGCTTGCACAAGGCCAAGACTTTGAACAAGAACAAGAACAAGTAGGCTATTCAGAGTAAGAAGCAGCAGCATAACATAGCAGAAAAGTGAAGAACACAATGACATACAAAAATAAGCTCTTTATTGATATTCAAGATGTATTACAAGTGGCGCTTGCCGAGATTACAATTCGCTCAAGCTCTCTCTCTCTCTCTCTCTCTCTCTCTCTCTCTCTCTCGATTACAATAACATCATTCCATACTTTACATCCATTTATACAAAAGTATCTCAAAATATCTCGATACGGCTCAAGGTATCGACTCCAGATTTTTAGCTCTTGAGGATGAGGATATGTTATCGCTTCTTCGGACAATCTAGTACATGTGAAGAAGCAAACTTGTGGGGGTCAGCACTTTGGGGAAAGTAATGGTGAGTATAAAAGCAACAAACAGAAGCAACACTCTCTAAAACCAACACTAAGTAAGCTTGTGGCAAAACGTTACATTACTAGTAATTTTGCTACTTTTACCTAGGTTTATTTCAGGCAGCACAGGATTATAGTCAGATTACTTCATTCAAAAATATATCTTTGAAAATAGTTTGCATATTCAATACATTCAAGCATACCGTAGGGGTAGTGTTCTATCGTACAGTGCGCAGCATGTAACGTGAGCCATATGCATTAACTCTTAGGAACAATAGCAGTGATCTAGTAGACTATTCATATTTTACAAGCGGGCAACAGCATAATCAAGTTAAACATGCAAGTCTAGGAGCAACACAAGATAGCAAGCAAAAATCTATAATGAGTACATCACTTATTTAGTGATTCTTACCCTTCGCTGAACGGTTATCCGTGCAACAGACATACAAGTTAGCAATAATTTGCATATATGAATAAGGTTCTATTCCCTGTTCGTCCTTGAATCAAACATTTAGGTATGCAAGAAGACTAACCTAGCATGCGCCCTAACTATATGATGGCCCATGAAAACCCATGAATAGCAGTTGGAACATTCAAGCCAATCTCACTAATAGACTGACACCCTTCCTTAACCACGAACAGGGTGTCATATCCTCTCCTAGGACGAACAATTCCCAGTGCCCTAGGAACCGATCGAGAGGGTACATCATTTGGCACAAGTTTGTCCAGACCGATGTATGAATGCACTTCTATCGGATAATAAACAATTCAAGAAGGCAATAATCAAGCAAACTCTTATTTATTGATGTACGGGGCACGTAACTATCAATTCTCTTCTTCTTACTTAGCCCAGTACTCGATGTACGGGGCACGTAACCATCGATGTACGGGACACGTAACCATCGATGTACCAGAGTCATAACTATTGAGTCTTGGCATGTATCATCTCTTGTTTCAGTTCAAGCATTTCAAACAGTTCTATCATTTTAAAGCGATAAGGAAAATATGCAAGAAATATCTATTAAAACAGAAATGGCACTATTCTTCTATCTCTTTAACTAAAGCATACTATCCTACTCTTACTTAGAAAACAATGGATTCACAAGTTCAAGCAAATATTTTACTCTTTCTTATTAGCATGGCAATAGTTCGTTCGATAGTAGTGTTCGTGTATACTTAGCATGCAATATTTTTATCTTGACTTAGCATGGCAAGGGTTCGTTCTAAAGCAGTGCTTGTCACGCCCCAGTCCCAAAATACCGAGGGACTAGACACGTGGTAATGGCCAGCAGCACACACCGATGGGCAAACCCAATTTAATGGACCCATCAACGGTACTTAAGCTGTAATACAGCAATAAGGGTCTATGATACTAAGCTCATCCACAGAAATAAATACAATCAATATAAAATATAAAGCAATATCAAGTCTCAATAAAGTATCTCGGGGAACAACCCGATAATATGTCTGATATAGCAGTTCAATAGACAAGAAATATAAGTCCAACAAATAGAAATAACTGAGATAATAAACCAGATACTCAGGAGAAATCCTCGGCGATCACCTCGTCTTCTGGTTTTGGTACTGTCACGCCCCGGTCCCGCAGGGCCGTTCGTCCTCGCTTGGGTCCCTACGGAACCGATCGTCATCGCACGAGCGTGATGCCGTGCAAGCCTAAAGTGCGCTTGCACAAAGCCAAAGCTTTGAACAAGGGCAAGTAAGCTATTCAATACTGAAGCAGCGGCACACATATATTGCAGAAAAGTAAAGAACACAATGGCATAAGAAAACAGGCTCTTTTATTGATATTAACAAGTGTTACAAGCGGCGCATGGCCGAGATTACAATTCGCTCAAGCACTCTATCTCTCGATTTTAATGATACCATTCCATACATTATGTCCCTCTATACAAAAGCAGCTCAAAGCAGGTATATCTCGATGCGGCTCAAGGCATCGACTCCAGATTTCTGGTTCCTTGGGATGAGGCACGGCTATCGCTTCCTCGGACGAACAAGCACCTGAGAACAAGCAAACTGTTGGTGGGTCAGCACTTTATACAAGTACTGGTGAGATAAAACAACTGAACAGAAGCTACACCCCCTGAAACCCACACTAAGTAATCATGTGGCAAAATATTGCATTACTAGTGATCTTGCTACTTTTACCTAAGTTTATTTCATGCAGCTCAGAACTAGTCAGATTACATCTTTTAAAAACATAACTTTGAAACAGTTTTGCATATTCAAACTATAAGCATGCGATTGGGACAGTGCTCTATCGTGCACTGCGTAACATGCATTGTGCATCAAATCTAACTCTTTGGGGCAAAGCTTATCTAGCAGACTGATCATATCGAATCAAGGCAAACATATCAAGTGGACTATATTTCATTCAAGAATTTAAGGCAACACATCTATATGATTTCGGTCCCCGAGAAACTCAGGATCGGTAGAGGTAATACAGCTAACCAATGACTCACATTCTGATACTATTAGCAGATATGACCGAGGTTTAGCTCTGCACTAATAGTCATTGTCTGACCGATGCAATGCATGAAGCACTAACAGATAATCTCTACGAGACAAAAAGAACAAGCAGGCTTATGTACAAACCCATATTTCTTACCCTATAGCTGAACGGTTATCCTTGCAGCAGACACACAAGTTAGCCACAATATGCACATTATGAAGAAACTTATGAATCAATCATTTGGTGTCATCAATCGATAGGTATGCAAGAAAGTAAACCTAGCATGCGCCCTATCTATATGACGGTCTATGAGAAACTCATTGATGAACAACAACACCCCCCTAGTTCCTTTCGGAACGGAACATCAGGGTACTCTCACAATCCCTTCCGGACCGACCGATTCCCAGTGCCCCAGGAATCGATCGAGAGACTATTACCTTGTGCATAAGTTGTCCGAGACCAATGCATGACAAGCAACATTCACATTCACATTCACAATCACATTTAACAATCTAATAGCCGCACCCCCCTGGAACCCGAAGGAACGGAACATCAGGGTGGACTACTAGACTCTTACTTTTATTCATTCAAGCAAACACATCTTTTCACATATCTAATAACACACCCCATTGGAACCCGAAGGAACAGAATATCAGGGCGCACTATTAGTCTATGCATATACTAATCAAAGACTTTAGCAGTTCGATATAGCAAAACAGACAAGCAGAACACATAAGGCAAGCTCGATTTATTTCATATCTAACATGCAATAACTATCTCTTTCTTAGCATATTCAAAGGGACATATTCGAGCGATTCATTTACTTATCATTCTTAACATAGCAAGGGTTCGTTCGATAGCTGTGTCGGTGTTTCTAAGCATGCAATATTTCTTATATCTTCTTATGCAAAGCAATGGTTCTATCTCATTTCTGACAAGCATTCTTATTCTCTTAGTTAGGCAAGCAAACGGATTCGTTTCAATGACAAGCTATGTGAGTTCTCTTATTAGCATACTGAGTCAGTTCTATCATTCTTCTTATGAAACAATCTTCTTAAGCAACAAGCATTCAAAAACACAGATTCATTATTAAGTCGTGCAAGAATCAGAGAATGCAGTTCTGCCCACTCACTTTGATTAATCGGTCGAGAACTCTCGGAGAAGACTTCCGTTCGAGCAAACAAGGCGATATCACTTGTATATAGTGCCAACGCAAAGCGGGGCGCTACATACTTACCCACCAACAAAGAGTTTTGTCCTCGAAACTCAAGAAGAAACTCATAAAAATACAGAGCAACGATAGTCCTCATCCCTCACCTTCCTTAATCAAAATTCAGCAAATCCAGAAATCATAAATCACATCTCAAGCAATGAAAATAAATCAGAAAACTTTTGCGCACATCTTTGAGAATATCTATGGACTTATTGTATGGAACGTTCATTGCAACACAATCACAACTCAGAGTCGGAGGCAACGGAATGGGCAAAGAATCGAGTTGCTCTGATACCACTATGTCATGCCCCGGTCCCGTAGGGCCGTTCGTCCTCGCTTGGGTCCCTACGGAACCGATCGTCCTCGCACGGGCGTGATGTCGTGCAAGCCTAAAGTGCGCTTACACAAGGCCAAAACTTTGAACAAGGGAAAGTAAGCTATTCAATACTGAAGTAGCGGCACACATATATTGCAGAAAAGTAAAGAACACAATGGCATAGGAAAATAGGCTCTTTTATTGATATTCACAAGTGTTACAAGCAGTACATGGCCGAGATTACAATTCACTCAAGCACTCTATCTCTTGATTTTAATGATACCGTTCCATACATTATGTCCCTCTATACAAAAGCAGCTCAAAGCAGGCACATCTCAATGCGGCTCAAGGCATCGACTCCAGATTTTTGGTTCCTTGGGATGAGGCACGACTATCGCTTCCTCGGACGAACAAGCACCTGAGAACAAGCAAACTGTTGGTGGGTTAGCACTTTATACAAGTACTGGTAAGATAAAACAACTGAACAGAAGCTACACCCCCTGAAACCCACACTAAGTAATCATGTGGCAAAATATTGCATTACTAGTGATCTTGCTACTTTTACCTAAGTTCATTTCATGCAGCTCAGAAATTTTTTGAAAACATAACTTTGAAACAGTTTTGCAAATTCAAACTATAAGCATGCGGTTGGGACAGTGCTCTATTGTGCAGTGCGTAAAATGCATTGTGCATCAAATCTAACTCTTTGGGGCAAAGCTTATCTAGCAGACTGATCATATCGAATAAAGGCAAACATATCAAGTGGACTATATTTCATTCAAGAATTTAAGGCAACACATTTATATGATTTCGGTCCCCGAGAAACTCAGGATCGGTAGCGGTAATCCAGCTAACCAATGACTCACATTCTGATACTATTAGCAGTTGTGACCGAGGTTTAGCTCTGCACTAATAGTCATTGTCTGACCGATGTAATGCATGAAGCACTAACAGATAATCTCTATGATGCAGACAAAAAGAACAAGCAGGCTTATGTACAAACTCATATTTCTTACCCCATAGCCGAACGGTTATCCTTGCAACAGACACACAAGTTAGCCACAATATGCACATTATGAACAAACTTATGAATCAATCATTTGGTGTCATCAATAGATAGGTATGCAAGAAGGTAAATCTAGCATGCGCCCTATCTATATGACGGTCCATGATAAACTCATTGATGGACAACAAAACCCCCCTAGATCCTTTCGGAACGGAACATCAGGGTGCTCTCACAATCCCTTCTGGACCGATCGATTCCCAGTACCCCAGGAATCGATCGAGAGACTATTACCTTGTGCACAAGTTGTCCGAGACCAATGCATGACAAGCAACATTCACATTCACATTCATAATCACATTTAACAATCTAATAGCCGCACCCCCCTGGAACCCGACGGAACGGAACATCAAGGTGGACTACTAGACTCTCACTTTCATTCATTCAAGCAAACACATCTTTTCACATATCTTGTAAACTCCCTCGACCAGATTTCATTAAAATAAGATTAGTTTTGACTAATTAGAATTATTGCATTTTTTTAAAAACTTATTTATTATATATTCTATTGATTGTGCACCTGTTCATTACACAATTAATTAGGGCATTACACTAGTTGTTAACCCTAAACCAAGTCCACATACCTGCCCTAGACATGTTAGACTACTTTTTCTGTATTTTGTGCAACTCCCAGATACCTTATTTGGTGCTTCGTTTTAGTCGCACAAATATCGTTACAAACGTACGTATTTATTTCCTATTTTAATTTCTGCTCTTTACCCATCTCTGTACCCTAGGGATTTGAGGACCAGTAGGCACCTGTTTTGCCCAAACAAAAATACGATAATATTCTACTCTAAATATACTACAATTAGTATTGACACCGTAGAAAAATTATGACCCTAACTGCTTCTAAATAATTAGTAAACACCGTGCGCAGTATTTATTAAATTAATAAATACGAGGATCTGTATTACTCAGAATCAGACCCTGACTCTGCCCAGGATTACCCCCACACTTCCCAAAACATTTTTCCAGCTGTTTTCCTCATTTCTGTACATCTCAGTATTTCGAGGAATCAGTATTTTAAATCAGGCAAATTACGAAATTACGCAAAATATCAAATTTTAGGTTTTTATGCAAATTGTGAAAAGTCAAGGGTTTTTATGCAAAAATGCATGTGAGGTAGCATAACCTCATTGGATAGGGAATAGGTGACATGGGACCCACCTAAATATCCAAAAAAATCTGCTAAAAATATCCTAAAAATACCAAATTACCAAAATACCCCCAAACTTCCCCTATTTACAGTTTTGCCATTGGCCCTAACCCCTATATAAACTCTACCCCTCTCCCTTTCAAACTCCACAGCCACCACCTCCGACCACCACCGGCCACCCAACTCCGGCAAGACCCTCGCCCCTACCCCACCTCCCCTCCGGCCAAGCCACCTCCCCTCCGGCCGCCTGCTCCACCATGGGCAGCTGCCACAAACCCGAGCCCCCACCCTGCCCGACAGTAGCCACCACCACCCGAACCCCTCCCACCGCCGCCTCCGGCCACCGTACACCGCCACCAACCCCACCACTCGACTCATCCCGACCCCCTCTCTCCAACCACCACCTCCTCACCGCCCCACGACGCCTCTCCCGTCGTCGGCAGCCCCCGCAGCAGCTCCCACTCCCCAACCCTAGCTACTACTACCCCACCTCCGACTGCCTCCAGCCACCACCACCGCCGTCGTGGACCGCCACCACCACCACCAACCTGACCGCCACCCTCCCCTCCTTCGATCCCTCCGCCTGCACCACCCCCTCCGCCACTGCTCCGCCGCCGGCAACCCCCGCAAGCAGCAGCTGCTGCTGCTAGCAGCTACTGCTGCTGTTGTTGCTTCTCCGGCCGCCTCCGCCGCCGTCCTCCCGCCGTCGACGACCTGTGGGACCCCCCTGTCAGTAGGTATACCCCCTAGCCTTAATATATATGTATTTATATATAAATACCTATATGTGTGTATATATGTATATATATATGTATATATATATATATATATAATATATATTATATTTAATATACTGTATAAATACAGTATATTAAATACAGTATATATGTATACTACTATTTTAAATTACATGTATACTATTATATATTATATATACATATGTATACTACTATTATATATATGTATATATGTATATATATATATATAATTAATATATATATATGTATATATATATTTATCTATATATAAATATATGTATTATATATATTATATTACTTATATATATATAATTATATATATAAATCAGTGTTATATATACACTGCTATTATATATTATATATATATGCACATATATATTTCTGCATTTCTCATTCCTGTATTATATATACATGTATATATATATACATTTATATATATATATATATATATATATAATGTAATTATATTTATATATATTATTATAATTATTATATTATTATTGCTGGATAATACAGCAAATAAATATATGTATATATATCTTTACATTCATGCACTGTCTTTTCATTTATTTATATATATCCAGCACTTATTTCCTTGACATTTTATTGTGGATGAGATAGTTTTACCTGTTTTATACTTGTAGAATTTTAGGACAGCGTAGCACGTTCCTTTGGGTCCATTCGAAATGAATTAAGCCCTTGGTAACGTAATTGTAAACCCCCTCGACCAGATTCCAGTATTTTAGGAATATTTTTCACAATTTAGGATTTGTTGCAATATTTTAATTTATTTTGCTTACATATCCTATTGATTTGTGGACCTGTCCATCACCTAATTATTTGGAGCTTTACCTTAACTATTATCCCCGAACGAAGTTCACATATCTCTCCTAGACATGCCAGTCTACTATCCTGCACTTTGTGCAACTCCCAGATACTCAGTTTTGAGCCTCGTATGAGACGCACAAATATTATTACAAAAGTCCGTATTTATTTTCTATTTTATTTCTTGCTCTTTATCCATCTCTGTACCCCTAGAGATTTGAGGCCAACATGCACCTGTTTTGCCCAAACAAAAATACGTTAATTTTCTACACTGAGTATACTATATTTAGTATATTGACACCGTAGAAAAATTATGACCCTACCTGCCTCTAAATAATTAGAGAACACTGTGCGCAGTATTTATTAATTAATAAATACGATGGCCCGTATCACCCAGAAACCAGACCCGACCCCTGCCCAGACTCACCCCCACCCCCTCAGGACCCTCACACAGCTTTTTCCTTCAATTATGTGAATTTTAGTATTTTTCGGAATCAGGTGTTTTCCAGACAATTTCGTAAATTGTGCAAAATCCGGAAATAGGACCATTATGCAATTTATGGAATTGCAGGGACCTTCCTGCAAATTTGTAATGTGAGGTGTCACCCCCTCATTGGCCGGTGAACCTGCACCGTCCAATTGGAGGCGGGACCCACCCGAAAAGATCTCGGAAATATCTCGGAAATATCCTGAAAATATCTACAAAATATCTTGTAAAATATATTTAGATATTTTTACATATTATATTAATATAATTTTTTATAAAAGAAAAATAAGAAAAATAAATAAAAATAAAAATCCCTAACCCCCCTACAGCCGCAGACCCCCCCGCCACCGGCGCCGAGCCCCGCCCGCCGGAGTCTCCCCCCCCCCCCCGCGGCAGCTCCTCCTCCTCCTCCTCCTCCTCCTTCTCAATCTCCTCCTCCTCCTCCCCAGCTCCTCCTCCTCCTCGACTCCACCACCCCCATCACCAGTCACCACCACTACCACCACCATCATCATCACCACTCCTCTCCTCCTCCTCCACTCTACCCTAATCGCCGGCTACCCCCCCCGACCACCCCACTCCATCACAGCCCCCCCTAAACCCGACGCTGCCTCCCCTCTCTCTACTTCTTCCCCGAGAGAGGAGTGGTGATGATGATGGTGGTGGGCGACTTTTAATCTCGTCCTAGCGCCGCTTGTAACACTTGTTCTATATCAATAAAGAGTTTGATTTACATCTATACTTGTTTTATTCAATGCTTCCGTTATTGACGACTCTGTGAACTTGTTACCAATCGTCTGTGCATTTATTTTTCTGCTGCACTCGGACAATCTGTGCGACTCTGTGGCTTAGACCTTTTATCGCCTGTATGGACCACGGCCTTGTACGGGCGCGACTTACGCTCGTGCGGCTTCACGCCCATATGGGTCAAGCGATCTTCCCGCGGGAGCGCTAGCGCAATAATTAGTACCTAGCGGGGATGGCCGATTGCCTGCGGGAGATCAGGACGTGACATATTGGTATCAGAGCATGGCTATACGCCTTTGGACTTTGTTTCAATTTTCTCAGTTTTGAAAGCTCGTTCGTGTGTTATGCGCATATACTCTCTCTCAATGTCCCATCAAAATGTTCCAAATAATAAGTCTAAATAATTTTAAATAGTGCATGTGAATGATATGATTGCTTGTATAAAATCGTAATGTGAAGGCCTTTGTGCCGACCTGTGCTAGACTTTATGGAAATAGACTCGTGCTAGAAATTTGCAAGTTATATGCGAACCCGAATACCTATACGTGATTATCCAACTAGTTAGTGTGCGGGATAGAATATCGTTCAAACGGTTAACTATGCACACAGCCTTTCGACTAAGTTGTGTTGAGTATCGTACGCTAAGACCCATTGGTGCTAGCTAGTTTCAAACGAGATTGGGATATTGTTCAGGAATAAGAGACAAGTCAGACTTAGATTGGCAACCGATTGACACATTATCAGATTATCGCTTAGACAAATATAGAGAATCGTGCTTGGATTTTGGGGAATAGCTCGAACGGTATTTTGTGTCGGAAGATACAAATCAAATAAGGTTTACTTGGATGACTATCAACATAATATATATATGAGACTAAGATATATCAGGGGATACCTAAGTATCGTGCAGGAATTCTAAGAAAACTTGGTGAAAACGCTAGCGATTGATGCGAACATGAATTGAGGATTTAATTGGTTGACTCGATTCCGAGTGGTGTATGGATCATATAGAAATCTCCAAATGGATTCATAGGTCTCAAGCGATAGTCAGATTGAATGATTGGAGAATGTCTTGAATAAGTGATAAGGCTTATAATGAATAGGAATTCATGGAAATGGAAATCGATATCTTTGTTAAGAAAACTTGTTGGAAACTTGGAGGATCGTACGAGCGATTTCGGATTTGAAACAAACGGATTGAACTTGAATACAATATCACTCGAATAGAAGTAGCCCGAAAATGAATATTGTGGTTCGAGGAAAGAGATAAGCGATAACGAAATTGACTTAGAGTTTGGAAGAACGATCTTGAAATCAAGTATCATCGCGATTCATGAAACGAGAACCCTTGAGATTTTCGCAAGTAGCTTGTTTTATTTTACTATCTCTAAGTTTGGTTGAATGCATATATTTTAGGGATGCCTTGAACGTGTACACGATCCAAGACTTATTGATATGTGAAACTCGAGTGCTAAGACTTCGTTATCGCTAAATTGGTTGACATGCATATGTTTGAAGGACGCTTTGAATATGTGCACGATCCAGACTCGCGATATGCTGATCTCGAATGCTAGTGCAAGTAAAATATCTGCATGAACTAGTATAAAGATTTGTATAAGTTTGCCTCAGCCTTAGATCATCATTCAAGGTGGATTGTAATGTACCCCACGTTAAGCGGTATATGTTTCGCTCTAAAGCGCATTAGAGACCGATTCAAAACTTGGACTGGATGATAGATTCATTCAATAAGACCGACCCAGCATATACGCAACACGGTATAAGGAACGAGTAAAAGATTGTGTTCGAACGGATTTAGTGGTACCGATTGATACGCTTGGGAAGATTCGATAATGTTATAGAATGGCATGCGCTCAGGAAGTCTCGAGGACGAGACTTTTTTGAGTGATGTATAATATAATGACCTATTTTGCTCAAGCGGACAGCCGATTCAAACGACAAAAGTGCAACGATCCGACCCACTTTTCTCAGCAAGAAGACTCGTTTGAGGCAAAGGATTTCCCGACTTGGCCCTTCAGGAGTTCAGACTTGGACTTTCAGAGGCTCGCTCGGAGTATCGCTCGACTGAGGCGAATCATTGCTAAGGTGGGTGGCTACGATGAACTTGTCTTTGCTTAGCCAGCACACTTAAAATATGGACAATACATGCTAGTCTCTAGGTGAATCATCCCCTGCAGTCTAATAAAGAATATAACGCACCTAGCTAAGGGAATAATCCTAACTTGTATTGCTTGTGTTAGAACATGAAAATAAAATTTTGCTTATAATTAGACCCTTGCATGCTACCTTTGCCTTGTACAACTAGACCCCACTATGCCTCAAGTAGAACAATATATATGTACTCTTCGAAGTGCACTGCTTTACTTGCTACACTCCACGCCCATAGATTATGTCGCTCGGTATGTCCCTTTATGTTTCACTCCTCACTTTACCCTTATTCCGGCCAAAGAAAATACTTATGTCCATATGAACGAAATGCTTGCCTGCTTATACGTTAACTTGTAATATTGCCTCGTTTCAATGTTTGCCACAATAAAACTTATACCACAAATCAAGTAACACTATCGCGTATCGTGCATGCATCGATTTAACCAGAAGACTATCAAATATATCTTCTGTGCAAAATGAACCTGTAAGTATCCGGGACCGTTAGGTCACCAAGGCAGTCCCCGAACCAGGGGAATGTATCAAGGCAAGTTGAACACTGAACAAGAATTATACCATGTTTATATCTGAATGAGAATCATGTCAAGTTTACATCTGAATGAGAATCATGTCAAGTTTACATCTGAATGAGAATCATGTCAAGTTTACATCTGAATGAGAATTATGTCATAAATCACTGATCGTGGAACAAATGCTCGTTCAGAACAAGAATCATGGATTATCATGTCAAGTTGTATGAAATTGGAAGACACAAAACTTGTGTGTCGCGGACAACTTGTTAACAAGGAAATTTTTGGATCTCGTTCCACGGACAGTCGCCGGGGCACTGGGGCCGTTCCGATCTGGATGGAAATTCACAATAGTCTTTGACTGGGCGGGATGGCGCATAGCGATACATGTACCTCCGTCATCTGCGCTCCAAGACTATAACTCGTACTTTATGGCTATGCCAGCGATAATTGTTCATATAGATAAGTCATCCTCGCTTAGCAGCTATCCGTGTGTGAGTTATTGCATCGCATCAAGAATATCTAAAATACCTGAACGATCATGAATATCACACACCTGTACATATGGAGCACTTGAACATCATATGCAACACACCTGATAATCCGAGTAACTCGTGCACCCGAAACATAATCTCGCTCACAACACTTGTGTTTGCATATGCTATTGCCCCTGGATTTCATAATAAATGTTTATGCTTGATTTAACTTGGTTTGTCTTGGGCAGGGAAGGACAGAGGATAAGTTGGTAAGTCTCGATGTGTTTCTTTATATCGTACGATGCACTGCCATACGAGTTAGGCTTTTCATCATTGCCATAAAATTGATCCTAAGGCAAGATTAGAATGATAACTTAATAGATGGTGCACGGAACCTATATAACGTATTTGGATTTGTCGAGTGGGCAAGTAGCCTCCCCACCAGTGCATTCATGTACTAATAAACCACCAGATTGCTTGCAGGGTGCGAAAGAATCTCATTCGGTACGGATGCCTCCTTCATGCGTACTAAGGTGTGGAGTTTACTCTAGAGCCTTGGAGCGTTGCATCCGGAACTGAAGCACATATATAAGATATAATATTGGAACATCGTCTATGTATCATTCCACAAATGTAGCCACTTGGCATGCTTTTACTGTTTTAGAGAGAGAGGCTTGACCGACTTGTAATCTCGGCCTAGCGCCGCTTGTAATACTTGTTCTATATCAATAAAGAGTTTTCTTTACTTCTATACTTGTGTTATTCAATACTTCTGCTATTGACGACTCTGTGAACTTGTTACCAATCGTCTGTGCATTTATTTTTTTGCTACACTCGGATAATCTGTGCGACTCTATAGCTTAGACCTCTTATCGCCTGCATGGACCACGACCTTGCACGGGCCCGGCTTACGCTTGTGCGACATCATACCCAGATGGGTCTAAGCGTCGTCCCGCGGGAGCGCTAGCATGGTGATTTGCGCCTCGCGGGGAAGGCCGATTGAGTACGAAAGATCGGGGTATGACAGAAGTTGAGGAGAACCTACGATGGTGTGGGGAATAACTTAAAGGTTTTCCATATCAACGATACCGTACAGGGAGAGAAGACGGTATAGGAGTATGCCACGGAGTTGGAGCATCTGTGGTTGGATTATGATCACTTCTCAGATCGGACGAGCTACGAGGACCCAAAGTGTAAGGAGAGACAGGTATGTCTGCAGGAGAGGACGATAAATTTTCTTAAGGGGCTGGCCGCAGTGTTTGCTCAGAAGACAGCACTACTTCTAGCCCAACCGAAGATTCCTACACTTGAGGAGGCTTTCTCTGCCATGATCAAGGAGGAGAGTCGTATCAAGCTACAGGCAGGGACAGATGGTCCTTCTGAAGTGAAGACAGCACTAGCGGTTGCCAATTCAGGTGGCACAGGACATAAGGGAGACCCCCGACAGTGTTACAACTGCAGAAATATGGGCCATCTGAGGTATGTTTGTACCAAACCATCCAAGGATAAAGATTCAGGTGGTGGACATGGAAAGTTTGGAGGACGTGGCCGTGGTCGTGGTCGTGGGGGTCGACGGGGTGGTCGGGGAGGTTATCGGGCAAACCTAGTGGTAGCAGAAGGCGAGGAGTAAGCTAATGGTGCTTATACTGAGGAGGATCACGCACTATTGGGCATGTTGGAAGTACTCAGGAGAAAGCATAGAGTGTCAAGCGATGGAGATAGGAGGAGTGGGACTGAAGAGGCATCCACCTCTGTCTTTGCCAGAGGCAACGCTGCCATGTATGCCCATCCATAGGAAGGTATTGATGACTCACTCGCTCTTGCATCTATGTCTTCCCTTAGATCGTCTGAATAGATTGTCGATTCAGGTGTGTCTCGACACGTAACAGGGAATACTAGTGAGTTCTCTTCCTATACTAACCTAGCATCTGCAGACAGTATTCAAACAGCCGATGGTACTTTCCAGCCAGTAGTCGGTAAGGATACTGTCGATTGTACAGGTTCAGTAAGATTATCCAATATTTTATATGCTTTTTCTTTTTCAGTCATTCTTTTTTCCATTAGTTCTATAATCCTCCAACTAAAATGCATTATCTCTATGATATTCCTAAGGTGATCTTCCAGGAGAATGAGATGGGACGAAGACTTAGGACTGGCACTTGGCATTATAGACGATGGTACCTGGATCGAGAATAACTGGATTCGGCATTGGTATCTGTGGAAGAAAGGGCAGGAATAGGAGAAACAAAGATGAGTGCCAAGGATACACTGATACTCCATCATAGGCAGTTGGGGCACTCCTCTTTTGGTATTTTGAGTAGGTTGTATCCATCTATTTATGAAAAGGCAAATAAAGAGAAACTCGTATGTGATGCATGTGATTTAGGCGTATGTGATGCATGTGATTTAGGCAAACTTACTAGGAGCTCATATATTGGTGTGGGCCATAGGAGCTCTTCTATTTTTGATATTATATATTCTGATATCTGGGGACTGTGTGCCATAACTACTATGAATGGTTACAAGTATTTTATCTCTTTTATTGATTGTTCCTCTCGTGTCACCTGGCTGTATTTGATAAAGAATAAGAGTGAGGTCTTTGCCTATTTTTGGGACTTTCATAAACATGTCCAGACTCAGTAAAGAGCAGTGGTAAAGGTACTAAGGTCTGATAATATAATAGAGTATACAAACAAAGCACTTGAGGAATTCCTGTCAGCCCAAGGGATACAGTATCAGACCACCTATGCATACATACCAGCACAGAATAGAGTGGAAGAAAGAAAGAACAGACACCTTCTGGAGGTGGCGAAAAGTATGATGATCGTCATGAATGTCCAACAGATTCTGTGGGGGCATGTGTCACGCTCCGATTATGTGGAATCGATAGTCGTCCCCCGGGCGTGACCGCCATGCGGGCCTAGGTTGCGCACCGCACAAAGCTTTAGTAATTTTGTTTCGCATAGCGAGCACATATTCAGAGTATGCAGATCAGTTGAAACATAGATTGAAACATGGAAAAGTTCTCTTTTATTGATAATATGAACATCTATTACAAACTCCTTGAACTGAGTCATAAGGTTGCCTCTATGGGCTTACAAAAGTGTTGACACAAAATGAGATAGCAGTCATGTACATTACATCCCTTACTAAACTCAAAATATATGACCTTCGGGTGGAACGACGGCCTTCCCACGAAGCTGCATATTTGCTTGGGTTGCTAGCTTCAATATTCAAAATACTTTAAAAGGTGGCACGGGTCAAGGCGTGCCTACAGCTAGACTGGATTAGGGGATTGACTTTTGCTCCTCGCTTGGTTCTTCTTAGCGCGGGGAACCTGTTTCAACGAGGGTCAGTATATCGAAATGTATTGTTGAAGGCAAGCTAACCCAACTATACCAATTAACACATTGTTTATATGAAGCATGCTTATTTTGTGGTCTATCTATCTTGCCTTAGTTCATTTCACAGCAAGCAATAGATATAGAAATAAATAAAATAACCCTCCATCGTTCGGTGATATTTACCTGCCCGTCTGAACCACCTATACAATACTTACTCTGCCTTCCCTGCCAAGAAGACACAAGTTAGTTACAACAGGTTTAAATATACGAGGAGATCACTCGTGAAGTGAGGCGACCGTTAGGGAGCTAATAGAAGGCGAGGCCAGCAATGCAAGCTTCGTATTAAGCGGGCACGTTGCCAAAATGGACGGGCTAGTCTCAGTACGGAATATCGTGCGACGCATATTTCAGGACGTCCCAGGACATTCCGTCCTATAGCAGACGAATATTATGAGTTCCGTCCGGATCGGATCCGTACCTGTGCCCCAACGACCGTCCGCAGAAACTAAGACCTTGTGCATAAGTTGTCCGTGATCAACGTAGTACACTAAGTTAGCATTTGAGGCAAATTGGGGCAATATCAGGCATAGGGCAATAACAGGGCAAGATCTACTTTTGTATAGTCTTCATGTTTAGTTTATTGCATTCAATATGAGTTCTATACATAGCACAAATTAAGAAAAAATATATATTCTAACTTGTATTTATGCGTAGGATGAACATTCTAACGAACAAGCATGCAAGTAAGTAACCGTTCACAAGTTTTTTGATAAGCAATATAACCCAAGTCCATTACCTTATTATCTTGAAGTCTTTTAGTTATTACTTGGTATCGTCTGATCGGGGCAAGCAAGAACACAAGATTATGATGTGAAGACTGGAAGAAGGGCTAGCTAATCGGGATGGTAGCCACTCACTTAGTTAGTTGGAAGGACAAAGGAAAGAGGTGCTTTAGGAGTCCGTTCGAGCGGTGCATACTGCTGGTTCACCTGCATTGCCACGAACAGCTGATCAATACCTCTTCCAATCTTTCCATTATCGGAATTGAAGTGCAAATTCAACAAACGAAAATAATGAAGTCCATCAAAACTGTTCAAGAAAACTCAAGCAAATCCGAAAACCAACTCAAGGCACGAAAGCAACAAGCGACAGCAAAAACTAGGCAACAAAATATGCAGCGGAGAGGTCCCTCCTGACTCTGCCGCTAAGTCGATCCCGGGGGCATGGTCCACTGAATATGGGAATCGATTCCGAAGAAGCAAATCCATAAAGGGGATGGATTCTTGTTTCAATCTATCCCGATCGAATGATATCGTCTTGTATTTCTTAGCCACGCTCCCCGAATAGGGGGAACGGGGCACTACATCCTACCCAACTAATTGAAAGTTTCATCCCAAAACTTAGGAATAGAACCTACCACTAGAAAATAATAAGGGGAACCTTTCCCTCATCTCAGATTCAAGTTCCTATGTGGATTCTTCAATAGAGTGATTTCGCCAAAGCACGCGCACGAGAGGAGCCGAACGACTTCGGAGCAGCTTTTCTTTCCTATCCAAAATTTGCACAGGTTGTTCTACATACGTCAAGTCTTCCTGAAGGTTCAGCTGATCCAGGTCTACCACATGGCTCGGGTCGTACACATACTTTCTAAGTTGGAAAACATGGAAAATATTGTGTACGTCGGATAGGGATGGTGGTAGGGCAATCTGGTATGCAACTGAGGCAACTCGCTTTAGTATTTTGAACGGACCGATAAATCTCGGACTTAGCTTACCCTTTACTCCGAATCTGGTGACTCCTCGCATGGGCGAGACCTTGAGAAATACCTTATCGCCTACTAAAATTTCAAGGGACCGCCGGTGTGTATCATCATAGCTCTTTTGGCGGCTTTGAGCTATCTTTAGTCTTTTCCGAATTAAGCGAATCTTTTGGACAGTCTGTTCAACAAACTCGGGGCCAAGGATCTGCCGTTCACCAACTTTGTCCCAACAGATCAGAGATCTGTACTTCCGCCCATACAATGCCTCATACGGCGCCATTTGAATGCTTGATTGATAACTATTGTTGTATACAAATTTGACTAAAGGTAGATGCAGGTCCCAACTAGTCTTCAAATCCAAGGCGCAGAGTCGTAGCATGTCTTCGAGGATCTGGTTGACACGTTCTGTTTGGCCGTCGGTCTATGGATGGTAGGCGGAGCTAAACTTCAACTTCGTCCCCATTGCTAACTGCAGGCTTTTCCAGAAATGTGATATGAATCGACCATCTCTATCGGAGACTATGGATACAGGCACGCCGTGGAGCCGAACGATCTCGTTGAGGTAGATTTGAGCCAAGCGATCAGCACTCCAAGTATATTTTATAGGCAGAAAGTGAGCAGACTTGGTGAGGCGATCAACAATAACCCAAACAGCATCATTTCCCCGTTGCGTCTTTGGCAAGCCAATAATAAAATCCATGGTTATATGTTCCCATTTCCACTCCGAAATAGCGAGGTTCTGAAGCTCTCCGCCTGGTTTTTGGTGTTCGGCCTTCACTCTCTGACAAGCCATGCAATGCGATACGAACAGCGCCACATCCAGTTTCAAGCCATGCCACCAAAACGTCGTACGGAGATCTCGATACATCTTTGTGCTACCCGGATGAGAAGTATAACTAGCATAATGAGCTTCAGTGAGTATCTCTTTTCTGAGGGCCGCATCATTCGGAAAGCACAGTCTTCACTTCACTCGGAGCATCCCGTCCTTGCCTACCATAAAGTCGGATGCCTTTCCTGCTGAGATAAGAGTATGAATATTTTACAGGAACAGTTCATCCTTCTGAGCGATCTTGACTTTTTGTAACAAGTCAGGTTCGAGGCACAGTTTTGACAGTTGCGCCCACTTTTTGTATCTGATTTTTAGAGTAATGCCCAAGGATTCAAGATCTCGGCGCAGCCTATCATCAATAGACAAACTCCCAACAAATACTCGACTCAGTGCATCATCTACGACATTTCCTTTGCCAGGCGTGTATCTGATCATGAGATCAAAGTCGCTAAGGAGTTCAAGCCAACGTCGTTGTATATTCAAATTCTTTTGTGTGTACAGATATTTTAAGCTCTAATGATCCGTGTAGATTTCATATGGTACGCCATAAAGGTAGTGGTGCCACAGCTTCAATGCAAACACTACCGCGGCAAGTTTGAGATCATGCGTTGGGTAGTTCTTCTCGTGAGGCTTTAGCTGCCTCGATGCAAAGGCTATCACTTTATTCCTTTGCATCAGGACACATCCCAGACCCTTTCCCGATGCATCACTGTATATTTTGAAATCATCGGGTCCATTCGGTAGAGTAAGGATTGGAGCAGAGACGAGGCACTATTTTAACTCCGAAAATGAAGCTTCACAGTCGTCCGTCCAAGTATACTTTACACCTTTTCGTGTGAGCTGAGTCAGGGGCGAAGCAATTCTAGAAAAGTCTTGTATAAATCTGCGGTAGTAGCCTGCCAGTCCAAGAAAACTTCAAATATCGCTAGCTGACTCCGGCCGTTTACACTGCATAATGGCTTCCACCTTCCTTGGGTCTACTGAAATGCCTTGTGAAGAGATAATGTGCCCTAAAAAGGATATGCTATCCAGCCAGAATTCATATTTACTCAACTTGGCAAACAACTTGTTGTCTCAAAGGGTTTGCAGCACCATCCGCAGGTCTCCTGCGTACTCATCCCTAGTCTTTGAGTACACCAAGATGTTATCGATAAAAACCACCATGAATTTATCGATGAAGGGCCGGAATATACGATTCATTAAATCCATGAATCCAGTAGGAGCATTCATCAGTCCAAAAGGCATAACTGAAAATTCATAATGTCCGTATCGGGTTCGGAAGGCAGTCTTCGGCATGTCTTCAGGCTTAATCTTCAGCTGGTGGTAACCCGAGCGAAGATCGATTTTTGAAAACATAGTTGCCCCGTATAGCTGATCAAACAGGTCATCTATCCATGGCAGAGGATATTTGTTTCTGATTGTGACCTTGTTCAGCTCCCGATAGTCGATGCAGAGGCATAGCGTTCCGTCCTTCTTCTTCATGAAGAGCACAGGCGTGCCCCAAGGAGACACGCTCGGACAGATGAACCCACGATCAAGTAACTCCTGAAGTTGGCATTTTAATTCTTTTACTTCTGCAGGGGCCATTCTGTAAGGAGGCTTGGAGATTGGCTGCGTATTTGGAAATGTATCGATAGTGAATTCAATCTCTCGGTCTGGTGGCATGCCGGATTGTTCGCTCGAAAACACATCGGGGAACTCCGCCTCAATGGAAGTAGACTCGACGTTTGCATAGTCCTGTCGTATGTCCCAAACCGACGCTAGAAATCTCTAACAGCCTGAGTGTAGCATTCGCCAAGCAGATGTTGCAGAAATCACCATGCAGGCACTAGTCGCATCAGTTGTCGAACTATTGGTGTAACAGAATTTGGCTTCTCCAGGCAGGCGAAAGATGACTCGTTTCTCTGCACACTCTATAGTTGCCGAGCATGCACTGAGCCAATCCATTCCCAAGATGATATCATAGTCCCGAACATCTAGAACTAAAACATTAAGTGACAGCTTACTTTCTCCAATACAGATGTAACCTACTTGGCATACTGAACGGACAGGTATTTTCGTGCTGGAGGGGGTGCTAACACTTAAGTCTAGGTGCAACGGAGTTATTTTTATATTGTTCTCCATGACAAAATTTGTGGAAATAAAACTGTGCGTTGCACCAGAATCAAATAGAACACGAGAAGGTATATTATTGAAAAGCAAAGTACCTGACACCACGGTGTCAGAGGCCAAAGCTTCCTCTCGTGTCATCGTATAGACCCGACCTTGAGCTTGATTACACCCTTGCTGAGGCGCAGCTCTGTTGGCCTGATAGCAGGTGCCTGATTTTGTTGTTGAGGTGGGAGGAGCGAACAGTTGCTAATATGGTGGGTTGGATCGCCACAACGAAGACAAGTCCCAAGCTTGCGGCGACAGTCTTTATCAATATGCCCTGGCTTCCTGCAAAAGTTGTAGGTCTTGTTGATGTCTCCACGCTGTTTACCGCCATTATTTGGATGCTTTGCAGCATTGTTTCCTCTATCGTTGCCTTGGCGTTTGTGATTGGAGGTTTGCACAGTGCCGGCAGCAACGTGAGGATACTGCGGTTCGAGGGAAATGGCGTGGTTCATAACTTCCTGCATTGTCTGATACTGTGGAACGACTATATGTGCATGGATGGTAGGACGTAGCCCTCCTTCGAATCGTCTGGCATGACTCGCTACATCGGGTAGATAGAAAATAGCAAATTTAGCAAGTTTGTTGAACTCGGCAGAGTATTGCTTAACTGTCATGTTGCCCTGCCGTAGTTGTACAAACTCATTTTCCTTCTGACGACGTACTGGTAGGGGTATAAACTCCTCCTCAAATGCTCCACAAAAAGTGGCCCATGCGATCGCCTCCCCTCCATTATTGACTGGAAGAGAGCGTCGATGCACGTCCCACTAATCATGCGCATTGAGGCGAAGCTGCAGTTGAGCACATGCGATGCGCTTTTCGTCAGATACTTCTAGGAGTGAGAAGTGATCCTCAAGTTCGGCCAACCAATCTAGAGCCACTATCGGATCCTCAGTCCCCTTGAATGCTGTGTTGCAAACTTTTTTGAAGTTGCCAAAGTCGAAGGGAGTCACTTCTCTCGTCCTTGGTGTTGGCAGTGTCTCGACTTTAAGCACTGGTTGCTCCACCAGAGTCGTTGTTGTTACTACGGACTGGTTGGAGGCCATAGTCTGCACGATCTGTTGCAGGGTATCTACCTGCTTTTGTTGGACTGAGAATTGTGCCTCTAGATGGTCTTGAAACTTAAGTTGCCTCTCCTCCGCCCTCTGCTCAGCCCGTTCATAACGAGCGTCATCTATTTGTCGATTAGCTTCCAACATCTGCATCATTTGCTGAAGCGGATCGGCTCAAGACACGCTTCGTTGGCTCCGAGAGCTTCCTGAAGTGCCAAAACTGCTCTCCTGGGCTTGCGTCTCGCCCGATGCTAGCGCTGAGGATTGCGCTTGAGCCATTCCTTCAAAAGAAGGTAACTTATATTAGGATCATAATGTATTATGGACTTATTGCATGAACGTATCTTATTTTGGCCTAACGAGTTCAGGAGTTCGCACATGGATTTATCATTAAGGGAACTTTTCCAGTTCAAGAGTCAAAGGAACTTTGAAGCTGAGCTCTGATACCAACATGTCCAGCCCTGATTTCGTGGAATCGATAGTCGTCCCCTAGGCGTGACCGCCGTGCGGGCCTAGGTTGCGCACCGCACAAGGCTTTAGTAAAAAAAAATCGCATAGCGAGCACATATTCAGAGTACGCAGATAAGTTGAAACACAGATTGAAACATGGAAAAGTTCTCTTTTATTGATAATATGAACATCTATTACAAACTCCTTGAACTGAGTGATAAGGTTGCCTCTATGGGCTTACAAAAGTGTTGACACAAAATGAGATAGAAGTCATGTACATTATATCCCTTACTAAACTCAAAATATATGAACTCCGGGTGGAACGACGGCCTTCCCACGAAGCTGCATATTTGCTTGGGTTGCTAGCTTCAATCTTAAAAATACTTCAAAAGGTGGCACGGGTCAAGGCGTGCCTACAGCTAGACTGGATTAGGGGATTGACTTTTGCTCCTCGTTTGGTTCTCCTTAGCGCGGGGAACCTGTTTCAACGAGGGTCAGTACATCAAAATGTACTGGTGAAGGCAAGCTAACCCAACTATACCAATCAACACGTTGTTTATATGAAGCATGCTTATTTTGTGGTCTATCTATCTTGCCTTAGTTTATTTTACAGCAAGCAATAGATATAGAATATAGAAGCATGAAAAATAAGCTGAATAGCTATACGCAGTATTTTAAATGCTGGGCAGCGTAAAAAGATGACTTCAGTACCATCGACGTAACAGAGCTTTTCCGCTAAATACGGCATAAAATATAAGCTCAAGGACCATCCGCATAATGCAGTATGTCCAGGCTGCTTCAGCGTAAAAAGGGTGCTATATCGCCTTTATGGCATAAAAATCATCCGCTTTCAATGCAGCATTGAAGTGGATAAGGAACGCTTCGTATTCCCCGAAATGAACCTGTCAAATCATGTAGTAAACCTGACGTCTGACACCAGACAAAGAGTACTGCACGATTACCCAGACGACGGCTATAATGATGGCGCGGCACAGCGACCCAGACTGTCGTTTAGTGACATCTCCTTGGCGTAAACTTCTTTTACGCATACAAAGGAATACGCTGCCTAGTTTTACATAGGCAGATGTGAGCTGATTACGCTCCGCAGAAGATAAATAGGCTGCCACGTTAAAAGCTGGTCTTCGTACGGGGCTCGAGGAAAGTCTTTGCATTTAATGCGCAGAACGGTAGTAGATCTTTAAAGCACGCCTGCATTCAATGCGCGGGATAGGGGCAAATCTCTGCATTTAATGCCAGAGATTTGATTAATGTCATCAAACTGTCGTTTAGTGACATCTCCTCGGCGTAAACTGCTTTTACGCAAGCAGAGGAATACGCTGCCTAGTTTTGCACAGGCAGATGTGAGCTGATTATGCTCCGCAGAAGACAAACAGGCTGCCACGTCAAAAGCTGCTCTTCGTACGAGGCTCGAGGCACGTCTCTGTATTTAATGCACAAAAATGGTGGCAGATCTTTGAGACACGCCTGCATTCAATGCGCGGGATGGGGGCAGATCTCTGCATTTAATTCAAGAGATTTGATTAATGTCATCAAACTGTCGTTTAGTGATATCTCCTCGGCGTAAACTGCTGTTACGCATGCAGAGGAGTACGCTGCCTAGTTTTGCACAGGCAGATGTGAGCTGTCTACACTCCGCAGAAGATAAATAGGCTGCCACGTCAAAAGCTGCTCTTCGTACAGAGCTAGAGGCACGTCTCTGCATTTAATGTGCAGAAAGGTGGCAGATCTTCGAGACACGCCTCTGCATTTAATGCGCAGGATGATGGTGGATCTCTGCATTTAATGCAAGAGATTTGATTATATCTCCAAAAGCCGTAATTTCGGCTAAAACGTCCACATCATCACTTTGGCACATTACGCCATCAGGCTATTCTCAGCTATGGGAGCACGATGTACGCTATCTCCTTGGAATACGCCAACTCAAGCCACATCTGCATTGGTGCGTATTGAGGCTATTCGGTCCAGAATTCGCTCAAGGCCTCAGTCAGGGGAGGAGGATCAGCTATCTTCTACGCCCACTCCGCTTCTATGCCTACTCGACTTCTACGCCCACTCGGCTTCTATGCCGGTTTGATAACTCTTTGGCTTCTACGCCATGGTGACAGTTATTGGCTTCTACGCCAACCTTTTCTACGCAAGGGATAACTACCTACGTGGCTTTTATGCCGTGATCTTCGCAGCAGTTATACACATTGTCTCTTGAAGGGACACGCGTCACACGCTCATTCAAAAGGTCATCTATACGCGGACAACGGTTATTATAACCATCGTGTAAAAGGGTGCTGTACTTTTCACTACTCGGCTTCTACGTCGACTGAGTGGTCACTGTCACTAAAACTCTATAAATAGAGACCTCTATTGACAGAGGTCAGAGGTCGAATTCTCGAGGGTCGAGAAAGGAGGGGAGAAATCAGAGGTCAAGGTCTTCGACAACGAGAGTTCAACCTTTCTTGCAACCTTCGAAACTTCTACTTCTTCTACGGTACTTCTTCATCATCGTGTGGTCCAAGGGATAAAGTGATCAACCGCAGATCAGACTCCTACAGCAATATTTATCCAGATTAAAAAATTGTACTTAGCATCCTCGTATAGGATCAATTATACTTCATGTTTGTAAACCTAAGAAAGGGTTTCGTATAAACCTGTTTTCTATATCTTATGTTTATTATCAAACACAAGATGGCGACTCTGCTGGGGATATACTTTCTCTTCTGATGAGGAAGCAATTGCTCAACACGATACAGTATCTGTAGGATCCGTGAAGAAGACCCTGGTCGTCCAGTTCGACCAGTCTGCCTACGAAGATATGCTTCGAGCAGGGGGTAACCCTCACTCTCTCTCTGTTCAAGACCACAAGAAGCTGCGTAAGGTCTGGATGCCCAAGACATCCCCTACCATTCCTGCCGACTCTTCGACCTCTCCGACCAACCAGGTTGTAGCTGCACAACCTTCGCGCTCCGCGAGTAAAACTCAGTCGCCTGTCGCTGACAGGACCTACAAAACTTCTGGCAATGCCTCAGTGCTAGTCCAGAAGTATACTTCGCGCTCCGCAAGTAAAACTCAGTCGCCTGTCGCTGACAGGACCGATAAAACTTCTGGCAATGCCTCAGTGCTAGTCCAGAAGCCTATTTTGCGCTCTGCGCGTAAAATCCAGTCTCCCGTCGGTGACGTGGCAGACAAAATTTCTGACAATGCCTTAGCGTCGAATCAGAGATTCCAAACGTGCTCCGCGCGTAAAAATATATCTGCCCTCCGCGGAGAAGCAGATGATCCCTGCAATCTACGCAAGGGAAAGCAGGTGACGGACTACTCAAAACCTCGGCCTTTACGCCAGCAAGGGAAGAATCTGTCCGCTCTCAGGGTTACGCGAGGAGCTGATGGCCGACTGAGGACTTCCTCAGCCTTACGCCAGCTCGAGCAGGGTTCGAAATTATGCCAGGTGAAATCCCTCAGCATAAAGGAAGCTCAATTTGCGGAAAGAGACACCCCTCGGGGATTATCCACCACCCAGATAGCCAACCTATTGTATACGGGTGGCACAGGGAGAGCAATGGTTCCCAATATCCGTATGCCCACTCAGAAATGCAATGACAGGGGTCAAAATCGAGAATCACATCCCCTAACTACCAACCATGGGGAGATTATGTGGGACGTGGCGTCAACATCCAATGTCGTCATAGCAGATGGGCCATATGAAGAATCTGTCTTCATTATCCCACCTACTCGCAGCGATCAACATCAAATAATCTTCGGTCGAATGCAGAATCGACCGATTATACAAGAAGATTCTCACGAGTCAGATGCTGGCAAAATGCAGATCCACAGGTATAGCCCCCAGGCTTTAAAGATTATACAAAGCATGGGTTACGATCTGGAGTTGAAACAAGGCCTCAACCATGGAAAAGGGAGGCGAATGTCGTTGCAAGGTGGCCTCTCCTGTCAAAGAAATCGTTTTGAATTAGGGTATACTGCACCTCTTTCAAACTCTAAACATACAGATTCTGATCCTGTAACTCAAAAGGCAGGTCCTTCTAGACCCACTTTGGTGGACAAACGCAATGATATGCCTGGGGGTAGACTCCCTCAACAAAACAGAGCACCATCCAAAGCTGGGGGTAGAATTCCTTCTGAATCTGAAGATGATGCAACTATGACCATCCTTCCCGGAAGCCGTAAAACTCAGGCATCAGGAGCACGAAGGCCAAAGAGGACTTTCTCCTTCAATGAAGAAGACATCGTTGAAATCTTTAATATATTGATGAAGGAAAACAAGCTTCGGCTGCCCAACATCAGATATCCTGAAAGGGCTGGCAAGATCAATGATCCGAAATATTGTCTCTTTCATCGGTACGTTCATCACCCTACAAGGGCATGCTACATATTGAAAAGGAAGATCCAGGAGCTGATCGACGCCGAAGTTATCACTTTGCATTTATAAACAAGGTGACAAGTCACTGCAAATTGATCTCACTTCAACGTGGTAATTTATATCTCCCCAGAGGAACAACCTTCAGGTTTATCCCCAGCTAAGTTTGTCATGTTCATATTACCTCTGAACAAACTTTCCTGAGTTTTTGGCTATCGATTATCATGTCCATATTACCTCTGATATCGGTTGTCATTTCAACTTAACACCCGTACTTAACTCTAAGTATGCCAGCGGTGTTGAGTCCACAAAAAACTGCTATGTTCATATTACCTCTGAGCAGATGTATACCTCCATTCTCAGTGGAGGCTTTCCCCAGAAAAGTTTTTCATGTTCATATTACCTCTGAACAAACTCTCCTGAGTTTTGTTTGGCTATCGATTATCATGTCTATATTACCTCTGATATCGGTTGTCATTTCAACTTAACACCCGTACTAATTCTAAGTACGCCAGTGGTGTTGAGTCCACAAAAAACTGCTATGTCCATATTACCTCTGAGCAGATATGTACCTCCATTCTCAGTGGAGGCTTTCCCCAGAAAAGTTTGTCATGTTCATATTACCTCTGAACAAACTTTCCTGAGTTTTTGGCTATCGATTATCATGTCCATATTACCTCTGATATCGGTTGTCATTTCAACTTAACACCCATACTAATTCTAAGTACGTCAGTGGTGTTGAGTCCACAAAAAACTGCTATGTCCATATTACCTCTGAGCAGATATGTACCTCCATTCTCAGTGGAGGCTTTCCCCAGCTAAGTTTGTCATGTTCATATTACCTCTGAACAAACTTTCCTGAGTTTTTGGCTATCGATTATCATGTCCATATTACCTCTGATATCGGTTGTCATTTCAACTTAACACCCGTACTTAACTCTAAGTATGCCAGCGGTGTTGAGTCCACAAAAAACTGTTATGTTCATATTACCTCTGAGCAGATGTATACCTCCATTCTCAGTGGAGGCTTTCCCCAAAAAAGTTTGTCATGTTCATATTACCTCTGAGCAAATCTCTCTGTTTTTGGCTATCGATTATCATGTCCATATTACCTCTGATATCGGTTGTCATTTCAACTTAACACCCGTACTAATTCTAAGTACGCCAGTGGTGTTAAGTCCATAAAAACTGCTATGTCCATATTACCTCTGAGCAGATATGTACCTCCATTCTCAGTGGAGGCTTTCGCCAGAAAAGTTTGTCATGTTCATATTACCTCTGAACAAACTTTTCTGAATTTTTGGCTATCGATTATCATGTCCATATTACCTCTGATATCGGTTGTCATTTCAACTTAACACCCGTACTAATTATAAGTACGCCAGTGGTGTTAAGTCCATAAAAACTGCTATGTCCATATTACCTCTGAGCAGATATGTACCTCCATTCTCAGTGGACGCTTTCCCCAGAAAAGTTTGTCATGTTCATATTACCTCTGAACAAACTTTCCTGAGTTTTTGGCTATCGATTATCATGTCCATATTACCTCTGATATTGGTTGTCATAACAACTTAATACCCGTACTTATCTCTAAGTACGCTAGCGGTATTAGGTCCTCAAAAAGAGTTCACGTCCATATTACCTCTGAACTATCCTCAATTTTCCAGCGAAGAAAGAATCAGTCTCTATTAATCCCCATAGAGTCATATTTTATAAGCATCCGTCAGGACTTGTCTCTAACCTATTACTTGCACTAACGTGCACAAAAAAGTAGTGGGTCCACAAAATTTCCCCGACATAATATCTTTATTAGCCAGGGACTTGTTTCGAACTTATTATTTGCACTCAACGTGCGCAACAGATAATAGGTCCACCAAAGTTCCCCCAGTGGGATTTTCTCAACAAACACGGTATTGTACTACGTCCATATTACCTCTAGTACGATATCCGAAATTCACACAAACAATCATAAAGGAATGGAGGACCTTTTCTGATTGAGAGATCATTCGCAAAAGGTGCTTACAGATGGGCCAAGCCTAAATCAAAATTTGATAGTGGCTCCTATCAACTGTAAATTCCTAAAGATGTACTTTACTTGATCTCCTTTGCTTAATGAGTATGATGAAGATCTCAGTCTGACGACACTACATCCAAAGGTTAACTGGATCACATTCTATCAGGATTCATGTGACCTCCGAATAGACATCCTTAAAACTAATTTGTAAACCTATCATGTTCATATTACCTCTGATAGTGTTTAGTATACAAATTTAGTTGGATTATATTCTTTCAGGTTCGTGTTAAATTCTGAATAGATTTATATTCAGCGAAACCTTAACGAAAGTATGTCATGTTCATATTACCTCTGATATCGCTTTCACCCAAACCCGTCATTTATATTCCAAAATGATGGGTCCACAAAGTCAGAAGATAGAGCCTCTTTTTATTCCAGAGAGAGCAAAAGTACATTGAAAAGCAAAAGCAAAAAAAAAAAGTACATCATCTGGGAGGAGCAGTTAGGTCGCGGATTTGCCGTGCCAGAGCAGCCATTCTCTCATCCCTGGAGCTCAAAATGTTGGCGCGAGCTCGCTCCAGCCTTGCTGTATCATTGTTCAAATCGGATAGCTCGGACCGAGTATGTGCGAAACCCGTGTGGACAATACCCGCTTTCGTTAGATTCTGCTGGGCGGTCTCCCTCCGATTCGTCAGCACATCTCGAGTTTCCAACAAAGAGACAGCCTCCTCCTCCGCTCGAGCGAGTTCATCTCTCAGACTACGGACCCTTGCTGTCACTTCCTCATATTTGACTTCGCACTGAGTCAGCTGAGGAACGACGTACTCTAACTGGGCACGCTCGTGATCCATCTCCTGCTGCTGTTCCTGGACAGATTTGTCCAGAGATTCCAGTTGCCCAGCAAACTCTGCAGTCAAGGAGTTGAACCTAGCCTGAACGAGACCGCCAAAGCTGCCTCAAGATAGCTACAAATATTCGTTAATGGGTTGCTCCAAACTATTAACTATCTGCTCCAGGGTATCAGCTCTCCCAGTGTCGTCAAAATCTCTGATCGCCACTATCGCAAACTAAGAGGACCTCCTCAGAGCCTCAAAGCTCAGATTCTTCTCCAACACCATTGATATCAACATTTTTATAGTGGTGTAGAAGATACTAGTATACTGCTCAGTCAGCATGGCCAGATCCGAATGGACGCTGGGAGTGGCTACGATATCGGAGAATCCCCTCCCTGGAACAACTGCAGACGATGTCGCCACAGTCGATGTTGCCACAGTCGTCGCTTCAACAGATGGTGCGACAAAAGAAGATGCACCAACAACGGACGAGATGGCCGGCATACTCAAAGGAGGTACTGTCGTAACGACGGGTTCCTCCTCCTCTCGAGATGGTGAAGCTGTCTCAGGCGAGCCGGCACCCGAAAATCCTTCCTCTTCGAAGTCGGGCACCTCCGTGTCATTGCCAGGACCTGAAACAGTGCCAAAAGGCGCGTCAACACTGCCGTCCCCGAAGATGTCTTCCCCTGAAAAGAAGACAAAAGAAAGTTAATAACAAAACAATGTTAAATCTTTCTAAAAGAGGTGTAAAGACAATATTTACCCATGGCTGATGGTATATATGTCGCATCGGCAACCAGTTCAGCTAAATCATGTCTTAACGATGCTAAGCGAGCTGTCATACCTTGAGAAGGTGGTGTGTCAACCGACACCGGCAAGTATCCTTCCAGGTCCTCATCAAGTTCCAACCGAGGTTCATCGGCTGGAATCTTGCTGGGTGCACTGACAAACACGGCAGGGGTTTCTCTCGATGCCGATCCGGATAGAGATATCCTTATTCGGCTCGACCCCGAAGGCAATCTCGTACCACTACCTGAAGCGGTAGCAGCGACAGCAGCCTCAAGCAGAGATTCTCCGGCGCTGCCAGCCGGAACTACAGAGGTTCCCTCTCTAAAAGACGAGGAACCTCCAATCAAAGAATCGTTCCCGACAGGGGGAGATGCAGGCTCACTTCTAGGAGCCTCGTTGCCAGGAATCCTGAGAGGACGAGCAACTGTCTTCTTCTTCTTGTGAGGGGAAGCCTCCTTCGGAGTAGGAGCCCTTCGCTTACCAGAGATTACCAGAGGCCCTGGGGGCGGAGGTATGTCACCCCTCGGTACTGCCAACAAAGGTTCATCTGGATCAACGGAATCTTCACCCTCGTCAGAAGAGACCGAGGGGATTTTGACTCTTCCTTCGGGCTTGGAAGAGGGCATCCTGAAACTTCCATGCGTGTCAAAATCGCGATGGAAGGTGTTGGTTGCCACGTAGAACTGGGCATACGAGTGGAGAATACGCAGCTCCGTGGAGAGTGAAATGACGGGCACGGTAAAAATCGCTTCAGTGTAACCCATGATGAAGTATCGCCATCCTCTCGCTCCATCAATGAGTCCACCCCTGGACCTGAAGCTGGTAACGGCATTGCCCACGTACAATTGGTCATACCCAAACTGCCTGGTAAACCGACTAGGCAGGTAGGGCTCAAAGAAGCAATGGTCTTCACTTCTGTACAGTAAATGGGAAGGTCTAATACAGACCAACCAATTAAAAGTCTCAGGAGAAAGAACGGTCTTCCCGTCGCCTATATCCTGAAGTCACCTCCCTTGTTGATTGAGATGTATAGAGGAGACAGTGCAGAAAAGCTTCCAGCTGTGACTGAAGTTCAGCACCCGCCGACAGTCTAAAACCGTGGTCACGTTCGAGGAAGAATTGTTGTAGTTCAGCAAGAAACTCCCCTCGAACTACTACCAGAGCCGGAAGACATCACCCTGGGGTTGTGGAGAATTAACCAGCCCATCAAATACAGGTATGGTAATTCTATCCTGGGAAAGCTATCGTGCCGAGTTTCATCGGCAAGCAGCCCATCAATCATGGCCCTTAGGCCAGCTTGTACGCGGCACACCATGGCAGGGAGCAAACCCAGTCTTGCCCCGAACACCAGACGCACTGCAGGCCATAGCGTGTTGCGGTGAATGCGGTCCGCAGATGCAATGCCAGGTACCACCAGTCGGCGCAACCATATAGAGAGGAAGCCAGCCAGTTGAGCTTCCTTGGACAGAGGCCTACGGCAATGCCTCAAATAACTGTAGGCCTTAGTGCCTGCAGGATATTTCCCAATCCCTTCGTCGAGAATCTGGTCCGGAGCCCCAGCGTCCTCCATAAGATCGTCGACTACCTGAGCACTAAGCACCCTCAAAAAGTTCAGAGGCTGATCCTTGGTATCCAAGACCTTCTCCGGCTTAGCAGTCCTGGCCCGGTAAAAGAAGAGGTAGGACGCCCATTTGTTGGTATGAGCCAAATCAGAAGGCTCACCATAAAAGGCGGTGCATGCCAGGTAGTGACACATCAGCTCCTGGTATACTGCCACTACCCGAGAGTCTGAATCTTCCAGCTCCCGGTTCGTGGGCACGTACTCTTCGTAAGGGGTATCCCCCATTGGCAGTCTCGAGATCTCTGCCATTTTATGTAGGGCCAATCCCAACTCCCCCAATGGAGTGGAGAAAGTTCCGGTGAGCGAGATATATCGCTCCATCAAAGCCAGAATCAGGTTAGGGTTGAGAGGCAACCCAATACTGGTGGCATTCACGGCTTCGTACAGACCAATCCTCTCCAGCTCGGTCTGAAAATGCTTCAGGGCCCAGTCAGCTAAGCGAGCCCATCGAAGATTTGTTGGGGCAAGCCACCCATTGCACCGAGGATTAACCTTGGGGTATACTCCTCCATGACCCATAAAGTTATTACAAAAAGACGGTAATTGGACCGGCTGGATCAGTAAACTGTCTTCACTCGGGACACTGCCCGGATATAGTCCCCTAAACGATATCACAGAGCCGGAAGGGCGGCTGACAAATGACCCTAGGCCAGATCCTTTCTAGTAAAATATCTTCCCCGGCCGGCCGTGAAGATCGGGAGTCAGCGTCCACGACATCCTCCTGGGATGTGTAGCATGGAAGAATGCCGAGATGGGATAGTCTCTCAGTATCTTGGGCAGATACAGAACCAAGCCCCCGGCAAGGAAAACCCAGAGTTCTTTCTTGGGCTTCGTCTGGGACTGCTTGTCAATCATGTCCCCGAAGAGAAAAGCCGGCTTTATATATTGGTCCCCGTCTATGTACGTCAGGGGCTCTCCGTTGATCATGTTCAACAACGTTCGTTCGCCTTGAGCCGATATCAGGATTGCCCCTCCTTCAGGATACTGGGGTCCGGAGATAGGAAATGTCACGTGGGACAAATCCTCCAGGTAGTTGGAGTGCAGCATCCCGGCAGCAGAACCCATCACCTCAGCCAATGGAGATGCATGCAAGTTAACTACAAAAGTGTAAAAAAATACGTCAGTTTCTATACAAGACATTACAATCTTGCAGCATATACCAGAGGCAACAGTCTGTGCTTTACGCCAAGACAGTAAAAACTTGATCATTTACGCTAGAACCCATTTTCTAAGCGTAAAATTCAAGGTTGGTAGTATACAGTCTGTGTTTTAAACCAGACTGCTAAAATTTGAGTTATTACGTCGAAATTTTCATCCAGAAGCGTAAAACTCAAATTTAATAGTATACGCCAAGTTTTCGACAGTCAAAGCTTTTACGCTCAACCGTAAAAACATGGAGCTTTTACGCTGACATATTAGAAATATGGGCGTAAAAGATGAAACATCTCTGTGCATCATCTTCCTCGAAGAGGCTATCAGCACAGAAGATGACCTAGCGCGTTCACGTACAACGTGTGCGAAGGATTTTCGTCGTTCTTTTCATCCCAAAAAGCTTTACCTTTAACTCCGGGTGCGCTGCTCGTCCGCGGGACACTTCGCTCAGAATGAGGACCGCCTTACCCGACGGGAGTCGCGCTCGCTGGGGCATAAGAGCAAGAAGAAGAGTCGGTCTTCTTTCCCTTAGAGGAGGAGATCGGTTTCGGGGCCATTGTTGAAAGCTCTGAATGCTCGGAGAAGAGACGAAGGAGAGAACTCGAACAGTCGAAGGCTTTCTTTTGCAAAAGACAGATGAAAATTTTTTCTCGGAAAACCTTGGGATATATATAGAGTTCGGATGGACTCCTCGAATCCCGAACCAAATCCGACAATTAATATTCGGTTATGATTGGGTACTACGTCAGCCTATTACTCAGAGAAGGCGGACAGTCATAAATTCGAAAATCTTTCATGCAAAGCAGATTCGTGGTTTTACGCTAAGGGGCTTTCTACGCTCAACAGCTACAGATCAACGGTTTTACGCTCACAGGCTATAAGTCTATGGTTTTACGCCCGGATGCTCTCATGTTCGATAGCTTTTATGCTCGAGAGGCTACAAACCTACGACTTCACGCTCAGAAGCTACAAATCTATAATTTCACGCTCTGTGGCTTTTACGCTCAGAGGCAACAAATCCACGACTTCACGCTCGGGAGATTTTCTTTTCAGAGGCTACAAATCTACAGTTTCTACGCCCGGATGCTATCATGCTAAGCAGCTTTTACGCTCGAGAGGCTATGAACTTATGATTTTACGCTCATCCACATTACAGATCTATGACTTTCCGCATATCTGAGAATACGCAGGCCACAGTATACGTATATCCGAACAGTTCTCAAGACGGTCGATTGCAAGAGTTCACACAGAAGATACTCCTTCTTGGCCCCAAAATATCCCAAGTACCCGAAGCATACAGAGTTCGACATTGAAAATAACTCTTCTCCTTGGGTCGATTGGAAGTTCATCCAGAATCTAGTCTGAATATTTCATCTACAGTTCAAGATGGCGACTCAGTTTGACAGCCATTTCTCCCCCTGTTCTAAGGGATTTTCGAGAAATCATTCTTGAAAGATGATGATCTGAACAAAAAACTCTGTTTATCAGAAGTGACAGTTCAGAATTCTATGCTACTCCCCATTCCTAACAGCAGGATAGTTCGAATACTCGACTTAAATGCTAAAGCGGCTTTCTGCGCATCCTTAGTTGTGCGTAAAAGACAGGACGGGAACTAATACTCTTTCTATCAGAGTCGGCATAAAATTACCAGATGTGTCGAAGCTACACATATTCAGACTTCACAGCAAAGTATATGGCGAATAATCATATGCACAGAAGAAGACAATTTTATTAAATCATAATTACATATGAGGGAAATCCATTCTACAAAGGGTTTTTTCTTAATTTTTCATGATTACATATGAGAGAAATTCCGTCTACAAAGGATTTCCTCATCGTCATCGGAAGGCCACCCCCAGAATCTGTTCTGCCAGGTTCTCGTATTGGTGGAGATCTTCTTCCGTCTTCTTCAGCAGTTAGTCGGCTTCCGCAACCGACTAACAAAAAAAGCTCAATGGCGGGAGGATACAAAACTGGGCGTGTTCTACACAAACCCATCCTCTAATATGCCATGACAGATTGAGTTGAGATATTTGACTCAACTCAATATTCGAGGACAGAGCTAGTTTGTGAGCTCTCATCCACGAATGACAGAAGAAAATACAGCTTGCAAGCTGTGTGGTCAAATGAGACCCTTCCTCTCTCCTGAAGAACCGCCATACAAAGTTGCTGATTATCCCGAGCAGAGGAGGCTATGATATCCTTCCATGATCCATCGTTGCAAAAGACATTTGCTCGAAGACGCCATCTTTTTCGGCTCCTCACATGCTGGAAGAACATGGTCTTCTTCTTCGAGTCAACCCGATGAACTCCGGCAATCATCTCGGTGTGGTGAAGGAAATATGGGAAAAACAGGTTAACTCATCAACCTTTATATAGGCGAAAGAGAACGCACCGAATCCCAACAAATCCCCAATAAATCTGCCAGAAAGTCAGCCTTGAAGAACATGTCAGACTTGACCGTTTCATGATTCATTCAAAGCGTTCCAAATTACGAAGAATTTGAATGCTTTGAAGGGGGTCTTGTAGAAGCATAAAAAATACGCTGAATAGCTATACGCAGCATTTTAAATGCTGGGCAGCGTAAAAAGATGACTTCAGTACCATCGGCGTACAACAGAGCTTTTTCGCTAAATACAGCATAAAATATAAGCTCAAGGACCATCCGCGTAATGCAGTATGTCCAGGCTGCTTCAGCGTAAAAAGGGTGCTATATCGCCTTTATGGTGTAAAAATCATCCGCTTTCAATGCAGCATTGAAGTATACGAGAAACGCTTCGTATTCTCCGAAATGAACCTGTCAAATCATGCAGTGAACCTAACGTCTGACACCGGACAAAGAGTACTGCACGATTACCCAGACGACGGCTATAATGATGGCGCGGCACAGTGACCCAGACTGTCGTTTAGTGACATCTCCTTGGCGTAAACTTCTTTTATGCATACAAAGGAATACGCTGCCTAGTTTTACATAGGCAGATGTGAGCTGATTACGCTCCACAGAAGACAAACAGGCTGCCACATCAAAAGCTGCTCTTCGTACGGGGCTCGAGGCAATTCTCTGCATTTAATGCGCAGAACGGTGGCAGATCTTCAAAGCACGCCTGCATTCAATGCGCGGGATGGGGGCAGATCTATGGATTTAATGCAAGAGATTTGATTAATGTCATCAAACTGTCGTTTAGTGACATCTCCTCGGCATAAACTGCTTTTACGCATGCAGAGGAGTACGCTGCCTAGTTTTGCACAGGCAGATGTGAGCTGATTACGCTCCGCAGAAGATAAACAGGCTGCCACGTCAAAAGCTGCTCTTCGTACGGGGCTCGAGGCACGTCTCTGCATTTAATGCGCAGAAACGGTGGCAGATCTTCGAGACACGCCTGCATTCAATACGCGGGATGGGGGCAGATCTATGCATTTAATGCAAGAGATATGATTAATGTCATCAAACTATCGTTTAGTGACATCTCCTCGGCGTAAACTGCTGTTACGCATGCAGAGGAGTACGCTGCCTAGTTTTGCACAGGCAGATGTGAGCTGTCTATGCTCCGCAGAAGATAAACAGGCCGCCACGTCAAAAGCTGCTCTTCGTACAGAGCTCGAGGCACGTCTCTGCATTTAATGCACAGAAAGGTGGCAGATCTTCGAGATACGCCCCTGATTTCTTTGGCAGCGAATTATGGATGGAAGCTACACCAATTGGATGTGAAGAATAAGTTTCTTCATGAGGATCTAGTGGAGGAAGTGTACATAGAGATACCACCAGGATTCTGCACCGATAAGACAGTGGGCAAAGTTTACAGGTTGAAGAAGCCCCTCTATGGACTGAAGCAGTCTCCTCGAGCGTGATTTGACAGATTCAGGAGGGCGATGATAGGGATGGGATATCAGCTGATCATTGCTGATCATACTGTATTCTTCCGTCGGAGTGGAGGCCATTTCACCATGCTTGCGGTATATGTGGACGACATGATTATCACAGGAGATAATGAGCAGAAGATTGCCCGACTCAAGAGAAAGCTTGGCAATGAGTTCGAGGTGAAGGACCTTGGCCTTCTTCAGTACTTCTTTGGTATTGAGATTGCTCGAGAAGCAGAGGAGATTGTTCTTTCCCAGAGAAAGTATGTGCTGGACCTTCTCATAGAAACAGGGATGTTGGGATGCAGACCTGCAGCGACGCCGATAAACCAGGGGTTCAAACTGTGTGCTGAGGCTGGAGAACCACTTGACCGAGGCAGATACCAGAGACTGGTAAAAAAGTTGATCTATTTGAGCCACACACGTCCTGATATCTGCTTTGCAGTGAGTGTGGTGAGCCACTACATGCATGACCCAAAGAAGGGTCATATGGATGCAGTGTACCGGATTCTGAGATACTTGAATGGTGCCCCCCGAAAAGGGGTTGATATTCAGAAAGAATAATCACTTGAGCATCGAGGGCTACTGTGACTCTGACTGGGCTAGCTTTACTGATGATAGGATGTCTATCTCGGGCTATTGCATATTTATAGGATGCAACTTGGTCTCTTGGAGGAGTAAGAAGCAGTCGGTGGTGGCCAGATCGACAGCTGAAGTGGAGTACAGAGTTATGGATTTAGGAGTTGCAGAGCTGCTATGGCTAAAGAGTATGTTGGTGGAGCTGAAGCTGGATCAAGGAGCCAAGATGAAGCTGTGGTGTGACAACCAGCCAGCCATCAGTATCGTCAACAATCCAGTGCAGCATGACAGGACCAAACACATCGAGATCGATGGATTCTTCATCAAGGAGAAGTTGGACCGTGGACTACTGGAACTAGGTCATGTTCCAACCAAGGAGCAGGTAGCAGAAAATATGACCAAGGAACTTAGCTCTGTAGATATAATTAGAAGATGTGACAAGATGGGTTTAGTGAATATCTTTCGTCCATCTTGAGGAGGAGTGTTGGTATATTAGAATATTCTTGGTATATTTGTTGGTATATTAGAATATTCTTGATATATTTGTTGGAATATTAGAATATTCTACAGGGGGTTTTAATGAGGTATTAATGTAAGATGAAGAATTGTAAGACTATAAATAGCCAAAAAATTATCAATAAAAAAATATAATAATTATTCCAAAATATTTTACATATTACTTCCTCCATTATGTGGTGGGAGTGGGAGCGAACACATTTACCAGGGTATCATGCATATAACATAGAGTTCAATGAACTAATATTTCCTAAATCAAGTTGATCTTCTCTTGAAAAGTGGCAAGTTGAAACCTCTGTTTTGAGCAGAGCAATAGGGACAGGTCTGTTGTGTAGTATGTTAGTTACATTAAGCCTCCTCTGTTTTCAGCAGAGCAATACAGACTATAGTTTCTCCAATCCCTTTCTCTCTGCAGTACAACTTTATGGGTGTAATGGGAATGGTGTTTTTTTTTACTCTTCTTTTTGTTGGCTTTGCTTTAGCAAAAGCTCAAGCTCTTTCCTTTTCTTTAGTCCCACATCGGATGGGCCAAAGCTTTCTTGTGTACATATATTATTTTCTCTTATTTGCTCTCTTAAAGTTGTTGTGTGGGGAACCCCTTGGGCCACACGCGCGCGCCGCCGCAAACATCTGCGGGTACGCGCCCACATCTGATCGGCTCAAGCTCTTTCCTTTTCTTTAGTCCCACATCGGATCGGCTCGGCTCGGTACGGTTCGGTGCACGTAACGGGTGCGGGTACGCGCCCACATCTGCGGGCGCCGAATGCCGATTCGATTTCCTCTTCGGGTTCGGGCTGGGACCCTAAAATTCTTTTTGCTCCTCTTCTTTTTTTATTTAATTTTCTGAATGTTGGAAAATTAATTTTGTCCGTTACAATTAATTTTGAACCGTTTATATATTTTGTGTCCAGGTTCATTCTCTCCTTCTCTTGTGTAACGGCTGAATTAATATAAAAATTAATTCAGACCGTTACATATTGTATGGTTTATTATATATGAGTGATTTTTCCTTGTAAATTCATCAGAAATCTTTCTCTCCAAAATTGCTGCCAACAGAATTTTCACTCCATTTTTCGTCGTCGTTTCACTCATCTCCAAGATCTGGGCAGAGCTAAGTCCTGGTCATTCTCTCCAAGTCGTGTGCGGCGACGAGATACCGGTAGTGCGGGGGTTTTACCACTAGGAGCTTCGGGAACGTCTGCACACAGATCCCGAATCAACTCTTAGGAAAGTGCTTCGTGCACGACTTCCCCAGAGGCCGGTAACATCAGTCTAATTTTATTTTATTTTATTCACAAGTTTTTTAATAAGAAAAAGACAATATTTCTAACAATCTAAGAGTTGAATTATTTGTTAGAATTGATTATTTCTTAGAATTGATTTTTCTAACAAATAGTCATTATTTGTTTAATAGTTACTCTAACATACTGTTTGTTAAATAGTTATTTGTTAGAATTGATTATTTCTTAGAATTGGTTTTTCTAACAAATAGTCACTGTTTGTTTAATAATTACTGTAACATACTGTTTGTTAAATATTTATTTGTTAGAATTGATTAATTGGTTAGAATTGACTTTTTTAACTATTTGTTAATGTTTGTTTAAATAGTTTCTATCTGTTTAAGCAAATTCTTCTAGCAATCTGTTACTGTACCAATTTTTTAATACTGTAGCAATTTGTTTTCTAGAAATTTGTTACTGTAGCAATTTGTCTTCTACCAATTTTTTTAATAGCTACTTCTAGCAATTTGTTAATAGTTACTCTAGCAATTTTTCTACAAAATTCAAGTTAACAGTTAACAGTCACTGTAGCAATTTCTTAGCACATTTGATAATTTTGTCAAGTGCAATTTTGATCACAAAATTTCTTTCAATTGTAACATACAATTTGCTTCAATTTTTAATCACTTAGTATTTTGAAAGCAATCTAGGACCAAAAGAAAATAGTTTGGTAAAAAGGAAATTCCAAAAAAATCTTCAAATCTAAAGTTTCAAAGTAGAGACAAACTCGGGCACAAGCCGAAAGGGTCCTTCTGTCAACCGGGTGTAAATAGCCCTAAGCGACACGGTACTTAAAAGTCTTCGGACTGCCGCTAGCCGGGAACCGGCCCCTACAGCTAACCTGAGTTGATCAACACTTGAAAAACTAAAGATTTTAAGATTGTTTAGCAAAGACCACCTAAACTATTTTCTTAGACATTGTTATTAAATAAATTTATATTTTTTCATACTGCAATCATGACTGGTAAGGAGGAATCCTCTACTGCAAAACCTGCTAAGTTTGATGGCTCATACTTTAAAAGATGGTAGAGCCAAATGAAATTTTGGCTCACGACCTTAGGACTTATTTCTGCCATTGATGGGTCCACACCCATCACAAATGATTCTGATGATACTGAGTCTGACATAGGAGTGTCCACCTCCTTGAAACCAAAAACCCCTAAAGAAATAGACTTCCACTGTTTTCATAGAATTCCAAGCGCATTATCTGAATCCTTGTATGATATATTTTTTGAATACAAGAGCGCTAAAGAACTCTGGAAAGCCTTGGAAGATGAATACGGTTGTGATGATGCCGGAATAGAAAGGTTTAATTCTTCAACCTTTAATAGGTATTTCATGGTAGATAACAAGCCAATGAATGACCAGCTCCATGAATTCCAAGAATACCTTAGGCATATTCAAGCCAAAGGCACATCTTTCTCAAATGAACATAAAATAGCATGCCCAATAGACAAGCTACCTCCCTCTTGGTCAGATATTTCTAAGGAACTTATCCATACACAAGGAGATCTTACCTACAATCAAGTCCTAAAGAAAATTAGAACCGAAGAATAAATTAGATTGAGGTCTAAGCCTAAGACTGAATCTAAAGCTAAGGTAAAACTTGTAGAAGGCCAAGGAAAACCCAAATCTAATTTTTCTTATAAATCCAAAAAGAATTTCTTCAAGAAGAAGAAAAACTTTCAGCCTAACCACCAAAACCATCATCACCAAAACCAAAAACCTAAAAACTTCAGTCAGACTCAGGATCAGAAGAGATTTTGTTTTGTGTGTGGTAAAACAAACCATATGGCCACCAACTGCTACCATAGGAAGAAGGAAGCTGTCCAGACCTCCTACAAAGGAAAGGGCTCCGTTAGACCAGAAGCGAACATTATTCACAAAGGTTCTTCGAGTTCCTTCAGGTCTGTAAGCTTTCAACCCCTTATTAACCTCTCTTACCATTCTGATGATTGGTGGTTGGATTCTGGAGCTAATGTTCACGTTTCGTTTGATCGCTCCTGTTTTTCAAACTATCAGGAATCGAGTGGAGGAGGTGTGACCCTAGGAGATGGCTCAACGGCACAAATTATTGGAAGAGGAAAAGTTGACCTGAAGATGACATCAGGAAAAATCTTAACTCTTCATGATGTTCTTCATGTGACGTCTGTCAGGAGAAACCTAGTTAGTGGATCCCTTCTTGTAGCCTCAGGATACAAAATTGTAATGGAGGCAAATAAAGTAGTATTTTCTAAGCATGACTCCTTTATAGGAAAATGCTTTGTAAAAGACGGTCTTTTCATTTTAAGCACAATGAATAAAATTTCTGATTGTTCTCTCATTGTCTCTAATATAGAATCTTCAAATATTTGGCATGGCAAACTAGGTCATGTGAACCTAGGTTCCATTAAAAGAATGATGACTTTAGATCTTATTCCTAAGACTCCAATAGATGACAAACACAAATATGAAATCTGTGTTCAAGCCAAACATACTAGATTACCATTCAAATCTGTAGAAAGAAATTCTGACCTTCTAGAACTTATCCATAGTGATGTATGTGACTCAAATAGGATTTTGACCAGAGGCGGTAGAAAATAGTTTGTTACGTTTATCGATGATTATTCAAAGTATTGTTATATCTACCTTCTCAAAACCAAAGATGAAGTTCTAGATAGATTTAAGGTCTTCAAATCTGAAGCTGAGGATCAATTAGAAAGGAAGATTAAGATCCTTAGATCTGATCGTGGTGGAGAATATACCTCAAACGAAATGATTAACTTTTGTGAAGAACATGGAATAATTCATGAGGTAACTGCTCCATATTCACCTCAGTCCAACAGAGTTGCTGAACGCAAGAACCGCACTCTGTTAGATATGGTGAATGCCATGCTTCTCAGCTCTGGTGCTCCTGATAACTTGTGGAGAGAAGCCCTTTTAACTGCCTGTTACATTCTTAATAGGATTCCTAGTAAGACAAAAGATAAGACTCCCTATGAGCTGTGGAAAGGTAGAGCTCCTAGGATTAATTACCTTAGAGTTTGGGGATGCCTTGCTAAAGTCGGAATTTCCGAACCTAAAAAGATGAAGATTGGTCCCAAGACTGTAGACGCTGTTTTCATAGGATATGCCTTAGATAGCTATGCCAATAGATTTCTCGTGACTCACTCAGAAGTAAATGAAATCTCTAACAATACCATTATAGAAGCAAGAGATGCAGTTTACTTTGAAAACATATTTCCTTTTAAGGATAGAAGTTCAATCTCTTCCTCCATACCCTCTTCTAGTTCTCATGTCTAATTACCTAGCTCACAATCTGAACAAGACTTAGAACCTAGACGGAGTAAAAGGAATAGGATTGAAAAAAAATTAGGAGAAGGATTCTTCACTTTTTTGATAGAGGGTGATCCCTCAACTTATGAAGAAGCAATGTCGTCTCCTGATGCTCCCTTCTGTAAAGAAGCCATTAACAGTGAATACAACTCCATCATGGAGAATAACACTTGGTTTCTAACAGATCTACCTTTAGGCAATAAACCAATAGGCTGTAAATGGATTTTCAAGAAGAAATTCAGAGCCGATGGTACTATAGAAAAATACAAAGCTAGATTAGTTGCTAAGGGTTTTACCCAGAAGAAAGGGTTAGATTATTTTGATACCTACTCTTCTGTAGCTAGGATCACATCTATTAGAACTCTCTTGGCCTTAGCATCCATTTATGATATGCTAATCCATCAAATGGATGTAAAGACAGCATTTTTGAATGGAGATCTAGAGAAAGAACTTTATATGGACCAACCTGAAGGTTTCATTGCTAAAGGTCAAGAAAAGAAAGTCTGCAGACTAGTAAAATCCCTCTATGGCTTGAAACAAGCTCCCAAACAATGGCACAATAAATTTGACAGAGTAATTTGTGAATATGGTTTCTTGTCAAATGAGTATGACAAATGTATATACTCTAAAGGTACATGTAAAAGTTGTGTCATTTTATGCTTGTATGTAGATGACATCCTTATCCTAGGTTCATCACTGGAATTGATAAATATTACAAAGAACTATTTATCTAGCCAGTTTAATATGAAAGACCTAAGATAAGCTAACTTAATTTTAGGAATGCAAGTGACCAAAGGCAAAGAGGGTTATACTCTATCTTTAGCACATTCAATTGAAAAAATGCTAAAAAGGTTTGAGTTATTTGATAAAAAACCTGTCCTTACTCCTTATGACAGCAGTACCATACTAAAAAAGAATGAAGGATTTGTAAGCCCCCTGATTTTTCAAAATATTTTAAAACATTTTCTCACAGTTTCTGTAATTTTTGGAATTTAAAACTAAGGTATTTTGTAATTAAAGGATTTTTAGATAATGTTAATTAATATTAAAATATTATGTAGATAATATTTTATGGTGTAAAATAGAAAATCGGACATAGGGTAATTTTCTGTGAATTTATTGGACTCCGGAAACACGTTTAAAGCCCTAAAAACTAAGTCGTAATTAACCCTAATTAAACCAGATTGAACCCGGTTCACTTGAACCGAACCAAACCAACTGAACCAAACCGCGGAACCGAACCAACCCAGCCTAACGGGTCGGGTCGGATCGGACCCGAATCAGACCCGAAACCCGAAACCCGGCCGAAACCCTAAGTCGGATTCCCCTCGGGAACATTGTTCATCGCCTATAAAAACTCCTCGATTTCCATGCCCCGCCGCGCCGCAACCCTAGTCATCAACTTATCCGCCGCAGCCCCGTTCGGGTCACCCCCGTCGTCCTCCTCTTTCCTCCGCCGCTGCTCGACTCCCTCTTCTCCATCCTCCGTCGACCCGAACTCCACAGCCCCCATCGACCGACGACCTCTCCTCCGCTCAGCCGATCATCACCTCCCCGCTCGACCCCTCGTCTCGCCGTCGTCCTCTCCTCCGCTCAGCCGACCAACCACCACTCCAACTCCACCGACCCGCTCGACCCGAGATCCGTCGACCCCCGCCCGCTCGAGACCCGGCCGTCCCAGCCCCGGCAGCCTTAGCCCTAGCCACCTCGAGCCTCGCCGACCCAGCACCGGCCGCCTCTGCCGTGTCCGTCGACCGCAGTCGACCCCAGCAGCGAACCCTAGACTTGACACAGCGAGTCAGCCAGGAAACAGTCGTGTCAAGTTGACACGCGGACGCGAGAATCTCGGTTTCACGGAGCCCTGTTCAGGTATCGTTTTCTCTCTCCTCGTTGCTCCGATTTTATTTTCGACAGTTGTGTCGCGTAGACTGTGTAACCCTCTCGATGCCCGTGCAACCCGCTCAGGGCGTCGCATCCTGTGATGATCGCGAACCGCGATCCAAAAATAGGAAAACCAACGCCTTGTTTCACCTCGGAACTGAGTGCGCTCGGACAAACGGGACGACTTGGTCGTACGCGGTCTTTACCGAAACGTGCGCGTTGTTGATACGGACGTACGAGATTTCGCAGAAGTTGATTTGGATGTGCGTGCACACCGGAATCAACGCGTATCCGCCGACAACGCCCCGTATTTGCCCATTCTGAAATACGTCGTAACTTTGTGCACACACGTCGGATCGAGACGAAACTTGTGTCATCAGACTCGTAGCAATACGCTGGTCCTGTGACCCAAGTTTGGTTCGATTCTGAGAATATTGACAAAATCGCGTATCGTGGGCCCCACAGGCTCCATTTGACGGGCGATTTTGTGATCGGCTCATCAGAATCCAATTCTGGAAGTTCCGTTGGGTTCGTATCATCGTTCCTGACTTGTTGATACTAAGTTTGACAAAATTGGAGACCTTTGACCCTGACACGCTTCCCGGTGCAAAGTGGCCCACATGTGGACCCCGCTTTGACCAGAAACTGTCATTTTTGTCCCTGTGTCCAAATTGGACTTAAGGACAGGCGTTTCTAGCTATTTTATATTTTCTGAGACTGTTGGTGATGTTTATTACAGCTTTTGGAGGAGTACCGGCAGGATCTACTAATACAGGGACAACTGTTGGTATTCAAACCCCAGGCAAGTGTACCTTGCCAAACTCTGCAGTATTGTTACATATTTCCCTTGCTTTATTTATATTGTTGTGCATGCTTGACCTAGGACCGTGTGACTTACTTAGCGTCCGATTATTAGTCGGGTACCAACACCGTACGCAGTGTTGTGTATTGTCATCTAGAGATGGACATTCGTGACCCTTTACATTCTCGTACTTGTCTTATCAAGTACATTATACCCAGGACACTTAACACTATTCATGTGACAGAATCTTCCTGAGATATTCATGGTGATTTTATATAGGATGCAAGATTTGACATTGACATTATATTTCTAGATACTCTATGACTTGCTGCATTAGCTATGATCTTGCGTGACATGTACATGAGACGTTATGGATATGAGACGTATGGTTACATTGGGTGGGGAGAGACACATAGGCTACAGGCTGATCATATATATAAATCCCCTATTATTGTGAGGCACAAGACTCTGAAACCCGATCTTAGCCCATTACTCATTATTACTGCTACCGGCTCCCCGATACCGAGCTTGTAGTGGCTCAGCCTGAGTACTCGTGATGCTCTCACTTGCATTTCACATAGATGGTTACATACTTACCCTATTTATTTCATTATTTACTGCACTGCATTTATTTTGGCTTGTATTATCTGTTCCTTGCTATGTCCCCTAAGGACCTGGATCCGGATTATGTCCCCAGGATTTGCAGACGAGATCGATCCCGAGGTATACGGGACCGCAGCAGGAGCTGATACAGCAGCTGTACCGACAGCCGAGGATGAGGTGTTAGCTGAAGACTTTTCCTGAGCATCTATGTTCCACGCTCAGTATTTACTTTATTCAGTCATTTATATTTTGGTCTGTTGAACCATTGTATCAGATTTTTATCGGGTTGTTCCCCGAAGCACTTTGTTGAGACTGGTTGATGATTTACATTACTTATATCTGTGGATCATATTTTATCTTGTGTGGATGAGATTAGTTGTGCCATGTTGTCGTAGACTTTATTTTACAGCTTAAGTACGCTCTGATGGATCCATTAAATTGGGTTTGTCCATCAGTGTGTGCTACTGGCCATTGCCATGTATCTGGTCCCTCGGTATTTTGGGACTGGGGCGTGACAGGATCACCTTTGGAACAACATAAATATTCACAGATGATAGGCTCCCTTATGTATATAACAAACAGGACCAGACCTGATATTGTATTTGCTATTGGGAGACTAAGTAGATATACCAGTAACCCAAATCAGTCACATTGGACTGCCTTGGATAGAGTATTTAGATATCTCAAGGGCACCCTTGATTACAAACTTTATTTTACTAGGCACCCTGATATCATAGAAGGTTATTCAGATACAAACTGGGTAACTGACTCACATGATATAAAATCTACTACTGGATATGTGTTTACTCTAGGAGGAGCTGCAATCTCCTGGGGCTCTTGTAAGCAAACTATCATAGCTAGGAGTACAATGGACTCCGAAATGATAGCTTTAGATACAACTTGCACAGAAGCTGAATGGATTAAAAATCTTATTATGCATATACCTGTTTCTCTTAGTCTTGTTCCTGCAATTTCTATAAACTGTGATAATAAATCTGTTATTGAACTACTAAAGCATGATTCTGTGAATGCTAAGATGAACAGGCACCTGCAGCTGCGCTTCAAGTCAATAAAAAGTCTACTAGACAAATATGTGGTTCTTGACTTTATAAAGTCAGAAAAGAACCTTGCAGATCACTTGACGAAGGGTCTGTCTAGGACTTTGATCCTAGAATCATCGAGGGGGATAGGGTTAAGCCCATAAGTTAGTCACCAGCAGTGGCAACCCAACCGGGTCTGACTGGAGATCCCAAGAAGCCGGTTCAATGGGTAGAAACAAGCTGAACTTAGGTGACTTTATGGAACACTGACTCGATATTAAAGTCTCATTAAAATAAAGCCCAAGCGGTTGTACATGTGTACAATGACTCCCCATCCCTATGGTGACAGTGTTCCTGTGTGATATGGTTAGGATGAGGTTAAACTCTTAATAGGTCCAAGCTGTAATGCTGGGTTGATTCATATCACCAACCATTAAGGACTTACCTATATGAGAGGTCGTGAAGGCCGCGACTATGGGACAGGGCGATCCCAGACAACTCTCATGAATGTGAAAAAGTGCGCATGGCCATTTAAAGCGCCACCCGATAGACCAAGGACCTCTAGCGTACTATGTGTGCTATTTTTCTAAATCTGGTTTAAGAAGTCTGATTCAAGGCATAGTCCATCAAGTACTTCTTCAGATTAAGGCAATAGTCACTACGTGAGATTCAAGGCTGTAGTCCATCTCATCTATGCTTAGTATTTTACTGCCCAGATGCTCTCTCTCTCTCTCTCTCTCTCTCTCTCTCTCTCTCTCTCTATTTATTTCACTCTTATCTCTGTTTCGGAACTTGACCTTTTGGGGGGGGATTGTTGGCTTTGCTTTAGCAAAAGCTCAAGCTCTTTCCTTTTCTTTAGTCCCACATCGGATGGGCCAAAGCTTTCTTGTGTACATATATTAGTTTCTCTTATTTGCTCTCTTAAAGTTGTTGTGTGGAGAACCCCTTGGGCCACACGCTGCGCGCGCCGCCGCCGCCGCCGCCGGCCCGGCTCGGCTCGGTTCGGTTCGGTTCGGCACGCGTAACGGGTGCGGGTACGCGCCCACATCTGCGGGCGCCGAATGCCGATTCGATTTCCTCTTCGGGTTCGGGCTGGGACCCTAAAATTCTTTTTGTTCCTCTTCTATTTTAATTTAATTTTCTGAACGTTGAAAAATTAATTTTGTCCGTTACAAATTAATTTTGAACCGTTTATATATTTTGTGTCCAGGTTCATTCTCTCCTTCTCTTGTGTAACGGCTGAATTAATATGAAAATTAATTCAGACCGTTACATATTGTATGGTGTATTATATATGAGTGATTTTTTCTTGTAAATTCATCAGAAATCTTTCTCTCCAAAATTGCTGGCCAACAGAATTTTCACTCCATTCTTCGTCGTCGTTTCACTCATCTCCAAGCTCTGGGCAAAGCTAAGTCCTGGTCATTCTCTCCAAGTCTTGTGCGGCGACGAGACACCAGTAGTGCGGGGGTTTTACCACTAGGAGCTTCGGGAACGTCTGCACACAGATCCCGAATCAACTCTTAGGACAGTGCTTCGTGCACGACTTCCCCAGAGGCCGGTAACATCAGTCTAATTTTATTTTATTTTATTCACAAGTTTTTTAATAAGAAAAAGACAATATTTCTAACACTTTTCATCTGGTTTTGCATTGCAAAGACGGGTTTCATATACCAACCCTCGAGCAAGCCAGTCTAGACTATCATCTACATGTAATTTGTATTTCATAGACCTTTTATTTATTTGATATTAGTTATGTCTAAATCAGACTATAATTGTATTTAGTGACAAACGATAAAAGACTATTGAAATTAACCAATAAAATTATTTTAGAACAAAAAAATATTACAATTAAACAAAATAATGTTCTATATCTATTATATATATATATATATATATATATATATTATATATATTATTTTAGAACAAAAAAATATTACAATTAAAACAAAATAATGTTCTATATATAATAGTATATATATATATATATATATATATATATATATATATATATATATATATATATATACGTTTTGTACTTTTAAGTCATCTATTTTTGATATATCAACGATTAAGATTAGATGACTTAAATTACCATTCAACGGTATTGAATATGAAAGTTGTTTGAAAGATGTAAAAATAAAAAGATCTTGATTCCTCTTCACACACACACACACACACACACACACATATATATATATATATATATATATATATATATATATTATATATATATATATATATATATATATAATTTATTAATTTATTAAAAAGTGTCGGCAGGACACGGCACGGCACTCAACAATCATGCATCCCATAAGACCAAACACTTTGTCATGACTCTGGAACCTGATTGAAGAAAAGAACGGGC